>CM052445.1:58904581-58935234 GCA_028533085.1 Varecia variegata | reverse complement strand
TGTTTGATTTTTTCTTACTGATTTTGCTGAGTTCTAAATAGATTCTTGTTATCAGTCCTTTATGTGATGTGTAGTATGCGAAAATTTTTTCCCATTCTGTGGGTTGTCTGTTAATTCTCGTGATTGTTTCTTTGGCTGTGCATCAAAAATGTAATTTTTATAGCTCAGGTCAGTTTGTCTCTCATTTTCCTTTATTTTTATGGATCTCTGCTTTAAAGAACTTAGAAATTTGAGTTACAGGCCATGTTATAGTTTTAGACCACTTGAAAAAGCAACTTATTCTTGACTGAAGACTGTGGCCAGTGATTGTGTAGGAATGGAAGAAACAAAAATAAAATAGGACATGACCTCTCCTTACAGGGATTTCACGACCAGTGGATAATATCAGATTCAACTAAGTCCTTCTATAGGTATGCTAATGTAATGGCCATGAGAAAGAGACCTAGCTATGAAGCATATTATGCAAAGAATTTGTAGAAGAGTATTTTATTCTGCTTCACTATATGTATAAAGTTTGTTAGTATTAATCAGTGTCTGGAAAAAAACAACTTGAAACTGTATTTTTTTTTAGTCTGCACCCTATGATATCAGCCTAGATTATCTGACAGTTGTCATAGGGGCTTCAACTTGATTAGAATTTCTTCATGCTACTACACTTTGATGAATTAATTCATCTAATCATTTATACCTTCCATAAACAATTTATTGAGCTTCTTTTATGTGCTGTTACTTTACCAGGTGTTATATTTTAAAAGGGACTTAAGATTCTTCTCTAAAAGACAGAAATGCTTTCTACTTGCTTTTAGACCATGATGCTTCTTTCAAGGCAGGAGGGCAGCACCGATAGTTGTAGGGATGACTAGTTTGGAATAAGTAACTACTTCTGATGACTTTTTTAGAAACATAAGTGAGAGTTATAAGAACATTTAACAAGACTTGTATGAACTGTCATCCAACTATGGGACTCTTCAAATGAAAGCTTTTCCTATACCCTGAGCTTCTTTTGTCCTCTATTCCCCGCCCCATAATTTTTTTTTTTTTTTCAGGATACAATCAAGTAAAAGTAAGCTTTTATTGGGAACATAATTTCCAGAGAGATATTCCAAGGAAATCTTAGTTTTCAGGAGATAATCTGAGTGACAGAGAAGACAAAGAGGTGACTTGTGCTATCTAAGGCCATGAGGCCTTAAAGTCGTATACTTAGGGAAACACCAGCTCCCCTTCTGATGTGGTCAGGAGCAGGACAAGACAGCAGGAGGGCTCTGATGAATCTTATCTCCCGCCACACATCCTCAGCTCTGTGTTCACACTAGAGGTAACTCTAGCCCCTCCACTGGCAAGGCCCAGCACAGGTATCTAAGTCTTGCAGTGGCAGTTGTATGATGTGGCAGGTTACTGGCAGGATTTGCTGTACCAGCACTCATGGTTCAGAAAACTAGCCGCTTCCATAGACAAATGGATGGAGGAGAGACAGGGGTCTAAGATTTGCAGTTGACCAAGACTGATGACTGTCATTCACACTCTACCAAAGCCAGTTTCCATGGAGGTTTAGAGGAGGTCATTTTGGGGAGGCCAGCTGGTGGGGAGCCAGCCTTTGACAGTCAACCTCATGTCCCATCCTGCAAACTTGTGCTAAATGTATCAGAGATGTATATATATATCTCCCATTCCCCGGTGCCCTGCTCTGTTATTCTCTGCTTCCTTTCTTCCCTACCATCAAAAACTACAAACTACTTAGAACTTCCAGACTTTCCAGGCTGACCACATGGACATCAGACTTGACAATTTTTACTTGAAAGAAGTTATTAAAAGGGCATGTTGAGGAGGGAAAGTAGGTATTGTGATTTGCCTCAAAACTGATATCCACGTTATGATTGTGTGTTTTTTTTTTTTGTTGTTGTTTTTTTGTTTTTCCTTTTTCCTGGAGAAAGATGTAGATTCATTTGGTGCCTATATGTATTATAAAGTCTAGTGTTTGGAAATACTGGATGAACTACAACAATCAAAGAAAATTTCAGTTATCTTGATTATATTGAGTGTATTGGAGCAATACTGAGACAGAATTTCAACGAAAGTTTAGAACTTTAAAACTTTTTAAATTAGCTCTTAACTTGATAAAAAAATAATTAACCAGGGCATATGTAAATACAGATTATCAAAAATCATCATAATTTTGTTTTTTAAGAAATCTTTAAGTCACAAAACTTTGTCTTCTTAGAATCATTTGTAAAGTTGAATATCCCAACAGAATCAAATTCAAGTGTTTCTCTTGCACTCCCAGCCCTGATTTATTTACAGTCAAGAGAGAAACAGGCATTTGATGATTAACCCTAATGTTTAGATATCTTTGCTTTTGTTAATAGATAAACTAGAACAAAGACACACAAATAATAAAATCCATAATAAGTAAACACTTTGCCAGTTTGTAAAGAGTGCTCAGTAACTATAGTCTCCTAAGGTATTATGTCAGCATAATATATATGCTATTTTATTAATGACAACAAAAGGAAATACCTTGGATCTATACTGAAATGTAGGCAGAGCTAGCTAATGTAAGAAAATGTTTTTACAGATTTGGACCCAGGGGTCTCTGCATGTGACTTTTGAATAAAGACATGGCTGAACTGTCTAAGAAGCTTCAGATATACTAGTCCTTGGCAATCACTTACAACCAAGATTTTCTTTCTGAACTGAGGCCTGCTGTACGGAAGTCTTTTCTCCCCATTTGTCACATGCATGGATGATTCTAGTATGTTTCCAAATTCTAAACTTATGAAGGCTGTCTGAGAATAAAACTTAAGAGTTTGATATTTTATTTAGATAATTATAATATATGCTATAATATCTAGATATATGCATATATGTATATAACATAATAAATGGCAGCAGTGATATATATAAAATGTTACATGTGTGTGTATATACACATATACTTCAAGGCTACATATTGATGACCATACACTACAGTTTAATAAGCAGGTAAATATCTATCTACATCCCCAATCTTTTTATAGTTTGTGCTATATACTCTAAGCTTAACGGAGTTTTCCTGTCCCACTTAATATCTGAAAACCCAGATTATTAAGGGGAATGTCTGGCCCCTTAGTATCATTGTGGTTCTTGGAATTTAAGCTTTCTATTTTTGAATAAGGCATAGATCACCTCTGGTGAAATCATTATAACTGTATGTCAATAATGTCCAAGAAGACAGAATTTTAATACACACCAAATGGCACCCCTTGGCAGGGTGGAAGCTTACCAAGGACTTAGATGTGCATATGTTTACAATGATGATTACCCAGCATGAGAATCTTAGAACAAGGCTACTTGTTTACAGTGGCTGTAATGAGCTTTCTATACTGAGTTCAACTCTTTTTAGAACCCCAAACAAAGTGTGTATTAGAAGAGCTCTTCAACTTACACCATAAATTGGACTGTCTGCCAAAATTCAGGAGGAATTTAAGGCCTTGACTGGGGTAAGTGGTTCTCAGCAGAATTCCTGACAAAACAATGAAAGCTGGGGGTGTTTCACAAACAGGCATGTCTTGTATACTGAATTCCTTTTATGCTTGTAAGAGGCCAGCATTTATTTTTAGGATTGTATGTAAACATCTTTAATGACTAGGAAAAATGCAATATTTTATTCATTACTTAATGAGGGTATTTGTCTATTAAAAAGAATCAATGTTATCATCAGATAAATGTACTTAAGGCAGTAATATGAGAAATTTTTCCCAAAAAAGATATCTAAGAGTAGGAGTTGGTACTTTGTTATAGCTTTGATTTGCATTTCTCTAATTACTAGAGATATTATCTCTTCATGTGCTTGTTGGCCCTTTGTATATCTTCTTTGAGAAATATGTATTGACTTTCTTTGCCCATTTTTAAATTGGGTTGTTTGCTTTGTTGCTGTTAAGTTTTAGGAGTTCTCTCTATCTTCTGGATATTAATCCCATATCAGATATATAATTTGCAGATATTTTCTCCCATTCATAGGGTTACTTTTTTTATTCTGTTGGTATTGTCTTTTGATGGACTTTTTTTATTGTTAAATCGGACATTGTGAAGGTTTTTCCTGTGTTCTACTCTAAAAGTTTTATAATTTTAGGTCTTATGTTTAGATAATTGATCTATTTTGATTCAATTATTTTGTGTGGTGCTAGGTGAGTGTCCAACTTCGTTCATATATACACACACATATAAACACACATTACACAATATATCTATTAATACATATTCATACATGTATCTACATATATATAAATATATAGACAATACATATATATATATATTACATATACATATCTAGGAAAAGTATTTACACATGAAAAGTGATGGACAAATAAAAAGAGTTTAATAAGTGGTGCTGTTATTTACTTTATTGGACAAAGTGTTGATGCTATAAAATTGTTAGAAGATAGAAAGGCAGCTAGGACTGGATTACAGAGAACCTAGAAAGTTAAGTTAAGGAATCTGGATAATATCTGATGCTTAATAGAAACTCCTTGGAAGTTGTAAAGTCAGGGAACTACCTGAGAAAAAGCACAGTCTAACATAAACAATGTTTGCAAATGTTCTGACCCCAGGGTACCAAAAATTAGAAATAGAATAGCTCCCTTTACACATTCATCACTTAAATTTTGTTAAACATTGACATTCCATAATGAAGTTAAAATTCAGGAAAAGTGAAACATGGTGCAAATCAAAGGGTAGCAATTAATACTATGAAATACCCAAGAAGAGAGGAAACTGCTCTAGAATTGAATTCAGTATATAGGATCAATTAATTTGTTTTTTCTTTATTTTCCCTCATTGCTGAGAAGGAAGTTTTAAGGGCATGTAGCTCTTCTGTTTCTGTGCTTGTTTGCATTGTTTAATTTACTGAATATGTCTTAGATTATAAAACTGCAGATACAAGATTCTGTGAAGTCACTTCCCCAGGGATAGCTGAGTGAGACAGGAAACAAATGGAGGGGGAAAGCTGGAGAGAAAAGGCTCGTGGTAATCAAGTTGTATCAGTCCTATTGACTCTTCCAAAGGGCTTTGAGCAAGGATAGAACACAATAGCCCTGTGGAATCAGGAGGTGTTTTGCAAGGTGTTTCGTCCATGTCTCAGGAGCTGCCACTGAATGATGGAGGTGCTGAGAAGTTGGGCGTCTGCGTAATGTTTCAGGCCTTACAATTCCACCAGACATTTGTTCTATCAACAGCTTTATCTATTGAGGATTCATGTAAGACTTTATTTTAAAGGCTTTGCTATTTAAAGTTAGAAACACACTGATAGTGAAAATAGATTTAGAGGCCTGGATATGATATATCAATTCTGGTAGCAATTGTAGACCCACTTTGGAATAACTGGTTAAGAAGGTTCTAAGTTACCTTCCAGGGATTGGGGACATCCAGGGCCAGCGGTGTGGGCAGGAGAGCAGCCTGGGTCTGAAAAGAAGTCATGTGGACAGTAGCTTCTGCACTCTTCCCTTTGGGGAATGTTCAGCCCCTCAACTTGTGGGCTAGTTGTCCAGAGGAGAATTAGGACTTTCTGTTTGGGTTCCATTCAGTCCCACGGCCTCGTCCATCTAGGATATCCCACTGGCATCCAGAGATTTATTTCAGAGGATCTGGTTACTGTCACACTTGTTGACACAGGACAAGTTCAGGGCTTTGGCCTCCCAGAAATCCATCATGTCCCTTTGGCATGGCTGCATGTGGATTCTCACCTCTGGGTTTCAACCGCGAGCCACATCTGGTTCGCAGCACCTGAGGATGGCAAGGGTGAGAACAAGTTTCCTTACCCCATGTGTCCCTGCCCCTGGAGTGGTCACCCACCCTTTCTGCTGGCTCTACACTCCAATGTCAGGCATACCTGGGTGGCTGCACTTATCTGCTCTAAGGAATTTTGAGATCGCTGGTCTGCAATTCCAATGGGCCTTTCCAACTGTCTTCTCTTACTTCAATCAATAGGGTGATGCTGTGTTTGTTAAATGGTCATCTGCTAGGGTCCATAAAATATTGTCATTCTCTGCATGAATAGGACTCTTCTTACTCCACATACAAACTCTCTGCTTATTCATCCTGCTGGGGGTCAGGTGTGTAACAAGAAGAGGTGTAGTCAACATGGGAAGAGTCAACATTCTAAGAATACAGTGCTTCTGGTCTACAAATTTCCATGGAAGACTTGATTGGATGATTTGACATGTAAATTTAATATAACAAGAAAAATTATTATTGTTCACATTTTGATATATACTTTGGGTTGGATTGTGATCATCATCAAAGAAGAGTCATTGAAGTCCAGCATTCAGAGGCAGCAGGATGGGTGACACAGAGTAGTGAGGGGTCATATAACCAGCATTAAAAAAATGGAGTCAGGGAAGCGCAGGGGCAAGACCACCTGTGTTGTTTCAATACTAACAGAGCCACAGCAATGAGAGTAACTATAGGGTTGCTAACTTTTTTTTTATAGTGGTAGTTATAAAATAAGCCAGACACCCAACATTTGATGATTAATAAAATGAAGAGATGATTCCTAGATGAGACAAGGAAGACACAGTGGCTAGACAATGAACAGGTACATAATACCCTCTTCTCTACTCATTGTTATGAATGGTCACATTGAATCACTGTATCTCATGTGAACCCATGCATTTGTAATTTTGTTATTGTGGCATATTGGCACTAGAGTATTCACAGTGTTGTGCAACTATCATGACCATTCATCTCCAGGACTTTTTCACTTTCCCAACCTGAAGCTCTGTACCCATTAAATACTAATTCCTCATTTTCCCTCCCCACAGCTCATGGCAATCACCATTCCACCTTCTATCTCTATGAATTGACTACTCTAGATATCTCACATGAATGGAATCATAAAATTTTGAGGTTTTTGTGATTAGATTATTTCACTTAGCATAATGCCCTCAAGGTTTTATCCACATTGTGGCATGTCAGAATTTCCTTGCTTTATAAGGCTGAATAACATTCCATTGTGTGTATATAACACATCTTGTTTAGCCATTCATTCCTCAATGGACACTTGGGTGCCTTCCACCTTTTGGTTTTTGTGAATAATGCTGTGAATAATTTTTGAACATGGAAAAATTTATTGCTTTCAATTCTTTGGGGTATGTACTCATAGTGGAATTGCTGGGTAATATGGTAATTTTCTTTTTAATTTTTTGTGCAACTACCACACTGTTTTCCAAAGGAGCTGCACCATTTTGCATTCCTGCTAGCAATGCCCAAGGGTTTCAATTTCTCCAAATCCTTGCCAATGTGTTATTTTATGTTATATTTTATTTTATTTTCAAAATAGCCATCGTGATGGATGTGAAGTGGTGTTTCATTGTGGTTTTGATTTGAATTTCCCTAATGATTACTGAAGCTGAACATCTTTGTATTACATAATACCTGTAATTTAAAATTATTGAAATGTTTATATACACAGGGTCCCCAAACAATATACTAGCCTAGGGTCTTGTGGACCCAAAGGGCAGCCTTGCTGGACTTTAATCCTTGTTCTGCCACCTATTAGCTGTGTAGTATTGGATATATTTCTAACCCTATTTGAGCTCAGAATTTTTGTGTTGGCTGTATTGTCATTGTAGATAGGCATTCTGGAGTATCAATACTATAAATTCTTGTTTTCATGAAAAGTAGGCAAGACCAAGTATTGCTATATATAACTGTTTTATACAGCCTTAATCTACAGTTAGAATATTTTAGTGTCTATGAGCTTCCTATTATATTGCAGCTTGATATTACTATTAAAAAAGATTAAAATTAAACATATTAGTATGTCAGTTTTCCAAATTAAGGAAAAATAAACATAAAAAAAAGATTTTAGCTATGGGAAGATATTCCTTTTGTAAAGCCATGATTAAAAGGAAACTCAATTAGAATTTTAAAGTGCCAGCACGGGATTACTATTATTTAGCTAACGCATTACTATCTGAAACATTTTCTCCAAGAAGAATAAAATTCAAGAGGAAAGCATAACTATATTAGAGAGTGGACAATATTATCTCACCCTAGCAAGAAGAGAGTGTTCTAAGAAAGAGAAGTTTAGAAGTTAAGATGTATTTAATCTTTCATGTGACTTGCCTCCTTGTTGACCCCTCAACACTTTGCATAGGGCATATGAAGTTGATGCTTCTGTGATATAGGTTCTTTGGTCCAATTATATAGGCAACTTAGGATGACTGACAACATACAGAAAACAAATGTTAGAGAAAAAAATAATCTGTGTTTACACTCTGTTGTATATCCTTCTAAGCAATATACTTCATTTATTTATTTTTTAATAGATAAATGACTTAAGACAATGCTATGCAGATATTGGAGTTTTTCCTCTGCAAATCCCCCTCCTTTTTGGTACTCTGTCTACAAATTCCAACTCCTTAGCCTCTGTAAGCTCCTTTCTCTCTCAGGAACATAGAGATTCCTCCCCCACCTCCGCAGCACCTCCACAGGCTCAAAGTGTGTTTTCCCTCCTTTGAGCACAGTCCTTGTACTGCCACTGGGTGGAAAATAGAAATAATTGTTCATCCATTTGTTTCCTTTCTCTTAAGGTTCACAATCCTGTAGCTCCTCTTGTCCAATGTCTAAAAAAACATTGTTCTGAGTGTTTGTCCAGTTTTCTAGGTTTTTACGGCAGAAAATCGATTCATAAGCAAATTACTCTTTTGGGGGCAAAACTGAATATTTAGAGATTCGTTTTGCTTTAATACTGGAATTTTTTCTTTTTTAACAGAGTTTAAGTTATTTCTCTAACACATTTTATTTTCTTAAAAATAATCTGTAGTTCTTAGTCTCCTGCCCTCTAGATTTTTTTTATTTAGTTTTTATTTTGCATTCTCCTTAAGCTTACTTCTGAATTGTGGGTAAGATAAAGCATGCTTACTTTTAAAACATATCCCTGAAACCTCTGCATCCTGTAAGACATACTTTTGTTCAGGCATCTCCTCTTCCTTGAGATTTTAGCATTGTCTAGTCTTTCCCCTCTTTTTTTGTTTTTCTTTTTAGTTTTTATTATATTTACCATGTATTTTTTCATTGACATTTTGGAAAAATGAATATCTGCTAAGATTTATTTATTTTTTATTTATTTTTTTTTTTTTTTTTGCCAATCTAGTGTATGGATTTGGCTTGGAATAATTCTGGTGACTCTTTTTGGAGTCTAGAGCTCTGCCACAGGGCAGCCTAATTACCCCCTCATTTATTTATTTAACAGTGTCTAGCATGCATTTCCTATAGCTGCATGAGATACAAGCTTCTTTTAGTTCTCAGGTCATCTGATATTTGAAAAAAACAAAATTTAAGTCCTCACATTTATTATTTCAAAGGTTTCTCTCTCTCTCTAAATCTGCTAACAGATTACTAGAAGAAATTTCTTTTTTTTTTTTTTTTCTTGGATAAAATATAATCCCTTAGACCTCTTTCCTTATTCAATGTTCTGAAAGTTGCAATTTATTGCTAGGATAGACATAGTGAAATTGTGGGACTGGCTGGTGGGGTAAGATGTAAAAAGACAGCTATCATCTGTGGGAATGCATTAGAATAAAGCTGCCCCAATTTCTAGTTTTACATTCTTTGTATTTTTGATCCTGGAGGATGAAATAGAAGTTTTTCAGTGCTTGGCTCACTGGCAATGATATGTTGTTGGTGATCCTTGAATTGTGTTCTTTAAGTCTCATTCCATCATCTTTGTGGTTGATGAAACCTTATAGTTAACATCTTATACAAAAACTCTTCTGTGCTGGTCAGCATTCTCGTCATGAGATATATCAGCTTTGACATATTAATTATAGATTTGAAGAAATTGCTGAATATCTACAGATTCAGTATCTATAATTTAAAGTGTAAAATCTTTATTAACTTGTTATTTTTGTTCTCACTAGCTACCACCACATAGATCAAGATTTGAAACTTAGAGGCCCATTGTAAAAATCCCTCCTGCAGTTTCTTGTGAATACCTGAAAATGAGTTTTCTCTCTCAGCTGCTGTGATGTTTTGGCTATTATATAATTTCCTGTTATATTTTACATCAAAACCCATCTGACGCTCTTTAGAAAACCATTGTGTTATTTAATTTCTGGTTTGAACCATCATATTTTCCCCTGAATGCAATGAATGTTGTTTTATTATTTAACTATTCTATGCCCACTTACATGTGAGCTGTCTTTCATTAGTAAGAGAGACTTATTTTGAAAGTCACCAGCACACAAATGTTAAAGGCTAATATTCAGCCATGATAAATAATGATATAGAAGGTACTACCTTCAAATCTAGAAACCTCTAAGTTCTCAGTTTGATTTAGTTCATGGGAAAACAGTATTTATTCATATTAATACTTTAAAGAAAAATCTTCTAGTTTTCTATATTAAATTGCATTCTGAAGGATGCTTTTAAAGAATCCAAGTCATTAACTTCTGCATCATTCTATATTACATTTGAAAATCAAGTGTAAAACATTAGGTTTCACTTATCTATATTTCCATAATTATCTAGAGTTAGATTTCCTTTTGGACTCAAATCAAGTAATGCCAGATTAAAATCAGATACCACTTCTCTGTGATAATCATATCTAGCGTTCGGTATGATGACACATCACACTACCAGGATATATTTGACTTCTTACAGCATTTTGCTACAGAATTACTTCCTCATTTCATTTTCTAGATAAAACATCTAAAATATTAAGAAGATTTTTACAAAATTTATAAATACCGTCGTATTCAGCTGGATTATGGCAAGCATGGGACTATACTGTGGCTGCTAATAAAATTCTATAACAAATTTTCTCTATTAATCCCGAGCAAAAAAAAAGAAAGTACTAGAAATGCCAGACTGTATGAAGCTGTGGCTCTGTGAGCTTCTGCAAAGCTTTTTGTATGGTGACAGACCTAACCACCCCATGAATAGGTCTGCAGAGCTGAGGATTGTACTCATTATTATCCCTGTGGGTTAGCCTGATAGGTCAAACAACTTGTCAGTGTTGTACTGTAATTTGAAGTAGAAACACTTCAAAAAAAAAAGAAAGTCATAATTCCAACTCCCAAGGCCTTTGCCCTTTGATTTACCAGTGTCCTTGCAGCTGAGCAGGTGAGCAGCAATGATTTGATGGCAGAAACACACTTAGACCACTGGGCTAACAAGGCCAAGATCACAGGTCAACTCCTGCATGGACTGGTTAGCTTTATGTTGTTTCATAGGCTAAGACTGCTCCCTACCCCTGCTGGTTACAGTGCCAAATGCTACTGATCCTGCAAATGACAGGGTGAGAGATTATGATGACAGGAAATCCATCTTTACTCCTAGGAGTGAAAAAAAAAAAAAAAAAAAAAAAGGAAAAGCAAACATATGTCTTTCTTAAATATGCTCATTAGTTTTTTCTATACTTTAAGAACATCACTGCATTGAAATCAATCCTATTAAGGGCTACTCTATTCATGCATAGAATGCTATGTGGTTAAGTCAGCTACAACTACCCTGACATCCAACTCTCTCCAGCCACCATAGCAAAAGAGCATGTGGCTTTAATTAAAAGCATAAAACCACCAAATACCAGGTAGCTGAAGTGATTTCCAGAAATAACTCTTTATAAATCTTGAACCTGTAATAATGTAACTTTTGTGATCCACTATCACAGTGACTGCAGTAACCTGACTGTAAGCTGTGTTTTCCATCTAAGAGAGCTTCTGAAAATAAAACATAATTATTAAAGTAATAAGGTACTACATCTTGTGCTGTTTTGTTTGTAATTTCAATATCATTAAATTATCCCATGAGAAAATAAATATGATGAGGATTCAGGTGTGCTATATGGCATTTGAGGTTCTCTTCAGAGAGGCTCTTTTTGCAACTTGTTCATTTTCATCCATGAAAATTATATACATCACGATATGATTGGACTAAATATTGGAGAAAGTATGGTTTTAAAACTTTCTATCAAGTTATTTTAACTTTCACACCTTTTTTAGGTTAAGTCTTTTCCAGAAAGACTACTTCTTATTGGAAAGGAGGATTGATATCTGCAAAGTTAGTGACAAGTGAGAAAGTAGGGGATTGGCAAGGCTGGGGGTGAAAATGGGCAGGATCCGAATGACGCGTGGTAACCCCTGTCTACCTCATTTTCATCTTGTAGGGCTTGTCCTTCTTTGTGGACTGCTACCTAAAATGAATCTGGAGACGAATGTTAATGCATAGGGGACATTTGCCCCTTTATGTAGGACAAAGGATTTGCTACAAAAATTACTTAAAATATTTCCTCACACTTTGGAACAAAAGACTCAAATTGAAAAGTAAACAATGCTAAGGCATTATGCCAATTCACTATGACCATATTTAGGTAATTGCAGTCAAATCTCTGAAATGTCTTTTTTGGCTCAATTAAAAAATTAGGCACATCAATCATGTAACAAATTTGAGTTGCCTCGGTATACAATAGTGAAAACAAATTATAATTAGAGGAATACACTAATCCAACTTGGCTGTCATTCAGCTCAACAGATATTATCTACTGTCTACTATAGGTATTCCATACCACCCAAAGTACATATTTTTTTGCATCTAAAATGCTATGGATTGTAGCATACGTTTTTTAACACTGAGAAAAACAATCCTGCCAAACTGACATGCCATTAATTACAGATGCATCCCAATGTTAGAGACATTCAAATGTGAAAAATTGGTATGTATTAAGGTAAATAAATTGTTCAAAATATGCTCATTTATCTTGTCTCCACGGAAATGACCATAGTGTTAACCACCAGATTGTCACATGAACTATGTATCTCAATAGGCCTCTTTCAAACGGAGTCATACCTCCTCTCTGACTCACTCCACCCACAATTTATTCTCTTCCAGAAATCTGGTGATCTTCCCAAATTGTAAATTTGATTATGGTAAAGACATTTCTGTAACTGCTCATCATTTTCATGATAAAATCTTCCAAAGGCAGAATTTTGGAGATCAGATTATCTTATACTACTAATCTTTCTGGAGCTTCTTGAAGTATAAGCTTTCAAATCATAATAAAATAAACTCTGCAATATACACTTTTTAGTCATTTCATTTTTAAAAAAAATAAGCCATGAGTTATTTGAGAAAAAGTTTGGTGGTAGATCGTATTTCTAAGCATGGCCACAACAATACTTTTCATCATAAGGGCCTTTTTGCTTGATCACCTTGAAACTCTCTATCAAGATGTGGAGTCTATTTCTTCTTCTTCTTCTCTTTTTTAAATCATGGCTGAATCCATCACATATTTTGCACAATAATTTGTGGTCAGAGGAAAGTTATGTCACTGCTAGGGCTGGCACTAGGAGATGAGCAGCTTCCACTTGCAATGCTCTTGGGATGTTTCTTTCTTGGAAGGTAGTTGCCCACACAGCCATCTGGAGTCAAAATAAAGCCACTTGTTGACAGTCCCAGCTGAACTCCCAGCAGGTAGCCAGCAGCAGCTTCCAGTCCTGGAGTTGGACCTTTTTGAAATCTCCAACCCTGGCCAAGCACCAGCTAAATGCAGCTAAGAGAATGACCCCAGTGGACACGATACGGAGAAGCAGAACTGCACAGCTGAGCCTGAGTCCCTGATATCAGGATCATGAGCAAATAAAACTGTTATTACTTAAGCTAGTAAATTCTGGGGTACTTTGTTATACAGCAACAGATAACCAAACACTATTTTCTCTTTGGGAATTGTTCATACCTTTGGCGGATAAATTTAAAACTGAGGGTCACATTTATCACTACAGGTATTCGGAGAAAGAATCATTTTAAAAATATGATGACAATATGAAGCTGCTGGAGAAAAAAAATGGTACTTAACTTTTTTAAAACTAAACAAATATTATCTCAACACATTTCACAAGAATGTTAAAAAGCATAATTCTATATACATTTAATTTTATGATGCCTGAAAGTATATATTTAAAAAAGTTTCCCCAATAATTGTGATGCACTATCAATGATTTTCAGTGGATGAAATTAAAGAATTTTGAAATTTGCCTAAGTTGTAATATTTTGGTTGTTTGTGGAAAACACATTATGACAAAGTTTTGCCAAGAATTATAGTTTGCTGGTCATCAAAAATTTAGTGTTATCATTGTATGTGCTATACCAGACATGTGGGCGTGTGCAAAAAGAAAAATGATTTTTGTTTGGTAGCTGTTTTCTTTTTATTTAATTTGACAGCAAGCTGAATTAACAACAGATTAAACTATGCTTCTACTATTTTTCTTTTTTTCTTAAATAAAACTTGTAGAATCTGATTAATAAATATTTTTAGAATGGAGAATGAGCAAAGAAAGGTGTTCTGACATTTTCATTGACAATGGAATAAATATTGTAAATGTCGGGAGTAATTTAGGAAACAAGTGCCTAGGATGACTGGACATATCTTTCACTTCTGTGTGAACCAAGTTCACCTGCAATAGTGTGGCAGATTATTTTCCTTCTACTTCTTAGTCATGTCTCAGTGAAAGCATCATGAAATGTTGATTTTAATGAATCCCTGTGACTAAGGGGAGAAGAATTGGCTAAAGTCTAGAAGGTGAAGAGACAGGGTAAGGGAGAAGAGAGGGCATGCATTTCACTGGTATCTCTGTCTTTTTCCAATTCATCTGCTTATGGTGACATAGGCCATGGAAAAGAGAAAATGCTGAGAGAAACAACAAAAAATAGTTGTTCTTATAAAGTTAGATGCCAAGTTCCTGGGTCCTAAAGATTGGAAAACGATTTGAGGAGCTTTAACTGATGATTTTGCAGTTTTAGCAATTTTCATTTTGACATCTGACTTCCTGAGGCTAACCTCAATGTAAAATGCAATGAAAAAATGTATGCATGACATAATGCACAGCAAGGGATTGTAGCCAGATAGTCTGGGATTTGATTCAGAGCTCTTCAAGTGCCAGTTTTGTGCTGTGTAATACCCTCCTCCTTTTATCAATGTGGGTCATGCTATTGTGAGGATTAAATAGACTTTATGTATAAATGTGTACAACTTCTGGCATATTATCCGACATTTACTGAAGTGTAGAGTGGCAAAACTATTGGTACACCAGTGAGCTCTCCCAGGATGACTGGGTTAATGCATGCACAGAACACTGTGATTCTGTATCTTCTTTGTCCTTCTGTCTCCTCAGCATATCTAGCCTCTCTTTCCTCACCCACAACTTTTCCTTTTTTTTTTCTGTATGTCCTGTGGGTCTCAGCTCATAAGCTATGATTTAGCAAGGAATTAACAAGACAGCAATCTACACTTTCCCTCATGCAAACCACCTGGAGGGCATTTTCCAACACACTGCAGAGAGACTCGTGTAGGGAATCATGCTGAATGTCTTCTAAAATTGTTTAAATGGTGATAAGGAGATTTGATTTTTCAGGAAATGTGAATTCAAGTATATTATGGAAAGGAAAATGTAAAAGTTAAAATATATTTATTTTTAGGAGTTGTACTACCGGCTCTTAATCTTGATAGAAGGAACCAGGTGAGTAATACAACAACACATTTTTAAAATATTGATGTTAACTAATATCATTCTAGATGCTATTGGGAACATATTAAAGATGGAGTTACCAATTATAGAACACATCAGTGGTCGGGGAAGGTTAGACTGTCCTTGGCACTTGCTGAGATTAATCCTGATTGGTAATTGGAGAGAAATTCCGTACAGTCAGATTAATAGTTCACATTACACCTGTCATGAGTATAACCATAAGTATTACGGTTCAGAAATTCATATGATGTGATTCTTAGGCCATTTATCTCAGAAAAAACACAGTTGTGGAGAATGACAGTTTTCCTTATTTAAGATTATTTAAATTATAATGGTATTTGTTAATATTTTAGGTTTTTAAGATAATACCAGTGGAAAGAAATAAAAAAAAAATTGAAGCAACAAAGCACACTTGTATTTCATATGCTGTATTTAATTGCTAGCTATGATTATGAGGAAAATATTTGAACACATAGAAACATTCTTAATGGTATACTTTTTTAATATCTTAACTGTGAAATCTAAGAAATTATAGAAATTCTAATATAATAACACCTAAAATATTAGATTACATATGAAAAAAAAGGAGAAATAAAAAGTTACCAATTTAGCTTGTGCCATGGCAAAATTTTGAAACAAGTCTGCAGTATTCTCACATATCAGCTAAATCACAAATATTATGTGTATAGCATAAATATCTATATTATCTCCTTTATAATTGATTCAGCCCCCATAGATATATAAGCTTATCTTTAGCCTCTCATTGTTGACACCTATAATTCTTCAGTGTTTTATGTGTTTATAGCTTTTATTGTAAAATATCCTTTGCATTGATCTTCTCTAAGATAACATGTTTCACATTTTAAAATGACTCCATTCCCTTTGGGATTTTTTTATTAACTTTTACATTATGAGTTTTTTCGCTAATCCAATAAATACTTACAGTTGTCACTATGCTCAGGATATTTTCTTCCCAGTGAAAAGGAGTCGGACTTCCTAGAGGCCATAGCCCTTGACATTCTTTCTTAAAAGGTAAGTAGTGGCCGGGCACAGTGAGTGGCTCACATTTGTAATCCTAGCACTTTGGAAAGGTAAGGTGGGAGCATTGCTTGAGGCCAGGAGTTCAAGACCAGCCTGGGCAATATCAAGACTTGTCTCTGCAAAAAAAAAAAAAAAAAATTAACTGGGTGTAGTGGTAGGCACCTGCAGTTCCAGCTACTTGGGAGGCTCAGGCAGGAGGATGGCTTGAGCCCAGGGGTTTGAGGTTGCAGTGAGCTATGATGACACCACTGTATTCTAGCCTGGGCAACAAAGTGAGACCCTATTTCAAAAAAAAAAAAAAAACCCAAAAAACAAATAACCAAAAACACGGTAAATTGTAATTTGCCAGCTAGGCAAGAATGGCAACATTCTAAGCAGAAGGCACAATACATAGGCAGGCCTGAGACTTGGAACATCGTGGCCATTCCAGAGGTCAAGAAACAGTTTCATTTGGCCAGGATATGATCCATTCACCAAGACAGCATAGGTCTATATACTTTTTCCTGTTTCACACTACTTGGGAATTTTGATCATGGTTCCCATAATTTTCTTTTTATCTTAGATACTGAGACTGAGGGGAGCTAGGCTTCCTATCTACACTACTTGCAAAGATTCTTGACCTTTTTAGTTGTCTTGTTAGTGTGTAAAGTTGACTCCTAATTCACATTATGAGTCCATGTTAGAATGTGATAATTCATTAAAAATTAGCTTCTACATTTTTGTCATATATCATGTTTCTGTATGGTTTTATTAGGGTATAATATCATGTCTGAACAGAGTGACTATCATCATCTTTCATGGATAGGCCTATTCCTAATTTGGTAATATTTTCTGATTATTTGATTTTCTGATTATTTTTCCTAATTTGATAATATGTCTGATAATTATTTTCTGTTCTTTACAAGAGAACATTTGCTGAGCATTCAAATGGAGATGTAATAAACAGGCTCATGCTTTCTTCCTTTAAGTACTGTGTCTGAAAACAATCTCTTAACCTACGGGAACAGATATAATCTATTTTGGGTATTCAGCATTCCTTGAACCTCTGAACTATCTAACAAGAAAAATCAATTAGGAGAGATATGGTGTGTAAAAAAATGATGGTTTGTTATATTTTTATCAATAATAAAGTTAAGTTTCATATGAAATCTTACATATTTTTCTTTATAAACAAGACGTAGGTTTTAAACACTGGTTTTCTTAGTTAATAGTTTTAGAATAAATCTAACAAAGCATTGTTAAATTAAAAGATAGGATTTTCCAACCAGATGGTTTCACCGCAAAGTGGGCAGGAATTACCAGAGACAATGAACGAGTTCATGACCTGAGGTATAAAAAACTGTGGCCCATAGAAGGCAAAGGCCTGGTTTTGCTCAACATAAGTGTTGTATCCTTGCTGTGGTTACAAAAACCAAAACAACTGCCAACAGAAGCACCAGTACAAAACCAAGCAGCAAAGCCATTTCCCAAAGGGGACAGTATTAAGATAGAAGAAGAATCAGGGTGAGGAGGTCCCCAGTCCTTGGAGGCCAATTCTGTTCCTCTGATGCAGGCACAACTGAATACTTGCTGTCTATCAATATGTCTATGGATATGAATGAAGGGACATTAAGGAGTTTCTTACATGGGAAATTCATATGAGTCATTAATCTATGCCACTTTAATACTTCTCCTTTTAAGTCTTGAATTACAAAGGATAAATTTTACTTTTATTTTCTAATTGCTTCTGATTGTTTTTTTTTTTTTTTTTCTATAACAGTCTTATAGCATCTCAACAAAGGGAGCAGAAAGGCATATCCAGATCATATCCAGGTTGTTCAGGTGACAGAGTTTGTGGAAGTGAATTTTATATAGGTATTGCAAATAGTGGTATCATAGCAAATGTGCATTCTCCAGGTAGTTTAGCCTCTGGCCCTATCTTATTCTGCTTTCTCCGCCTTCTGTTATTGATGTACTCAGGGAGAATTTTACTCCAATTGAGTTGTGTTTTAAGGTTATAATATTTTATTATAAAAGTAAGTATCAAAGACATATAGATAGGGGTAGATAAACTTACTTACCCAGAAGTCAGGGTTGGGTTTCTTAATCTGTCTTTTATTACTTAATTGATTTGGGGAGATATAAATAGTTAATACTTACAGAGTAATCAAGATGTGCCAGGCACTGTTGCAATCATGTGCATTAATTGCATCATTCATTAATAATTAATAGCGGCCGGGTGTGGTGGCTCACGCCTGTAATCCTAGCACTCTGGGAGGCCGAGGCGGGGGGATCACTCGAGGTCAGGAGTTCGAGATCAGCCTGAGCAAGAGTGAGACCCCATCTCTACTAAAAATAGAAAGAAATTATCTGGCCAACTAAAAAAAATATATACACAAAAAATTAGCCGGGCATGTAGGATCGCTTAAGCCCAGGAGTTTGAGGTTGCTGTGAGCTAGGCTGACGCCACGGCACTCACTCTAGCCCGGGCAACAAAGCAAGACTCTGTCTCAAAAAAAAATAAATAAATAAATAATAATAATAAATTAATAGCAATGACAAATCTTTGTGATAGGTAGCATTATCATCCCTATTTTATATACGATAAAATTGAAGAACAGAGCCTATGAATTAATTTGTTAGAGGTCTGACAGTCAGCAAGGATGACTCTCAGTTTCAAACCCAGAGCCCTTGTTCCTAACAATGCAAGAGAGCTTACCCTAGGGAGCTTCAGTTGCTTCAATTTTAAAATAGAGAAAAGATTTTCTTCACAAAGCTGTTAAGATCAAAACACCTAATCTCCAAATTCATTTCAAAAAGGCATTAAAGAGCATTCCCCTTTCAAACAAATTATAAAATAGATGCTCTTTCCTCCAGGCAGGAGATGGCCCAAGCAGGGTGCAAAGATTGCTGGGCAGAATGAGGACTGACTTTCAGTCCCTTTCCATCTGTCACCTGGCACACTCATCTCCATGGCCAACGTGCACGACTCATTTAGCGGCCTTGAACACCTCGTTCCCGGTATGTAGCAGTTTCCAGTTTCTTAGAAGCTAATTCAAGACTTATTTTTCCTGGCATAGATATGTCTTCATGATGTGTCCCCAGCCTGGCTCCCCCTCATGCCAGCTTTCTTTCATCGGTCTTCACTCAATCCACACTGGATTACTTGTGATTTCTGGATTTTCCCTACTTCTATTTCTGTGATCTTTGGGAAGGGCTGACCCTTCCTTTCAGGGAGACCTCCCCCACCTGCTCTGCCTAAATACCTCCTACAGGTTAGTCAGAGATCAGATGATCATCAACTCAGACTCCTGCACTGACATCCTAATGCCTCTCAAATCAGTCTTCTTTCATATTATAATAACACCTTATTCTTCTCTTTATTATACCACACCTCATGTTGTTTTGTCATTGTTTTTATATCTGCTTCTCCTTTTAGTCTCTGAGATTTGGTGGCAAGATCTTTTTTGATTCATTTCCATCTCCTCAGCAGAACCTGACACGCTTAGTAGATGCTTAGTAAGTGATTGTTAGTAAGAATTCTGTAGCTAATAATAAAAAGTATAATTCCTTCTCAAAATTTAAAATGAAAAGGGAAAAAAAAAAGAACTAATAAGTAAATGTAAGAGGATAAATACTATTAGGTTTTCCTTACTCTATTCAGTATGGTGCTATATTTGGTTCTATGCTACTTTGATGGGAATATATCAATTTGTTCTAACTCTCCTACTGCACTCTACTTATCTATATAGAGTCATTTCCTCAGTAATTGGGACTTTTGGCAACTATAGTAATTTAAGTTTCTGTCATTTACAGGCTGCTGAGACCTTTGATTCACAATAGGAACAGCCCCATTCAGTGGAACAGGATGACAGAATTGAATTGGTGCTTTCAATTCTGATTTAATTTGATTGCTCAGGGTAGACAAAAAAAGTTAATTATAGGACCCAGAAAAGTATATCATGACAATGACACTTAATGACTTGGCCAAAGATTTAGTTTTCTTTGGATGATGTCTATATTTTTTTTCATGGAGTTGGGTGGATAAAAATCTTCTAGAGTAAAATTATCTCCATCAAATGTAATATTTCCTCCCTTTATTCATTAAAGTTCCTTTGCCATTCTTTATATGCTTCCTTATAGCTATATCCCAATTATATTTATGTATTTTTTTCTATTACAATGTACAATCCTTGTGAAAAAGGACCTATGTACTATTCATTTTCATTTATCATATATACCTAAGATAGTATTTGCTTCTACACAAAATTTGCTCAATGTAACAATTAAAAAAAACAGAACACATTGGTCAATTCAAGTGCGTTTCACATTATCCATGAAAATATAATAATCAATTGGCAAAACTGTACAGGGACAAAACTTTACAGGGCATTTACATGTTCCTAATGCCCTAAAAATGATTTAGACATTTTAAAGTAGTCATCAAATTATTAAATTTATTCTTAATGTTTAGTACTGCAGATCGTCTCCATGCTTATAATAGTTCACTCAAAGTTGTCAAAAACAGAAGTTTGCAAATTCTCCCTCTCATTATGTTATGCTCATACAAGAGGATTTCTTTAGCATGGAGGGTGTTTCCAACCTACAGATAGGTTTGGCAATGTGTCTGTTCAAGACAAATCTACCTATCAATACCAAGGCATAGAAATGGGACAACCAATTTAATGAAAATTCTACCAAAATAATTCTCTTTATAAAAAACTGAATACAAATTTTGTAGAACAAAGTTAATATGGAATAAGAGTGCACTTAAATTAGGTCTGATACACTCTAATTATCCCACATACTTGAACTTTGGCTTATGTTTCATTGTTATTTTTAAATGGTTCTTGGCTCAACTGAACTATTTTTATGATAATTTTAAATAAAAATTATCAGTATGAATCAATCTACATAGTAGGGTAATTGCAATTTGATGTGTGTTTTTCCTTGAGTGCATGAAGGTAGTCACAAATAATTTGACCAGTCTGCAAATGAGAATGAATGGTTTTGAAATTTTTTGCATGCATTATCTTAGTATTACCAAATATAAAAATAATCAATTCAAAAGCACCATGAGTGAAATTTTCATGTCAGCTATTTTTTTTTTTTTAATTTATCTGCGACCACATGATTATTTATGACCAAATGAAAATTCAATGTGACCAAAACTATATTTTAGGACCCCAGCAGCCTTGCACTCACCACACCTGCACAATTGCTTACTATCACTGTCTCCCAAGATGTGCAGCAGCACAGAGGCAGGGTCCAGGTCTGAGTCTGTCTCATCTGCTGCTGAACTCATAGTGCTCATAGTGCAGCTGGTACATAGTAGGTACACAATAAATATTGACTGAATCAATAAAAAAGAAAAAGAAGAAATACACTTATGCACAGAATTTAAAACTTAGAATGTAAGAAAAATAATTAGAAAGAATCATTTAGCAGTGTCAATTTATTCCATTACATGTGAATATTATGTCAAAATAGCTCCATTCATCTTAAATCTTACTGTAATCATGAATCTCTGTGCTTTAACTGCTGTGGTTAGATCATTCATATTTAATGTGATATGATGAGATTAAATCCTACTTTTTTGCTAGCTGTTTTCTACTTGTTCTTGATTTCTTTTCTTTTTTTTTCTCTTTATTCTGCTGTTTCAGGTCTTAATTGAGACTGTTTTGTGATTCCAGTTTAATTTTCTCTATTGACTTATTTTTGATACTTCTTTTATAAAATCTATTTTTGTTGTCCTTGGGTTTGCAGAATACATATATTTTAAAATAATCTGTCTAAATTCAAATAATGCCATGAAGCTTCATATGGAGTATAAGAAAGAGCCTTATAACATTATATTCTCAATTCTTTTTTTCCATTCCTTGTGTCATTTTTGTAATATATTTCAGTTTTATATATTATATAAGAGCATAATACTTTGATAAAATTTTGCTTTAAAAACCAGTTATTTTAGAGTAATAAAAGATAAGAAAAATGCACTTTACCTTTATTAATTCCATTTTGGTGCTGTATTTATTTGAGTGAGTCAAATTTTCTGGTGATGACAGATGATTGAAAAATTCCTTATAAAATTTCTTGTAGATGGGTCCCCTGGCAATCAATTCCCTCAGTTTCAGGTTTTCTATGAAAGTCTTTATTTTTCTTTCACTTTTGAAGTTTTGAAACTTCAGTTTATCTTCAATTTGTACGTAGAATTCTAGGTTAAGAGTTTGGCTTTTCTTTTATAACTTTAAAGATTTCACACCTTTGACTTCTTGCTTCTGTGGCTACTGACAAGAAATTTGCTCTAATTCTTATTTTTTAGTCCTCTGTAGATAACATGGCTTTTTTCTCCAGCTACGTTTAAGGTTTTCTCTTGTCTTTGGTAATGAGTACTATGTGTGTTTGTGATTTTTGTTTTGTTTTGTTCTCCCTTAATAATCATTAAGTCTGGTATTCTATGTGACCCTTGAATCTCTGGTATGTAGTCTTCCAATAATTTGTAAAATTCTCAATCATCTTTTTGCCCAATGTTTCTTCTGTGCTGGGCTCATTCATTTCTTTTTGTAAGGACTCAATTGCAAATATATGGGATTGTTTTATATTGTCCCACAGGTTTTGAAATCTCTGTTATTTTTATTATACTGTTTTTATCTTTAAATTTTCATTTAGGTAATTCCTATTTGCTTATCTTCGAGCTCACTGATTATTATATTTCCTAGGCTGTAAGTCTAATTATGACCAAGTCAAATAAATTCTTCCTTTGTTAATGTGTTTTTATTTACATTTCCATTTGATTCTCTCTCTCATACTTTCCAGTTATTTATTGAAATTACCTCTTTGAACTTGTGTGTTGTCTACCTTTTCCATTAGAGCCTTTAACACATTATTGTAGTCATTTTAAATTCTTTTTTTCATGGTTCCAGCGTTTGTCACATCTGGGTCAAGTTTGGATATTTGCTTTGAAACTTCAAACTGTTTTTATTTATCTTTTTTATGTCTCAAATATTTTTGTTGAAAGGTGGATATGTTTTATAGAATTTTAGATGTTATAGATTATCTATAGATTATAGATAATGAGGTTTTTATTTTATTTTATTTTTTAATGGGTAATATATAATTTTAAAGATTTAACACCTTTGACTTATTGCTTCTGTGGCAAGAAGAATTTGACTAAATCAATCAAAGAAATAGAGCACCAAAATGAAATAAATAAAGGCAAAGTCCATTTTTCTTATGTTTTATTGCTCTAAAATTAACTGCTCTTTACAGCAAAATTTTGTCAAAGTATTTTGTTTTTATATAATTTGTAAAACTGAAATGTATTACACTGAATATGGATTTCCTTTTCCTAGGCCTTTGGTGTCTGTTTTGTGTTAAGCTAGTGAGAAGCTGGATTGGGTTTGAAGGGGTTCCACATTTGGGTGTCCAGGCTTGGCTCTGAACCTTCCTTTTGTTCTACCCTCCAGAGAGAACGTGTCTCTTGCAGCTCTCCCAACTGTATTCCAATGTTACTTTTACTCAACGCTTGTTAGTGTGGTGACAGAGGGTAAAGTATGGTGTGCATTTTCTGACATTCTGAATAAGCTTCAGTTTTAGGCAGATATTCTTTTTTTTTTTTTTTGTAATCATTTCACATTTAATCAATGTAAAACAATTCTCAAGGAGATATTTTCCACATAATTTTATCACAAAGTATCCAAAATTCATATATCTCAATTCAAATACTAAATATTTATCATAAATACTTTATCAATATATAGATTTCATAAAATTTACATTTTATAAAGTATATTTACTTACTCTAGTTCCAAATGTATTCCTGTGTTTTCTTTTTTTTTATTTATTTTTATTTATTTTTATTTATTATTTATTTATTTATTATAGCTTATTATGGGGGTACAACCGTTCTGGTTAAGTATATTGCCCATGCCCCTCCCAACCCCCCGAGACTGAGCCTCAAGGGTGTCCATTCCCCCAACAGTGCACATTGCTCTCATCATGTAGGTAAACACCCGTCCCCTCGCCCACCCCCAACACCCCAAGTCAGATCTTCAAGTATGTCCATTCCACTGACAGCTCGCTTCGCTCTCATCATGTAGATATACACCCATCCCCTCCCCCGACCTCTGTCCGACACCCAGTTGGTATCATTCCCAAATGTGCACCCAGGTGTTAATCAGGGAAACCAATTTTCTGGTGAGTACATGTAGGCAGATATTCTATACCTGGCTCTGAGAGTGTGGCCTTTGAAAGTATCCCTGCCCTTCTTTCTCAGGTAATGTAACTTAGCTGGGATTTCCACCCTCTCCCAGGGGAAGAACTTTTGGTTTCCTTTGCTTTCCTTTGTTCACTCCCTAGGCTGCAGTGGTTTCTGACCTCATGATACAGGTTCTTCTGTTCTTCTCTCGGAAGATTAAGTCATTTATTTCATAAAGGTAATTGGGATACCTGCTGTTATCCTTCCTTAACCCCTTCTCTCTAAGGGGGAAGTTTTCTTAGGACTCTTTCCCGGTATGAACACCTGCTAGGGTTCCTGGAAGCAAAGTTTGCAGAAAGGTGTAAAACTCCCATGTCATGGCACTCAGGAGATTTCTCATCCTAACCTACACTTGTCCTTTGCAATTTCTCACACATTTCAAGCTGAATCTCCGTAACAGTTTTATGACATTTGGTAGTGTATATACCAGAAAACCAAATTCTCTGGTCCAGTTTCTTCCTGCATTCACCTCTCCCTCTCCAGATATATTTACTCTACAAGCTCAATTCTCTGATGTTTATAGAAAAGTCTTGAACTCATAGTTTTTCCAGATTATTTTTGTGTTTTAAGGTTAGAAATGATGCTCATTCTTACACACTATATCTCAGAACTAAATCCAGAAGTCCCTGCCTGAATAATTACTTAACTAAATAATTAATTATTTGCTGTGAGATCATTGTTGAAATTGATGATCAATACTTAATAAACGGGTACATGTATATATGTTCTCACAAAGATAGATTAGTATTTAATATGCCTTCTTTAGGAAGAACTCCAAAAATTACATTATTCAGAGCATTTATAATTTCCCAAAACAGTGGAGTTGTCTTGTTTTTTTATAGGCAAATGATTTTTAAATGTGAAATTAACTGGCATGGCTTCTCTCTTCACATTACTTGATACAAAGCTCAGACTCAGAATTGTCTTCCATCCCTTGCCCCATGAAGGTCACTATAGTTTGCATTCTTACTATATTCTTGGCTCTACTTTGTTCCCATCCATGTTTTCACTTTTTTTCCTGCCTTATTTTTATCTCATTCTATTTTATTATCCTACATGACTTCTCATGAGCTATTTGAAATTCTTTCAAAAAATATCACTGGGAATAAATATTTTTTAAAAAATTTTATGAGGAAATAATAAGAAAGAGGGAAGGAAGGAAAGATGAGAATGGCAAGCATAAGAGAGATAGTATATACGCATGTTGCAGGAAATAAATGTAATGAATACGAAATATTTGACTTCAGAAAAGGAAGTCATCATAAATTGTAATTTTTAGCAGACATTTGAAAAATCCTAAAACACCTGGAAAGGAAGAAAAAGCAATAAAAATTAATAGTTTTCATTTGTTTGTTTTTGGAGCCAGGATCTCACTTTGTTGCCCAGGCTGGAGTAATCATAACTTGTATTGGTGACTTAAATTTAAAAAGTCAACCTTGTTATCTTCAGTAATTTAGTTAACACTAGTTGAGTTTCTGTCTTCTGTCAATAATACGATAGGACGGTGTAAGGATGCTGTACTAAGCAGATACGGAGACCAGTACCAATGCAATATTAGGGTTAATAAAAAACAGTGTTGGGAATTTGTTGAAGGACAGAGTGGGAGTCAGAGGACCTTTATTCTTCTTTTCTTGTCACTAGTGGCATGAACTAGGGCACGTAACTTCATCTTCAGACCTTTGTTTTCTTCCTTTATAAAATGAAGGATTTAGACCTGATTATCTTTAAGTTTTAAAAATCTGTAGCAATGACTTTAAATTTGGTTTAGGGAAGGCAGTGTTGACCCTTTAATGCCAAGCTGAGGGTTTTGGACTTGATCTTCTAGTGAATGGAAAGTCATTGATGGTGTCAAAGCAGGAGGTTATCTGAAGTATTGAAAGAAGGTATGAGCTTGGAAGGAGAGGCATCAGAGTGAGAGCAAGCTGTCGGACATGTGGGGAGAGGGCCTGGGCTAATGGACTGAGAATGTGGGGAAGTAAGAGCAGATGATGGAGCACCACTGGACGACATTAGTCTGTGATTATATTAAAGCTAATGCGAGAAGAGGTGTGAAATGTGATGATTTGGGAGAAGGCTCAGGGTAGCCAACACTTCCTGTGTCCTAAGAATTCAAGAAGTTGTTTTGACACACCCCTGGCACACTGCTGCTTAGTCCTTGACTATCCTTCCTGGAAGTTTATGTAATTAAATACCAGGATTGTTCCAACCATAGCTGTCAATTAATATGACGGTACATTTAATTTTAGGTTTTCAGAGTGATCTGAGTTTGTGTTGTCTGACTTTCAGTGTTACTGAGCTATCCCATGGGATAACTGGTATTTGGGTGGGATAGTCAAGGCTGTTTCCTAAACTGCCTCCCAAACTGTATCACATGCCTTTCTAATAACATCCATGTATGCCAAATCGTACCACCCATAGCTGTTTCTTATTGATGGATGATATAGCCCGGGCTTGTGAGTTTGGTGACCACAACCCCCAGCTCACTGGCGACAGACCTGCTGTCAATGACACCCACTATTAACTTTCAAACATGTTGAGATTTTGATGATAAATTATATAGGCACCTTATTTTGTAGCAATTCAGCGCTAGCCAGGTAGTTATCCATTTTTCTCTTCCATGAATTTATGGCATTCCATTATATACTGTATGTTGGAGAGCTGCTAGTCAAGGGTATATGCAAACTATTATCAGGATATTCTAAACTTCATTTTTAAGGCATATAAAAATACACGTATCTCAAGTCAAACCCTCATGTCATTCCTCCTTCCCCAACACAAAGAATCATAAATCTCTAGTTTTTTCAGATGGCTGTTATAAGATACAGAGTATGGTTAGCAGAATAATGGCTCCCCAAAGCTAGCCACATTTGTCCCCAGAACCTGCAAATATGTTATGTTATATGGCAAGAGAAATTAAAGTTGTAGATGTAATTCAGGTTGCTAGTAAACTGACCTGGAAATGGGGAGATTGGCCTAGATTAACAGAGTGGGTATGTCGTAATCATAAGGGTCCTTCTAAATGAAAGAAGTTGGAAAGATAGTCAGGTCAGAGCGATGCTATATGGTAAGAATTCCATCTGATGTTGACAGCTATGAAAATTCGGAGGAAGAGAGCTAAGGGCCAAGGAATATGGGTGCTATTGGAAAGGGGCAAGACAAACAGATTCCTCTCCAGAATTTACAGAACAAAATACAGTCCTCTGAAACCTTGATTGAAGCCCAGTGAAACCCATGTTAGACTTCTGACCTCCAGAACTGTGAGACAAACATTTCTGTTGTATTAAGTAAGTAAATTTGTAGCAATTTGTTACAGCAGCAATAGGGAACTAATATTCAGGGCTATGTAAAATTCATCTGAATTTTTGAGTAGTGCTAGTGATGTTATCACTTATGTTGTTCAGTATATTTTTATAAATATAATTCTTTATAAAATTATAATTCTTTAAAAATTATATTTCTTTATAAAAATAAGATCCTCTCTGATCTTAGGGTCAGGCAGAGGATTGTTTCTTTGAATGAACTGATTTGCTTTCTATTGATAGATAAGAAGGTCAAAATATCTGTTTTCTCCTATTTGCCCCAGAATCTAGGAAAGCAAGAATTAGGTTATATGGTTACCTATTAAGACATTCTATAAATCTTTATTTATTGTTAAGAATTTTGTCTTCTCAAGTTTTACATTAAGGATTGCTCTTTACTCTGGATAATGGTTACTATATTTACCATTATCACTTTAAGTATCTTTGAATTCATGTGTTAAAAAAAGGTTAAGAATAAAATGTAGCTTTATTCTAATTGATTAAGTATAGATAATCAATTTCTACATGGTAGAGAACCAGAAATATCAGTCTTGTCCAATAAACCATTTTAGAGTTGGCCATATATTTACACTGAGATAAAAAATAAGATGAATAATAAATATTTTATAACTCTAATTTACTTTGTTTATTCTTATAAAAAGGGTCAACACGTTAAATTACAGGTCAGATAAAATGAGTTCAACCATAACTGTTGGTTAAATTAATCAGTCACAGTTTATTATTTCACTTCTGGAGTTTAATTAGAGTTGTACTCAAGGTAAAATGAAAATATAAACGTCTTGCTCAACAACTTTTCTGAATCTCTTATATCTATGGAATATTACATAGAATATGTAGGTGGCTACTGAAGTTTATAAATACCTAGAATTGTTTTCCTCAAATTTGCATGGACTTACCTTTATTTATTGAGTTTGGCAATAATTTTTTACATTGACTCTCATTTAGAGTCAAAAGATTGTTTTTACTGGTAATCACATCAGAGGTTACTTGGCCAAGAACATTCTATAGAACACTGTAGAGTTGGGAGGCACAGACATCAAATGCAATAGAAACAAGAGGGTGGGAAGGCCGAGTTTACCTGGACTTTCAGTGTTTCCTAGATGAGTTGATGTGTGAATTAGGTTCTTTTCTTGGAGAAGTGTAGTGTTAAGAAATGTGATTCCACAGCATAAGCAGATGTGTCATAGGGGAGACAGCACATACTCCAGAACTTCGGTTTCAGAAATTTTACATTGGAGGATATTCATGGATAAGAACAAATAGAAGAAGACCCAATGTTTGTTTGGAATTAACCTGCAGAAAGTTCTCACTCTCTGTGAATGGAATCATTTTCTAAATGTTATCTTCTCAGACTGTGTCTTTACTCATTTACTTATGCATGAGATGATAACAATAAATCAATATAAAAAATTGTTACTACATTGAACCATTGATCCATTCAGGGCAAGAAATATATTTTTTATTTATAACTTCTGAAAGAAGAAGTAAAGTATAGTAACAATCTAAGACTGAATCCAGCTTTTCTCTGTAGTTTAGTTGAAATAAACATTGTTACTTGCATTTGATCCTAGAGAGTAAAAACTTATGAAGGGCACATTGAAAAAAGGTATCAGTGAGTACCTGATTTATAAAGAAATGGGGTTAGATATTAAAACAAAGAGTATTACAGATTTATCTATAAAGGAATATTAGTATATTGAACATTAAATATTTTCAAGTACCACATGTCTTTGTATGCATACTTTCTTTCATTCATATTTGTGTATATACACACACACATATCTAATTACCTCTTTTATAATAAAAATCAAATGAAAATCATGTATATTTCCTGTCTTAGTTGTGGATATGTCACATCAGTATACATTATTCATTTATTTAGCTCAAAACATAACAACATTGCTTGACATATTGTAGGTGTTTAATAAATGTTTTGCAAACAGATCTGGATAAGTGTATTCCAGCTTCTCCATAATGCTATTACTATAAATATTTATAGCAGCTTAAAAATCCAAAGTCCAGTTAAGCACCCCCTCCTCAGGATAATCATCAGTTCCTTCAAATGTTTATTATATCATAAAGTGTTTGTCAATCTTCCACCTACTTCATTCCAATCTTCAAAAACTCAAAGATCTTTAAGAAATGAGGTAGGTACCTTTCAGTCTCCTAATATGCAAAAGACAATGTATTTCTTGCTATGGAAGAGTATTGGGAGAAAAATTAGAAATCATCTCATGTAATTCTTTTTCTTTTATTTTTTCCTTTTTTTTTAACCTCTTGGTCAATTTGCAAATCTCATGTATTTTTACTAGTATGCATATTAGCTCAAATAATGAAGACTTGGGACTTTAGCATGGTCTGAAAATCATAGAGTCATATTAAGTAGCATGACAAATTATCAGAGTTTCAAATATGTTTTAGGTTCTCATGGATAACATCAGCTAATGGATTATTCTAATACTTCATACAGTTTCACCTATTTTTCAGGTTTTCAACCACAGGCTGCTTTGTATTCCAGGATATATTTGAGGATGTTAGAACATTTTCAATTGTCCCAAT
>CM052445.1:58865690-58904081 GCA_028533085.1 Varecia variegata | reverse complement strand
TCAGGGAAATGCAAATCAAAACCACAATGAGATATCACTTAACCCCAGTGAGAATGACTTTTATCAAAAAGTCCCCAAACAACAAATGTTGGCTGTTGGTGTGGGTGTTGAGAGATAGGACTGCAAACTGGTACAACCTCTATGGAAAATAATTACCTCAAAGAACTAAAATAGAGCTACCATTTCATCCAGCAATCCCACTACTGCATATCTATCCAAAGGAAAAAAAGACATTGTATAATAAAGACATCTGTATTAGAGTGTTATAGCAGGACAATTTACAATTGCAAAGATGTGGAAACAACCCAAGTGCCCATCAATACATGAGTGAGTTAATAAATGTGGTATATGTATACCATGGAGTACTACTCAGCCACAAACAAATTGGTAAACTACCTATTGTATTATCCTGGCTGGAGCTGGAGCCCATTCCTCTAAGTGAAGTATCACAAGAATGGAAAAACAAACACCACATGTACTCACCATTAAATTGGTACTGATTGATCATATGTGCACATATGGGAAGTAAAATTCTCAGGGTGTTGGGCAGGTGGGAGCGGGGAGGAGGGGACGGGCAAATCCAGACCTAACGGATGTGGTGTGTGCTGTCTGGGGCAAGCTTGTGGGGTGGTGCAAAGGCCATTTGAGTAACCAAAGCATTTGTACCCCATAATACTCTGAAATAAAAAATTAAAAAAAAAACATTTTAAAAGAAAGTCTTAAATTTATTATATCACTCAATTTCTATAGTCATACTAAATACAAAACTAAGTTCTGGGTCTCATGCAATATTGTAACTTTGTCAACTTTTGGAGTTCCATTAATTAGTTCCAAACTTAAAAATCAGTGGGTCACTTTCATATCAGAATGGCTGGTTTTCTGTATTTTCTAAGCAGAAGCTTTTTGCATTACTAGCAAGTGTGGGACTTGTTCTCACCTTCAGTTCACAAGGGAGACATCTGGGATTCTTCTACATTGATTGTACTCTGTGGACCAGAGACAGCTCATGTGCTTCCCTAAGCATCAAAAAAGAGTTATTTAGATAGTAAAACTGGATTCATGTTTTCTCATTGTATGATATTTCTTATGAATAAATATGAATAAATTAAGTTCAGTCACATAATCCTGTAATTAAGTTTATATTAGGCCTTTGCTATAATGTCTTTTGATATCTTAAGGAATTAATAATATCTATTAATTAAAGGAAAACCAGAAAATTATTCATTCATCAGTTAGTAAGGCCATCTTTGGCTTCTTTTGTTTTTCTTTGTAATGTGTCCTTGTTATTTTCCCAATCAGCTCCACCATCTGAAAGCATTTCATGGCATTCTTCATGTATGTAATATAATACATTCTGGAGGGGACTGAAATATTATATGCTTCTACACTTAGGAAAATGAGAGGTGGAATGAGGGGCTCAATTTCTTTGTCTAGATCTTTTGGTTGAAGGTGTTAATTTGCCAAGGTATTTCTCAATTACTGCCTGGATCCTAACATTGTACTCTCTTATTGGATAAGTATTTATGAAGAAGTTTAAAGAAAATATATCACTGATAAATGTTTACGCAGTGTTTCATGTTTGATCTTTTTGGTACAATCTTTCTACTAAAGCTGGAATCTATTTTCAATGACTACATATGAATGCAGCACACGTTCTGCGGCCTAACAGATGCCATCTGTAAAAGCATTTACTTTAAATTAGTGGAATAAGTAATCAAAAGGGCTTTGTACTTAATGCAAAACTTTTGGTGACTATTAAATGCTCATTAGAGGGTGTTTTTGCTGTATGACTGTCAAAATCAGCAGGACGTTTATGTTAGATTTCCTGAGTGGGTCAAGATTGAATATGATTTTACAACCTAAATAACATAAATGAATGCAGGTTATTTCAGCATCTCCAGATGTTTTTTAAACTCTTTGCCCCTAAACCCAAAACTTAGTGCCATTTCAAATTCTGCAATGGTATTTTAGTGAAGATTTTAAAAGTTAAATATTTGTCATTTTAGATAAGTAGGCTACTTTTTTTACACTCTCAACACTTATAAATAAAAAAAAATGATACTATCAATAATGCTAAATACATGCCAACCCATTATTTATGAAAATATATCCCACACAGAATCAGATAATATTAAGTCAGCTTAACTATACACTTATTATAATAGCTAATTATTTAAAATTTTTAATTATCTTATGATGGCTTATTTGGTAGATTGTGTATGTGGTGCAATTTGATCGAATCTCTGGAAATATGTTCTTATTATCACTTGGTTTTTAATTAAACATTCAATAGCTGTCTTGTGTAATCTAGAGAGATGCATCTGTTATTCTCAGTATTGTTCCCATGCACAGGAATGGTACTGTATAATGAGAATAAATGCTTAACCCAAATCAAGGTTCTAATACTGAGAAAATTAAATTTTAGATATATTAACTAAAGTCTATAAATGCTCTGATTATAAAAGATAATTTTGAAGACCACTCCTGCATCATAGAAGTGGAAAAAAGAAATCCAATAGTTCATGAGGTCATACTCAACTTACTTGCAGGCAGGGTTGCACTTGAAGTAGACCAGCATTGGTGGATAAGTACAGAAAAGCAAAGTTAAGCTAGAGTAATAAAAGCTAGTCAATTTATAAAAAAAAAACTAAAAATGCAAGATCTACATAATGTCATTTTCTTATATTATTTTTTTAAATTGGGAAATGTAGAAGTCGGCACAGTAACGTGCTCCTTTAAGCTGCTTCTAAAAATCTTTACCGTGGGGCTTAACTGTATTACTCCCTATGTTGTCCAGAATGAGGACTATTTTTCTGATTCATAAAACTCTTAACTGCCCATCAACTTTGGTGGCCCAAATATACAATATTCTCGAGAAAAAGAGGGGTCAATCATCCTAATTGTGTTCCATTTGCAAAGTCTCTTTTCTCTAGGTCAATACAAACAGCTTCTCACTGCCACTGGTCATTATCTTTCCAACATTGATTCACAACACAAACAAAAATATTTCAATCCTCATCTGGACTGGAACCATTTATAAATAGCTTCTGAAAGGGCAAAACTTGTTGAGAGGAGATTATTAGAGCTGCAATTAGAAAGTATATTGAAGTTTTTGTGCCTGTATGAGCTAGAGGGGTTGATCATATCCAGCTAAGTGACACAAAGCATGGAGCTAAATCCTAGGTGCATGAGCTGAAAAGTGACCTAATTTTATTAATGCATATCATCCATTGAATATGGAGTTAGATTCATCATCATTCAATTATTTCCTAATTATTCCTTTTTTTCAAATTATCTGTTCAATAAAAATTTTATCAATTTGATTCAACACTTCAAAAATGTGTTCTTCATCTTAAGCCCCTAACAGTCTGTTGGGAAGGATATTTACATACAGTTGTAATGCTGTGCTAGACTGAATTGAGCACTTCGATGTGTGTGAGACTAGAATGATACCAAAAAGCGAGGTGCTTATACAACACAATCAGATACTTTAGAAAAGGACAATGGATGAGCTAATCCTTGAAGAAAAACAAGTAATAGAGCAAGTTGTAGGCAAACAGATGTTAATAGAAGGTGGGATGTTTTCTTTGAAGCAAAAGAGCTACTCATAAAGAGATGGAGGTGAGATTCTCTGCTTATAATATGTCCTTAATATTGACATTAAATCAATGTCTGTGCCTGTTTCTCTATGTGATAAACAAATTTATCATAAATTAGTCAATCTGATAAATTTCAGCCATTTTAATTCCTAGGTAATTAGTGTGGCAGAAATACAATCAAATTATCTCAAATTCATGTGATGGGACCTGTTGCAGGATAACTCAACAAAACTTTCTCAGTTGCTTCATATTTAAGTAAAGAAAACAAATTTGTTAAACAGAAATAAAGATGGGAGAGGAAAGAGAGAAAAGGGCCCACAATGTAGTGTGTGCCTTTATTCCTAATACTTTAGAAAGCATTTAACACCTTGGGAAAGGAGCACACGGGAAAAAAAAAAAAAAGTATTTTAAAATTAGCATACTACTTCAAATACTTCAATCATGATGGAATTGTGTTTTAGGAACCCTTGATCTAAGAAGATTAGCTTTATCAAAAGGTAGTAAAAATCAGTCCCTTGAAACATTTATAAAACAACACAGTGGGGAAAAAAATATAGTAAGGTGTCTTCTTTCCACAGACAAAGAACAAGGCTTAGGAACTTTCATATTTGTATTTTTGACAGTTTATAGATAACTTAGCATTTTAATATTCATACTCTTTCAGTTTTTTCTCCATAGAGAGAGAAATATTTTGAAAAACTTAGTCACTATATATCAAATCCTGGTAGAAAGAGAAGTTTTGATTGCTTTGTCTTCACAGGTAATTCTGCAGTTTGATAAAACTTGGGGTACCAGACTGTATGAATAAGACATCAGATACATCTCATTTTGAGTTCGAGGCCAGTAAACAATCTCATTTCTTTTATTGAATCTTTTAAAGGGAATGCAAATATTTTAACATCGCAAGAGGATGAACTGCAGTTGTGTTAGCAAATATTCCCTAGATTTTTCTCATTGGAAGAAAATCAGCTGAATTGATTCTTTCAATTGCATAGCAAAGGAATTCAGCTATAGAATTTCCTACAAAACAGGACAATCCTGACACTACAGGGGTAAGGCAGTGTCCTCTGGGGTATCAAATGAGTCCCTTGACTGTCAGCTCTTCGTTCCAACAAGCACTGGGAAAAAGCGCTGTGACGTTTGGCCTCTTGCTCTGGCCAGCAGACAAGCTTCCAGAGCAGTGTCTAGCCTCATGCCTCTTAAGTCAGCCCTGGGTCTTCCACTCTTCCATATCCACAAGAAGCTCAGAGACCTTCCTGGCAGTGAAAAGACATCATAACAAGTGTATTTCTTTTCCCTTTCTATCCCGTGAAAACTTAATCTGCATAAAACTCTATGTTTACTTCCTTATTCCTTTTTATTCTAGAGGAGGTGACCTTTTTGTTCAAGCCTTATCTTTTCATCTGTGATCTATGTTCTATATTTTTTGAGAACTTTGACATTTTGCCCCAATATCCCATCACAACTGAATATTAAAGCTCTCTTTCTGTCATTGGTTTCTTAATCTTGGAAAGTAAAGATGCTTGATTCTCCCCCATTTCTGCACCAGCAACCCTCCAAGGAGGAAACATAAATGTAGGTGCATGTCAGGTGTATGTCAAGTGAAGATAAATGTCCACTCTCTAATGCCCTTGGACAAAAGCCCTTTGGAGTCAACAACCCTGGAGGCTGTATGTCAGAAGAGTGTGTCATGAAAGGCTACATTTTTTTTTCATGCCAGGCACCATGCTAGGTCCCTTATAAATAATCTAATTTAGGGTTTATAATAATGTTATAGGATTTTTTTAGCAAGTAAGGAAACTGAGGCCTACAGAGGTTTTATAAAATATCTAAGGTCACACAATTATCAAATGATTGGGAAAGACTTCTGTCTAGTTATGGGACATCTCCCAAAGCGGAAAACAATGCCACTTACCATTTATGCTTCCTCATACACTTTTTTCTTCCCTTTCTCCTCTTGTTATCTCAGAAGCAGTAAACTATATTAATATTATTACATTTTTACACTTGAATAGACATTGTAAAAATATTTGTGTAATAAAATGTGAAATACACAAAAAGCACTTATGCTGCATCTCAAATCATGATGGTTGTCTTGGGATAATAGCATGTGCTTGAGTTGTGAGCTAAATTAGCAGTTTTCATCACAGAACACCATGTTTACTTGAAAGAATGCCTGACAGATAAACTATACTTATCCACACTTGAGTGTATGTCAGATATAGTCTCAAATTGAATGAAATGAGTATGCCACTTCAAGGATAACTACTGAAAGTAGTCATATTGATACTGAGTATCAATTATAAAATTTGAGTTGCCAATCAAATTAGAACTTTGGAAAAATTTATATTGGTCATCATGTGCTTGGCACTTTCTCAAACCTAAATGAATTTTTAGTTGAGATTGTTGACATTAACGTGATTTTTTTTTTATGTTATATAAGGAAATGTGTCAACATTTGGAAGATTAGTGTAACTGAGCAAACCAATATTTTCCAAAGGATTAGTGCATGTTGCTATAAAATCATGCATGTGTAAAGGATTCATTCAAAGTGCAAGATGGATTTAACAGACCAATGGATTTAGTAGAACAGGGTATAAAAAGTTTGTTTATAAAGTTTCAGATTCTACCTTGTAACTAACCTTAAGATACTACCACTTAATGAGTTTGGGTATAGCAACAAAGAAGAGTATCCACAATTATTTGAAAAGACTGTTAAGTAAATAGTCCTCTCTTCCAAATATATATCTGTGTGAGGCTGCATTTCCTTAATATACTTCACCCGGAACAACATATTGAAGCAGATTGAAAGCAGAAGTCACTATGAGAACCCAGCTGTCTTCTATTAAGCCAGACATTAAAGAGATTTGCAAAAATGTAAAACAATGCCCCTCTTCAAACAGAATTCTTTTTGTTTTTTTAAGAAATATATACTTATTTTAAAATATATTACTTCTGTTAAAATATAAGGGTTATACTATTATATTAAATGAATTTAAAAATTTTTACCAGGTTTAATTATTAAACAGTAAATATTGATAGATACAGCCCTTACAAACAAAAGCTTGTTGGAATTTTCAATAATGTTTAAGAATCTAAAGTGGTTCTGAGGTCAAAATTTTGAGAACCCCTGAGTATTAGTGTTCTACGGCTGCCATCACAGAGTACTAAAAACTGAGTGGATTAAAAGAACAGAAATTTACTCTCTCACGATTCTGGAGGCTAGAGGTTTGAATTCAAGGTATTGGTAGGACCATGTTCTCTGAAGTATCCAGGAGAGAATCTGTCCCATGCTTTTCTCTCAGTTTCTAGCGTTGCCAGCAATCCTTGTCATTCCATGGCTTGCAGTTGCTTAAATCCAACCTCTGATGTCTTCTCTCTGTGTGTTCACACGACATTCATTCTTCTGAGTGTGTGTGCATGCGTGTGTGTGTGTGTGTGTGTGTGCATGTCTGTGTGTCTGTGTCTCTTCTTTTCTTACAAAGGCACCAGACATTTTGGATTAATGGGCCCCCCCTACTTTAGAATGGCTGTCTCTTAATTATAATACATCTGCAAAGATTCTATTTCCAAATAAGGTCACAGTCATAGGTACCAGGAATTAGGACTTCAGCTTATCTTTTGCAGAGATTAAAATTCAACCCATAATATCATGTTTTATAGAAATCCAACTTACCACTGGAACACGTTAGCTTTACCCTTTTTTATTTTACTTTTGTAGCTATTTGCTTGTAAACACCTTGTGATTATTTTGACTTGTTCATTTTCTACTTATTTGCTTGACACATAGTTAGTTCTCAATAAATGATTGCTGACTAAATAGACTAATGAATTAATTGATTAATATTACATTGTAAGAGACCTTGGAGATTTCTTTGTTATTGCTTTTCTTTAGGATCACCTGAGACCCTTTTTAAGGATGCTTTTTTTTAAATTCATTGTCTGAAATAATTCCCTATTGATTTCCTTCTGTTGAGGCAGTGTGATATATAGAATGAACATGGAATTTAGAGAGAGATTTACCTGGCTGATAGCATGAAGCCTACCATTTTCTTAGGTATATAATTTTGATTTTATTATGATATATCCCTTAGCCTGATTCCTACTTTATAAAAAATATGAATTAAATGCCTGCCTACAAAAGTTTTGTAAGTATTAAATTACATATATGAAAGTCTAATTCAGAGTTTCAAATTTGGTTGCTAAGAAGAGTCTGCTTTGAATTCTGTAAGTCTGGGGAAGAGCCCAGGCAGCTCTATTTTTAAAAGGTTTAGGTAATGATGGTGTGTAGACAAGTTTGAGAATCACTGGTGCAAAGTATTAGCAACAAAAAGAAAATAAGGCTGGTTACAAACACTGTTCAAACAGATGCTGCTTCATTAACCTGTTATGGGTATCAGAAAATTTAGTGTAAATCTCACTTAGGGTGAACTCAGTTCAGGGTCAAATTATTTATATATATATATATATATATATTAATAGCAATATATTAAAGATTTCTTGAGAAGAGGCATTATAATTGTTTGTTACTGTTGTTGTTTTAGAAGAGGAGTTTGTTGAGAATGACCATGCCCTGCTCTTTCTAGTGGAGGACTGTTCTTGACCACAACATGAACTGAAAGTACATGTCACATTTTATAGGCCATGAAAATTTCCTGCATGTGAGGCCACAGAACACCTCCTTGGCAGGGACAGCACTCCAAATTTGAACTTCAGAATATCTTATAGGCTGTAAAATACCTGGCTCATTGCTTGGCATACATTAACCACATAACAATTATTAGAAACCCTTCACCTTAATTGTCTTGTAGGTATGAAAAAATTAATTTTAAAAATGGAAAATTAAAGCAAACCTTTATTTTAGATCATGGGCCTGCTAAAGTATCCAGTAAGAAGTTTTCCTTCATTTTTTTATTTTTTGAGCTCCTGGGCAGGTGCTGGAGAATAATATGTCAGCAGCGTTTTCTACTTTTCTAAGGTAGTCAGAAGAATGCGGAAGCTATACACTTAAAGCCAATTACTAGTAACTTAAATGGCATTCCAAGAGAACAGAGAATCTAAACCCAATGCTTATGTTTTCAAAACAATGAAGCAAAGCTATAATGTTGGCACACTCTGCAGTACTTTGTTATCTATTGTCTACATGTTTCAGGAAAATGTTTCTGGTTCAAAAGTTAAAAACAAGCTAAACCTTCAAACGGTAGCATTGTGGTCTGTATTCTTTTGTTTTAATGGTAGCATGACAACATAGAACATCTGAGCTCATGTTGTATAATGACATCCTTTGGCCCTTTCTTGCAGACATTTTTGTCTGGTGTTCTTATATAAAGCATAAAACTTTGGTATGTTTTTCTCTCTGACAGGATGTGTTAGAGATCTTTCAGTAAGCTATAACCAAATTTTAAAGGCAGTAGGAGCCCTAAAGGAAGAGGAACCATTCACAATTTCTAATCACAACTGTGTGAGTAACGGCGGTTTGATTGCATGGGGATGCCTGCTTAGTTTTAGTACTTGTCTGAAACTAGCTGTCATGTGATCGCTCTGCTGCCTGGTCTTTTTAAGGTTGCCTGAAAGAGCTCTGCTATAAACTTACTTATTTATTCTATTTATTGGATGCACCCATATCACATAATAGTCTCTGGGTACATTTACAAGGGTAATAAAAAGGCTATACAATTCTCTCTTGGCAATTGGATAGAGTACCTAGAGTTCAAAGGAGATACAAGCATATGTAATTCAGCTATTGCAGTTTTCTTTAAAAATCTTAACATTTTTTTATTTATTTTTTTTAGGGTTACTATCAAATATAATTGCAAAGGAAGATTATATACTTGCAACAGGGACATTAAAGAAAATAAAATGGTGGAAAGCCTCTTACAGTTTTCTTTAAGGCAGTCCACGCTAAGGGGCGATTCCTTTAGGATATGCACCAGGTTGGAGGTTCTGTTTTCACAGTCAAAATAGCACAACCCACGTGAAGAAGAGTCTTTGATGAGACATTCTTGGATTTCACATTTGATTAATGAGGATGCCAGACATTGCACAGATTTGCCATTACTGCATCATGCTGTGTATGAGACTTTCCCACAGAATTTTAAGTGGGAAGTGGGTTAGGTGGGTATTTTGAGAAAGAAAAACATGAGGTGATAAATGAGCATGTGTGTGCTTGTGTGGTGGGGGGACAGCATGCTCACATGCACACACAGTGTTTGATGTGCACATCAGGAGCTATATTTTAAAGAACTTAGATTTTACTCAATAAATAGTTATTATTTCATACATATGTATACACACATATATACATGATGCTATCAAATACAAGCATAAACCATGGTAATCTACTCACTAGAGCTCAGAATTTCTAATTTTTTGTCATTTTTCTTTTATTGAAGTAGTCAGCCACAGCATGTACCAACCTATGCCAAAGGAAGATGAGAAGAATAACAATAGTCAGTGATCAAAGCAAATTAGACATGCACATACACACATATATACATACATAAAATACTTTCCAACATAATAGAGTACTTGTGCTTTAAATACCAAAGTATTGTAAAAGAACACAGAAGCTCACATCAGAATCTTTCCAACATTCTCCTTTTCATCTGCTTCTAATTGATTCCACTGTTCTTATTGCAAATGAAAGTAAAAGAAGATATTGTTCTTTTTAATGTTTTTTAAAAATTGCATATCTAACATGCCAGCAACACTGATGGGTTAAATAGATTTAGTATCTAATGTCATAAATCAATAACTATTTAAATAAATTTCCTTTGGGAAAACCCCAAAGACATTTACTTTAAAATTTTGCTTGAGTTTATTGTTATATGAAAGAAGTTATTCTAAGTCTTTTAGGGATAAAAAGATTAGTCTTGCTGAATAAAAATTTATATTCTAGTTAGAGAGATAAGACTAGTACATAAGTAAATACAATCTAAGAAAAAAATGTTAAAAATAATAAATGTATACTTCTTTTTAAAATAATTTCAAAAACAGAAATTATTTCAGATGATTCAATTGTTTTTGATAAATCTTTCTCGAATGTTAGAACACATGATAAATTTTGCCATGCCCTGGAACTAAAATGATGAATATGGAATGATATTTGCCCTCAAGGTGAATGATGCATTGTGGAGAAGGTAATTGCTAATCAGGGAATTGAGTAAAAAAGAGAATGCAGAAAAGTGAAGATGCAGAGAAAGTTATTCTCCTGTTCTGCTTCAGAATATTAGGAAAGTGAGCACCTTTGCATAGTAATGAGCACATCAACTAGGCCTGTCTGACTATGCAAAGTGTTCTTGGAAGGGAGAGGTGGGATATGAGATTGGAAAGATGGACCAGAGCCAGGCAGTCAGGGTCCTTCGGTGGATCCGGACAGTCTGCCTCTATAATGTATTGAACTTGACTCTCACTAAGGGAACAACATGATAAGACACTATGACCTAGGGTAACTAAACATGAGTTTAGTACAAAGGTGATTTGGGCTAAAAAGAAACCAGAGGTAGGGGCTTGTTAGCAAGTTATATTACTGCACTAGGAGGAGGGATTGGAGGGAAAGAGATAAAGGTCTGATATGTGGTATTGTTAGTGGGGATTTGAAGAAATGGGCACTAAAGACACTACAGAGACAGGGATTAATGCTTAGCTAATAAATGGTTATGGGAGCAAGAAAGGGAGTAGAGTCAAAGCTAATGCTGAAAACTTGAACACCATTAACACTGAAGTTGGTGCAATGATTATAAAAATAAAAAACTATATAAGAAAGAATTTGGAAGAACAGCCAATGTGTTCAGTGTTGACTCTTAAAGAGCAGATGAGGCTTTACGGGGACGTTAATTTGTCCAGCAGACAATTAGAAACCTGGGACTGAAACTCAGGAAATGGTCAGGGGTGGAGGTAAAGATCTGTGACCTCTCTGAAGAGAGCTGTGACCTGAAGTCATGAGTTCCAACAAGATTACCATGTGGGACATAAGAAAGGATGGGCCAGTCAAGGGTAGGTCTTAGAATACCCGTGTTGGGAGGAAAGAAGTGGTACATGGAGGAGGAGCAAGCACAGTACACAGAAAAAAAGCACACAAGGACAACATGGAATCAGATTACAGTGTGTAAAACAACACCTCTTTGGGAACAAAACCTCTTTTTATTAGAGAATAGCCAATACGTATGTTTTACTTTCATTTTTAATAGGCATACATATAATGTTCACATATTCTCAGACATTCCTAATTTTAAAAATATTTGGTTTTCTTTAAGCTAAAACGAATCAATACCTAGAACTCTTTTTACAAATATTCAATGAAGAGTTTCATGCTCCTGTGTGTACAGTGACATAATTCTAGCAAATTGCTGTCATAAGTATGCATTTTGTAAACTTGATCTTAGGTAGAAGTTTGACGTCAGTCTTGCATTTCAAGAAGTTCAAAAACTATAGTGCAATCTATTCTGCAATGCCAGAGACCTGAAAACAAAATGCTACAGGAATTTGGAGGAGGAGAGTTTGTTTTATGATCAGAGAGTCAGTGAAGCCTCAATGAAAGAAGAAACATCTGAGATATTAGCTAAATGATGTGAAACAATCCTCCTTGTGTTCTCTTTTATGTTCTTTTGAGTCTTAAGTTAGCCAACTTAAGGAAATTCACACTTACACAATGAGTTAAAATGATAATTTGAATAAGTGTTATTTTATTCTCAATATACTATATTTCTCACTACAGCACCTATATACACACAAATGTAGAAAAACAATTTGGAAAGGAATTTTCTTGATTGTAGTTTCTATTTCTACTTCAAATATCATTCATTTTTCTCTCTACATCCCTTCTTTCAGATTTAGGTTGAAGACAATAGTAGTATTTTAGTATCATGACTTAAACATCTAAATACATTAGTGAACTGCATTCATATTTGTATAAATCTCATGTTATTTATGTATCTAAATATGTATTCTTTTGTTTTATATAACACACACATGTTCATTTATTTTATATAACACTAAATTATTTGTTTTTCAGACTATTGCAAATGGATCTATTTATTTCTTTCAGAAAATAATATAAAGACATATTTCTTTGTCTTCTCTAAAATATTATATTTCTTTCTTAGAATTTGAATTTGAATATACCTGAACTTCTTAGAAATATTACTTTTTCCTTAAAAAAAAGGAGAGCATAAACCTTAATACCACCTAATTGTGTGGCCACTGTTTTCAGTACCTGAGGTTGATTTTCAAGTCTTTTTTTGTCATTCTCATGACCTTTCTTGTGAAAATAGGTTACCTTGTTATTCTGAGTATCAATTACAATGTCCTTGACTCCCTCTTGATAGTATGGAATTGAATTCCTCTGCCATTGAATGTTAACAATAAGGGATTTATTCAGCAGCCTGAGGATGGTGTCATTTGAAATGGAGAAACGGAAGCCTTCTCTTTCATTCTAATTAGCAACGAGGGGAGGGACATGCTGTTTTTCCCTACTTCTCGTTGCCTACAATGGAACAGGGCTGAAACCAAACTCCATCACCTGCCTAGACTGCTCTAACTCAACCATATCTAGCAGGTATGATACAGTTTCTGAATATGGAAATCCAAATTTCAAGATGTCTTGGGTGTGCTACTAACGTGTTCCCCAGAGGGAAGTACAGTGCAATTATCTTTCCCTTAGCAATAAGATTTTTCCATTAAGACAAGTTAAGATCAGAAGACAAGGAGAATGAGGATGTACTGTCTGTCCTGTGTAAACAAAGGACTCATGTTGCATGCTAGCTGTCTTTTGCCTTTCAACACAAGCAGACACCAAGAAGATACTAATATTAGCATCTGAAACCATTGTTTTGTTTTCCCATTAGGTGAATATGATTTTCCAGTGATCATATGATCTTATTTTATCTAATCTATTCACTGCCAATAGTATATATGTATGTTGTAAATTTTATATTTGTTTAGTTACAAATATATTAAGAGTAAAGTTTTACATTTTAAGCAGTTTTAACACTACTTATTTTTACCTTATAAAAGGTGTATTATGCTCCAAAAATGTGGTTTTAGAGTCATATCAAGTACACTAAAATATAAAAGCAACTTATAAAATATTTGAGCTACAAATAAGTCTAATGAATATACTCTGAATTTTTTCTACTATTAATATTTCTTATTTTTGTATTTATATTCATTAGAATGGAAAATAAAACTTCATACTTCTTTCATTACTCTGGTTTAGAGTTATTCAGTGACAATCAGAGAGTTTGAGATGTAAAGAAGAAAGAAATATGTGAGTATAGATTTTAGAAGTTACACATGAAGTAAAATGATAAGGCCAGATAGAAAATGGCATTGGTGTCTTAGAGATATTTTTGATTAAGATGCAAAGAGGAATTTTGTCATATAACAAACCTTAAATTGTATAAATATAAAAGGATGAGGTGGAGCAATTGTTTTGTAGGGGACAAAGCAGGATTATATCAGATAGACATATAGTACACATAGTTTATCTTCTATGATTAAGAAATTTTGTAATCAAGAAGAAACTGTAACTAAGAATTTTTTTATCCAAGATAGATCATTTTTTGTGTTATCTCTAAGAGAGTTATGAAAAAGGTTTAATGCTAATGGTAATGATGTAATTTGTCATAAGTGTCTCAATTTGAATAATCAAACCTTTTTTGTTAGTGCCTACCATGAGCAAACCATACCTACAGTTGGGCCTTGAAGACGTAATACATACTGAATTATCTTTTGTACTTGTTCATGTACCGAAAACCAGGAGAACAAATGAGTACAGACTGGCTGATGTGCTGCTGGGAAACACTGAGGAGGTCCTGAAAATCAGCAAGCGAACTGAGTTGAATCAAGTCAGAATTTGGTTAAGAGACCTGCACCCACCTCCACCCTTCTTTCTCCACACAGCCACCCTGACTTGGTACATTGACGGGTGTGCAGGAGATGTGGGACATCTGGAGTCTTCAGTAGCTCCACTCGAGATGAGGCCACTAGAACCACTCACACAGCGAGAAGGGTTCTCCCATTAATATGAGCAGTGCTTGTGGCAGGTTCTCCTCCTTGTTCCTTACACAGTGCTGTTTCATTTTCTCTCTATAGTTTTAATTATAACTGAAATGTTAACATTATGACATGAAGGTCAATTAGTCCATTCATTCTTTCCTTTGTTCGTTTACTTAACCAGAGTTTATTCTGTGTCTGCTGTGTCAGGCACTCTGCTAGATGCTGAGAGGAAACAAGAAATAAGCCACACACGATGCTTACCTTCATGAAGCTTGCGATCTTCTAGAAAACAAACAAATACAACAGAAAAATTATAGTCATTATTATAATGGTAATTATAAGGCCACGTTCTGGTAAATACTTTGACAGGTCAGCTTCGTTGGTGCACAGGTTGTGCAGTCGTACCTGTTTGTAGCGGGCCTGCACTTGGTCTAAAGCTCTGTTGGAACCTTCTGGAAATTCTGAATTATTTTCGAACAAGGAGCACCATGTTGCCATTTTTCACTGGGCCCTGCAAACTATATAGCAGGTCCTGAGAAGATGCCACAAGAGTTATAAAGAAGGGAACACTGCATTTAAATATGGTAATTAGGGAACACTAACTCTGAGCAGGTAATTCTAACCAGGCTTTGCTTGAGTCATAAGTATAGGGTACAATTAACTCCAGAATCAGCTCTTTCCCTGCTCCAGATCTAACTAAAGCTCTAGCTAAATCAATGTGGGTTATAAAAATTAACAGATTAACTGGTAGAAGGAGGTATATGGGCATATAATATATTTATAAACCCTTTATAGAAGTTATGAAAAAAATCTCCTCATTAAAGGGGCAAATGATATAAAATTTATAAATCAATCAATAAAATAGGCTAATAAAATATGAAAAGATAGTCTGTCTCAATAATCAGTAATATAAAAATTAATCAAATATTGGACGATTAACTTCACCCATCAAATTGGCAATACAAATTATAATGTCCACAGTTGGTATATTAGTCAGTGTTCTAGTTACAGGGAACATTCAGTTAATCTAGATTATGCAGGGATGGCGTTTATTAGAAAGAAATTTGATAACTCACAGAGAGTATGGGGAGAGGATATTGAAGATCAAGGGCCTAAACGTAATCTTATAGGACTAGTGCCCAAAACTATGCTTAAGAAGTGCTCTAAAAAGAAAATCACCAAAAATGTTCCTGAATCACGAAGCAAAAGAGAAAACCATTGTCTCCCACTCTGCACTTCTGCCACTTCTAAAGCAGGAAATGCATAACCACTTGTCAAGATCCAGTGTCTTGACTCTCATCCCCCTACTCTTATCAACACAATGGAATTTATAAAGGGCTTTCTTCCTCAAGTCACCTCTCTACCTGTCACACAAAAGGCATTGTCCATTCAGAAAAATAAATGGAACTTTTTCCCAGTTCAAAATGTATACTTATAAAAATGATATAATTAAACTACAGACTGGAAAATATATTTGCAGCTTATTTGATAAAGGACTTGTATCTAAATGTGTAAGGAAGTCCTATAAATCAACAATTAAAAGGAAAATAGCACATAAAAAAGTTAAACATAGAAACATATCATCCCCAAATTCCACATCTTGGTATATATTCAAAAGAATTGAAAAGAAGTATACATACCTCAATGTTCACTGCAGAACAATTGACAAAAGCAAAAAATTGAAACCAACCAAAATGTTCATTGATGGATGAATGGGCAGACAAATTGTGGTATATGCATATAGTGGAGTATTATTTAACCATAAAAAGGAATGAGGTATAGACATATGCTACAATGTGGATGAATCTTCAAAACATTATGCTAAGGAAATTAGACACAAAAGGTCACATATGCTATAATTCCATTTATATGAAATACTCAGACTAGAGAAATTAATGGAGACAGAAGGCAGACTGGTGGTTGCCAAATGTTAGGGGCAGTAGAGTGTGGGAAGAAACTGTTTAATGGGAAAGGGGTTTTAATTTGGAGAAATGGAAATGTTTTAGATCTAGAGAGAAGTAGTGGTTACATAATATTGTGAATGTACTAAATGCCACTAAATTGTTCACTTTAAAATGAATGGTTCATTTCCTGATACGTAAATTTCACCTTGAAATTATTTTACAAAGTAGTCAAAAGATTTGGATATGTGATATTATAGCCAATACATTCATACAAAGAAAGTCAACATTATTAGGTATCAGGGAAATATAAATTAAAACTTTAGTATTAACAAAATATCATTTTACACTCACTGGAATGTCTGCAATTAAATAAAATACTGAAAACATTGAGTTAGGATACAGAGGAACTGATACTTTTATATTTTGCTGGTAGAGTATCAAATGGCTCAACCACCTTGAAGAACTAGTTGGCACTTTCTTATGAAGTTAAGCATATAATCAATGTATGATCCATCAATTCGACTTCTAGTCATGTGCCCAAGATAAATGAAAGCATCTGTTCATAAGAATGACTTGTTCAAGAAAGTAAATAGCAGTCAAATTCATAAGAGTCCCAAACTAGAAATAAAATGACTGTCCATCAATAGAAGAATAGATAAAACACACACACAAACAAAAACACTGTGGTTGACCCACACAAGCACTTTAAGTGAGAGAAATTGGACACAAATAATAACATATTGACTGACTTTATATTATTCCATGAACTGGCACAACAACAGTGACAGAAATTAAAAGGAGTTTTCCTGGAGTAAGTTGGAAAAGACACTTGAGAACTATATGTGGTAATGACATGTTCAGTATCTTTCTATGAGGTTTAGTTGCATGTGTATAAATAATTTCCAAAATTAATAAGACCAATCATTTAAGATTTGTATGTTTTCTTCTGTGTTAATGGATGTTGATATTTTTCCTTTGTTAGTGTGATCTTTCACATATTTTTCAACATAACTTATTTTCTGACATTTAATTGCTTGGACGATAGTATCCTACTATCTCTGTTGCTGTAACAGATTTTAATATATCCATCTTGAATATGTATTTCGCTGTTTTTTTCCTTTGGGCAATTAGTAACATACCTGTGTCCATCCTCGTTTGGCAGGCTAATACTCATGCACCTGCTGATTGGCCATTAAATGATATAATTTCCTAAAGTGCCACCTGTGATGCAACATATTGTACAGCTTCAATTTAAAAACTTTATGAATATTAAAAGCAAATGCTACTGTTTCCGTGAATGAATGTATTTGGCTTCATATTCTACTCACCATGCCTAACCCAGGTGTTGATTTAAAATTCAGTGGCACAAAACGATTATCTATCATTCTAAATTATCTCATATTCTTTTAATTCTTGATGTATCTAAGACAGAAGACTGGGAAACACTTCCTTTCTCATTGACCATATAGCACATTTTGTCATTAAGGGCTGAAGATTCATCATCCCGAATTTCATTCTAAACAAAGATTTAGAAGTAAGTCTTCCAGCAGCTGCTGTGTCAGGTTTGTGAAAGGGAAAAATTAAATCTACTATATTTTATTCCGAGCCTCCTCTGTAATGGATCGCATATGAGAGCTTAATTTTATTTTCTGTGTATCAGAAATAAGGCCTCTCAAAGACATGATATGTAAGAAATTATGTAAAGCCATCACGCAGCTGGTGGATAGTAACAAGAAATTGTTGACGCAGATCTGTTTCTTTAACAAGCAAAAAGAAAAGACATTTGACTCTTCCTGTTATAAATGATAATACCTAGTGTTTGTTACATTTTGTGGTACTTCTACTTTACCAGGAAAAGAGAGCAAGAATTGACAATAAACATTATTGAATGGGGATGAAGAAACCATAGTCCTTCATTTATATTATCAGTGTAGACAGGAATACATAGATAGATAGATGATAGATATTAAAACTGTCAAGAAGAGTGAATAAAGCTACATGGTTGTGGTGAGCCTTTTTCCTTTCATATATTCTTTTTCATTAAATTTTTAGTTAACCCCAAGGAAGTAGATTGTCCAATGGTTTATTTTTTAGTCTCGCTTATACCGTTACTGTTAAAATGGTAGAAGTGTAAAATCGTTGGTTCAAGTATTCATTCATTTATTCACTTAAAATTATTTTTTTAAAAACTGACATTTTTAGGCACTATGTTACAAGAGTAAGTTGTGAATAAGATTGCCTGGTTTCTACATAGAACCTAAAGAGTGGCCCAGAAAATAAACAGGTGAGTATTTGATATATTCTAAATCTCTGGAATGAGATTAAATTCATCAAGCATTTATTCACCCAGCCAATATTAATTGAATACTTATTATTTCTCAGCCTAGTGAGGAAGCTGTTATTAAAATGGAAAAAGCTGCAAGAAACTTCAGTCCAGTGAGACTTAAGCTGACATCCTTCAAGCTCCTAAAATTTAAATGTATTTATAATATCAGTAAAGTTCTCACCACTATACTTGAGACTAGGTAAAAAATTAAATTTATTTACAGCAGTAATAGGATAACTTGTCATCATGGTTCCCCTCCACCTCCTTATCATCATAATTTATATCACAGAACACCTAGTAAGTCTTTTTGTTTTTTTCCTTAGCATATATCTACACTTCCACCATTGTGCATTTGGGAATAAAACAAAATGGTTGAAACAACCATTAAATGAGCAAGAATTTCTACTATTATTTCTTGTTACATATTTTGAAACAATGTTATTAACAATCAAGTAAAAAAATGAACATAATGACCAAAAAGGGTATATGGCATCAACAGAGTGCAAAATGAAAGAAAATTGCTGTTAGTTATTTTTTTAATGTTACACTTACAATATTGATATATAGACAATTGTGAGTAGATAATTGTTTGGAGCATACTTTTTTTTGAATTGTTGAGAACTCCACTCCCTGTAAAATACCAATTTTGAGTCAATCACTGTAGAAAGAGAAGAGACATCCAGGTAGAAATGAGGAACAATAAAATCAATGCACTGTAATTATAACTTTGAATGTCATTTTAGAATCACTTAAGATGGATTGTTTCAAACTTGACATTACTGGCACTTGGGGCCAGATTATTTCTTTGTTATTGGGGTTACTGTGTGCATTGTAGGATATTGCAGCATCCCTAGTTCCTACCAGATAGATGCCAGTAGCAAACGTGTCCATACATTGCTAAGTGTTCCCCAGGAGACAATATTGCCAATTGTTGAGAACTACTGACTTAGGAGAATGATTGAGGAAGAAGAGATGTATAGGCCCCTGTAACTTAAAACACTGAACGACTTTGAGACATGGCTCATACAAAAGAAACATTGGCCAACTTGATAGAATCTATGGCCAGTTAGGACTAGGGACAAATGAAATGTTAATTATTTAAAATTAGTGTTCTGAAAACATTTGATTATAACCTGAAATACATGTGCAGAATGAAACAAATGAAAGCAGTCGGAACAGTCACCTGATGTGAAAATAAAACAGTGAATATTGAAAAGGGAAGTGGAGCTGGGTGTGGTAGCCCACACCAATAATCCCATCTACTCTGGAGGCTAAACGGGGAGGATCTCTTAAGCCCAGGATTTGGAGGCCACAGTGAGCTATTACTGCACACTCCAGCCTGAGCAACAGAGCGAGCCCCCATCTCTGAAAAAAATAATAAAAAAAAAAAAAAAAAGAGAAAGAGAGAGAGAGGAGTGGGTAATTCTGTAAGTTAGTGACAATAGAGAGTGATATTCATAAGCTTTGTTTATTTCAACACTTGTTTAAATGTTGTGCTTCTTGGATTACAAATATAAAGTGAAGTTAGCAGAAACAAATTTTGTCTAACTATGCAATCATATTTTGACTTTATTTTTAAAAGATCAAAAATATGTATACTAAATAGGTTATCATTACTTTTCTCAATTATCCAAACAGTAATTATCCTGAAAAACTAACCTTGATGAAACACCTGGTGTCTTGAAGAGATCTAAATAATTTACCTGGAATTTTTTCAGTAATTTCAACTCATTTTAAGTACAGAAAATTCCCAACCTGTTAGGATTTATTTATGTTAAATATGACTTTCACTTAAAAGTATTTTTGAGGTGGGCAGAGGGGCAATGTCCTACTAAACTTTTATTTTTAAAAATTAATTAAAATGACATCCTCATCAGTTTTATGAATATACAGATATGAAAAAAATACCAAGAATCGAAATTATTTTCTTTGGCTATCTATGATGATAATTTTAAATATAAATCTTTTTTTATTGTAGAATGGGAAATCATTCCTAAAAATGTACTCCCTTTGTAGTCAGCGGTAGAGTGGAGGCCAACACCAACTCATCCGGATGTTGTTGTGTTCATGTGGCATAGGGTGGGATTAAGCATGAAACTGAATGACTTCCTCATGTGAGTGACATAAAATCAAGCCCTGGCCCACCACCACCCTACACCTACATATAGACTTAGTTTCACTTTCCTTTACTCTTCTTCGCTGATCCACTTTGAGCATTGACCTTGGATCTCCTCATCACAACTTCAACCAGCAAGTCCTAAGTATATTCTTAGGAATATTCATAACACAAGATCCCTACAGACTTTACAAGAGAAAAGAAAAATAACTTTCCCTGGCTGCATTACTTTGGGAAATACCAGATTACATTAAGAAAAAGGAGTTTCTTTCAAGGAAACTAAAAACATGAGCTCTTTTTTAGATGAACATAAAACTGACAATCCATGGTACAAGAACATTGATGATTCAAAATATGTAAAGAATTTAGACAGAACATTTTCAAACGCTGTGTAATAAGCATATGGAATGCATTGAGCAAAGTGACCATCAAAGAAAATAAATAAATGAGCTTAAGAAGCAGATGTTTTTACATCAGGAAAGGAATTAAAGCACACACTGGCAAGTCAGAGAATGGAATTATGATAAAAGTGGACAGACTCTTTGAGCCACATGGTACTTTCAGTTCATCCATCTAAAATATAAATCTATACTTTTAATTAAAATAAAGCCAGTATGTATGTCTTAACATGCTCAGAATTAAGCTGGGCTTGGTGTAGGACATGATTTACATAAGCATGTAAATCATGAATTCTAGGCTCATAAATGAAAAACATACCTACAATATACTAAAGGAAAATTAAGAATAATTTTTTATCATGCCAGATAGGCCTAGTGTCAATATTACTGAGAAACTTGGTATCATGTTAGAAAAAAGAAGTTGGTGGATCATAGTCAAAATATGCAGATGTCTAATATTAGTGCATGTATAAAACATTTTAGCAGTTCCACTTAATACTTTTAGATATGATTTCTGTTGGAAATTTGATTTAAGCCAGAGCCACATGGATTCTCTACTGCTGCTTGAGTTGTACTTCCCTTAGATCTAGTGCCCCGTCCCCAGCAACTTACAGGATTTTTTTTTAACTCTTTCATGTCTCCTGGAATCTATTCCTTCTCCTCTTCCCCACTTGTCACTGGCCCATGTACTGATGATATAGAAAGGAGACAGATTTTTTTCTGCTTCTCATTAGGCTACCCTAAAGCTACTGTATAGGGTAATATATAGCAGCTATGACTAGGACACTAATATGTAGCAGCTATGACTAAGTGTTTCATAATGCAGTGTGCATTAATCTTAATGAAAACACTAAGAAGGCTGTGTCGTTGACTACATTTTACAGATAAATGTTAAAAGAGTGGCCTCATTTATTGACCTTTGAGGTTGTTTCAGAGGCTGTGCCAAGCGTGTTGCATGCCTTGTCTCATGTAATCCTTACAAAAACTCTGAGAGATTATTTTTAATATTACTGCTATGAGTTGAATTATGTTCCCCTCAAACTCACGTTTTGATGTCCTAACCCACAGCACCTCAGGATGTGACCTTATTTGGACATAGGGTGGTTGCAGATATAATTAATGCACTTAAAGAGGTCATACTGTAATAGGGTGGGCTTTTGATCCAATGCAGTTGGTGTCCTTATAGAAAGCTGGGGTTTGGACAAAGAAGCACACACAGGGAGATGCCACAGGAAGACGAAGGCAGATAAGGAGATGCATCTACCAGCTAAGGACACCAAAGATTCCAGAAAATCACCAGAAGTTGGGGGAGAGGCATCATGAGGTAGGTATTTTCCTCACAGCTCTCAGAAGGAACCAATGCTGCCAACACCTTGATCGTGAACTTCTAGCCTCCAAAACTGGGGGACGATACATTTTGTTTTTATAAGTCCCCCAGCTTATGGCACTTGCTATGGCAGCCACAGGAAAACTAACACAAATACCACGTTGTAGTTAGGAGATGGAGGCTCTGGAAGGTCATGATAACAGAGCCCAGGTGGAAAAATGACACTATCCATTTTGGAATCCAGTCCACATAGCTTTTCCTCTCTAGACTTCTCATTTGAAAAATAAAAGAGCTCTGATTAGACAGTTTCTGAAGTCTCTTTATAGTTTTGGAAAAAATTATTTAAAAAAATAAAATTGTGTTTTTCACATTTAAAAAAATGCACCAAGAAATAACAGATATATTAAATCTGGTTAAAAAAAAAAGAAAAGAAAACAACTAAAGTTCACAAAAGCTGAAAAATAATACAGCCTCACACGAACGTCTTAAATATTTCCACATTGAAATATTATGCAACAAATAACACACGAGGTGAGGAAGACCCTGCAGAGACCTCTCCACTCCGCTGTCTGTGAGGTGGAAGGAAACATGCAGCAGGGAGAGTGAGCTGACAGGTTGTGATGGAGATTGGACTGCATTTGGTTAAGAGGAAAAAGGTTAAAAATGAAAGATGTTTCATGAATGGAAAACTGTAGAAAAATTATCAAGTAGATCAATTTTGAATGTGAGACCAATCAGATGGCAAAGCATTTTTCTGCAGGATCAATTGGATTAATATTGGCCACTCAGAGAATATTTCCTCTTTCTCGCTCTCAGAAACCTTGCTGATGTATCCAGGGCCGTTTGCTCAGTTCACAAAAGACACCATTGGTGCTCCGAGGAGGTACTTCCCTGATAAAGAACAGAGGGACAAATAAGTGCCCTCTGTTATGTACTTCAGAACAGTGGGCCTCACACTTTTGCATCACAGATCTCTTTTAGGCTATTAAAAATTATTGAGAACCAAAAAGAAAGATATTTATATTATTGGAAATTAGAACTCAAAAACATTAAGAATTTGTTTATAAATTAATTAAAAGTAACAATAATAAATCCATAAGGTATTGTTATCAATTTTATATTTTCAGGGAAAAGAACTAAAAAAGAGTGAGAAGGATGGAATTGCTTTACACATTCTCAAATCTCTTTATGTTAGGCTTAATTGGAACTAGTTAGATTTTCCTAGTGTTTTACATTCAGTCTATAGCAACATATTGTTTTCATTGATGAGATTAAAATCCAGCTTCAAAAATATTTGTTAAAATAGGGATGGGTATTTTTAGTGGTTGTTCCAGAATATTTTGTGGACATTCTTTTTTGATACTACATCAAAACATGACAAATGATGGTTTCTTAAAGGTTAGTGACAACTAAATCCATGTTAAAAACATTTCATACAATATTACATTAAAACCCGTTAGTCTGTCTGGCACTGTGAATGGATCATTTATTGATTTTCTCAATTATTCACATCTTCCAAATGCTGTTACCTTTCATCATACAATTTAAAAAATTAACATGTGTTAATATCACCACTGATCACATTGGAAAAGTCTCTAAGTACTGGGAAGCTGTCAAGTTAAAGATGGTGAAAACAAATTTTCCAAATCTTATTTTTGCTTCTAAGCCCACACCTTATTAATGAACTGTAAATTATTTTTATTATAGTGACAGGCTTGCTTTGGTCATTTTTGAGAAAATGTTTGCCAAAATATCCAAGTATAAGTAAGCATAGTCTGTCAGTATAAGTAAGTATAGTCTATCTGTCAAGCAGGCTAGGTGCCTGAATAATTACTTTAAATATTATTAATTGGTAAATTTAATAGTTTAGAAAGTGAAAGTTCATGAAAGGGTTGATAGCCTCACTTGGCCAGGAGTGAGCTTTCTTCTTTCCCAAGCCACTTTTCTATAATTCCCAGGGCTGAAATCCCTTATTTTTATGGCTAGAATATACTGAGGTGTTGATTCTGGTTCAAGCCAGAGTCCATTTCATCATGTATTGGAGTCAGCCACAGTGGGGTGCCACCAATACATCCTGTGTGTGCAATTGGGGTCCCCCACTTGAGTTTATCAGGGATGACTGTGGGTTGTGAGAAGGCAAAGAGAGAAAGGAGGGAAGTAAGGAAGGGAGGGAAGGAGGGGAGAAGGAAGGAAAGAAAGAAGTAGAGAAAGAAAGAAGGCAGACAGGCAGGTGGGCTACAGACTATTTAATAGGTTGCATCTGTGTGGATAGATGGGTTGGAAAGCGATGATTCAGTTCTGGAGTCAGATTTCCTCACTTCATACCCCTGATTCAGCTCACTTGGTAGCTGTCCTTGGGAAAGGCTGGCAGGCTCCCATGCCTGTTTTCTTGTTTGTTAAATGGGGTGAATAGTGGCAGCATTAAATTGAATTTATGGAATATAATCAACCTACTGCCTGGCACTACGTAATGCTCAATAAAAAGTTAGCTGGCTTTATTATTAATTTCTTTAATGGTACTAAATAATATTTTAGTTTTTATCAAAAGAGATTGCTTTCACTCACTTTTCTTTTTCCAACACACATAATAACATTATCTCCAGCTATTCTAAGAATGGTCCTAGATAATCTTTATGTGTCTGGCCTTTCACAGTAGTTTTTTTTTCAAGAATGGTCCCCTTATCGCACTGGATCATTTACTTTGGGAAAATAACTTCTAATTTTGATAAATTGTTTTAGATAAAGACAACATTAAATTGTGATTATCTGAGACATAATGGGTTTTTCCATGTTTTGGAGATGGTAAAGTGGCATAGAGAACTCAGAAGGGAAGTGTGTTAAAGAGGGACAAACTGGCAGGGGAATTTCAGTTAGGAGGCCACTATATCTGGACAAATGAAAATTGATTAAGGCAAAGCTATGTCTGCAACAGGAGAGAGAGTACAGGGTGCACTCAGGAGACACTTGCTATCACTTAATTTTGTTTATTCTCATATTCCCCAAACATACTTAACCACAGTATCCTCTAATTCTTGAATTAGTGATTGAATATCATATGGCAAATGCTTATAAAGGTGGGAAATGCTGAACATTTAAACATGCATTAATATGGCGTCACTTCCCATGTCCTTGTACCTCCTTTAGAAGCCATTCTTACAGTGTCCACTTCAGATGTCTATGTCCTGCTGACTAAAGAGCCAGGAAGTCTCCCGGCATGACTCTCACACCCTGTATTTGCTTTACTGTGACTCTTCATCAATCTTTTGTGCCTCCTCCCAAACCTCTCTTGGGTGGCTCAAACTTTTCACTGATTTCTAATTAGTTTAGTCAAAATTAGCATCAGATTTTTTTGAATTCATTTCATTTTTCTTAAGATACCACTTTTGGAAACATTTACCTTTAAGATATTTAGAATTCTAAAGCCTATTTAAAGTCATTTTTACTCCCAGAAATTATTCTATATAAAGGGAAAAAGTATCTACTCATCGTAGGATCCAACCTAAACAAGATACACATTTCCATGTTATGAATAAATATTCGTAATGTCAATGTGGTCATAATATTCCACATAACATAAAACTTCTACCTTTTCAAAACTAGCTTGTGAACAAATGCACTGGCATTTGTGTACTTGTGTACATAGAATGTGTACTTCTATGCCTTATATATTTCTATTTCCTATAGACCTGTAAGGAATAAAAAAACAATAAACATAGCCTGGCAGAAAATAAATTGCCAGTATGTCTTCATTCTATTGCAAAATTAATACTTCAAAATGTTTAAATACTTTATTAAGAATATTTAATCATGAAAGTTTGATATTTACTAATTGTTTTCATTTTCAGGAAGTTTATAAAAGATATTATATTTACCATAAAGACAGAAACTATTGCATTTATTATTCAGCAAAGTTGAAGAATGGAAATACATAATAATAATGGCATGCATGCATTGAAGTTAAGAATCTGTTAAAATATTTTTTGGAGAATATATATTTTAATTGTTAGAATTAAATTATTATAATTTTAATTTTACTGGTAATATAATAATTATATCAATAGAATAAAAAATAATTCCTGTCCCTTATAACAGCAATTTAAATTGACAACGTATCAAAGATAAATCCACACTCCCATGTTTACTGAAGCACTATTCACAATAGCCAATATATGAAGTTAATCTAAATGTCCATCAAAGGATGTATAGATAAAGATAAGGTGATATATATATATATATATATATATACACACACACACATATATATATGCATGCAATGAAGTAGTATTCAGTCACAAGAAGAATGTGATCCTGTCATTTGCAACAACATAGATAGAATTGGAGGACATAAGTGAAATAACTCAAATATCATATGTTCTCACTGATACGTGGGAACTAAAAAAATGATCTCATTGAGCTAGAGTGTAGAATGATGATTATCAGAGGTTGGGGGGGTGGTAGTAGGGACAGGGAGATACAGAGGGGATGGTTAATGGGTACAAAAATAAAGTTAGAGAGAAAAAATAAGATCTTGTGTTCAGTAGCAAAATAGGGTAACTATAGTTAACAATAATTTATTATATATTTCAAAATAACTAGAAGAGTGGAACTGAAATGTTCCTAACACAGAAATGATATATATTTAAGGTGATGAATATCCGAATTATCCTGATTTGATCATTATACTTTGTATGCTTGGATCAAAATATCACATGTGCCCCATAAAGTATGTACAACTATTATGTATCCATAAAAATTAAAAATTAAAAATTAAAAAAAATGGCAGTGTGTAAGTTGATGTTAGTTGGAAATTTGAATAACCTCCACTTGCTTTCTCAAAACTATTGTCTCTGGTTTTATATATAGATAGATAGATAATATTTGTTATATATAATATAGATTATGTATATATGTGTGTGTATATATATAATATTTTCTTAGAGTAAGGTCCCAAAATTGAAATAATGGATTACATTTGTGCACATATTAAAGGCTATTCATAAACTTTGTGAAAATACTTTGCCAAGTCAAAAATAAGTCCAAAAAAGTTGGACTAGTTTATCCTTTCCCAAGCTGTGAACAAGAAAATCTCATCATACTCTTTTCAGCATTAGAACACTGTTTTTTTTAAAAAGTATGATTAAGAACTTTGATTTTAAAAAGTTATTAGAAAATAAATAGTGGTGATAGGCTTCTCATTTTTTTTCACCTCTCCTGGGAATGACCATTATTCCAGAAGCCTATGACTATAGGGTAGGCAGCTCTATTTAGAGATGATCAATTTAAATCACAAAGATTTTCTGAAGTGATTTCAAAAGTATAAATCACCATCTAATGCAGGGAATTCAGAAGAGCTTATTAGCATAATATCCCAAGTTTGGTTGGCTGATTTGCTTAGCACATGGTCTTCATGGAAGTAATATTTTCTGTTTAATCTATTCACATACCAGTTAGGATTGTTCTGATCCTCCCCTACAGATAATCTCTCTAACCCTGGCCAGCAGTTAGCTACTGGCTACATCAAATTCTTGGTGATATAAAAAATTAATATGAATCTCTATAGTATTCTAGAAGAAAATATTTTGAAATAAATATATATTAAATTAGGCATAAGAAATAAAATATGTTTGAAATTATGCAATGCCCCAATAGTTAATATGATATTTATTTAAAATGGGAGTATATATTATTTTAACCTCCATGATGATGAAAGATTTAAAATATTATTCTCACTACATTCAATTATTGACACACTGAAATAATGAATATAACTAAATGTTTTACCACTATTATGGATGTAGATTTCTTTGAATCATTAATACAAAATTATGCTCTGAATAATCATATTATGTTAAGTGTGAACTACATGTCCATAATACCTTTTAAATACAAGCTCTACAGTTGGAACTTCATCACTTTACCAAATCTTAATACTCCTTCTAAGCTATAAAAATTCTAGAATGACATGACATTACTTTTAAGATAATTTTTATGTATCCATCTAAATATTGTATTGCTTAAATTTCAAGAACTTTTAAAATATAATGTGTATGTTTGTTTTGTTTTCCTTTGCTTTAATATTTTTCTCAACTTCCAAAATTAAACCAGTATCATGGGCAGTAAATTAGGAGATTCCTTGTGAAAAGAATCGTCTTTCTTCTTTATAAAGGTATAATATCCTACCATGAAATTTTTTTCTATTGGTTTAATGTGTTCTAGTAAGAAATCTGTGTGTCCTTCTTATTTCCTATTCATGGAAAATTTTAAAATTTCACTTATGTTACTTGTTTTTCATTTGAAATAATTAACCGTGTATATGAATGAGAATATGGCTGAGTTTGTATGGTGAGAGACACAGAAAGAGAAAGAGACCATTTCCTAATCTACTCTAGTAACTAAACTGCACATTGTCCTTGGACCAGTGGTGCCGACATTGGAACATTCCTGAAACTTAGGCTGTTGCTGCTGGGATGGGGGAGCAAGCCGGGAGCACTCCCATAGCCAGGGCTAGGAAGTGAGTGAGGCCGAGTGGCAGCAGCTGGTGCCAGAATCTGAGACAGGGAAATGAGAGGGGGACTAGGTTTTTCCCTGGGACTTGTTCTTGAACTGGGCAAGGGTATGAAGCAGACATGTATTTCCTAACCACAGGCCCAGGCTGTGGCCACTGAGTATTGCTCCATCCTCTCCAGTAGTGGGGCCTCTGCTTGGCTGTGACTGTCTTTTATCCAAGTCCTCCTCCTGGGGCCTGAGGATCACCCTGCCTCCAACAACTGCTGGTGCCCACTCTTACCACTGAGTACTTGAGCACAAGGCCATCACATCAGGCTGGTGTTGTGCCCCTCTCCAAGACATAGCACATGGATTGCCCAACCAAATCCACCACATTGGGTACCTGATCACTCCTTCTGAGAGCCTGACCTTGGGCCTAAACTCCTGGCTGCTAACACTTCAGCTTGTGCACTACCCATGTGAGTCTGGAGACTGGCCTGCCCAGCTCACTGCAGCCACTGTCAACATCAGTGCACACTGCTGGGGACTAAGGAAACCATCCAACCACAGCTACTGCCAGCACCCACACAACATCAGCTGCCAGGGCCTTGACAACCCACTCACCTGTCCAGTCCACTACTGCCACTACCACTACCAGCATTTCAGCAAGATGCCTGGAGGCCCAAGAATCAATCTGCTATTAACTGCCAACTTAGATGTCAGTGTACAGTGCTCTGGGGAACAAAGATAGGCATGCTAAGGCCACCACTGACACTAATTTGCACTCTAGTACCCAGCATAAATTCACAACAGCCTCCCCTAATAACTTTACCCTAACCCACTGAGGAAATCACAGACACCACTAATGCTGTTTACAGCCAAAAAAATCATAAAGAGACTAGACTACAACACAGCACACACCCAGAATCAAAGCTGAAATACCCTAATCCTAATAAAACAGCACCATAGATACATCTTCAAGAAAATGTCCTCCCCTATGAAATTAAATTACAAAATTAAGAAGTAACTATTGCATCAAATGTGTAGATATCACACAGGAAACATGAAAATACAAGGCTATATGATATCTCCAAAGGAACACAATAATTCTCCAGCTATAGATCTTAATCAAAAAGGAGTTTTTGAAATCCCAGATAAAGAAGTCAAAATATTGATTTTAAAGAAGCTCAGTGAGATAGAAGAGAATTTTGAAAAACAATGCAAAAAATCAGAAAAACAATTCAGATATAAATGAGAAGTCTACCCAAGAGACAGATATTTTTAAGAAGAATCAAATAGAAATTCTGGAACTGAAGAATTCATTGAAAGAAAGACAAAATGCATTTGAAAGCTTCAACAATAGACTAGATCAGGCAGAAGAAAGAATCTCAAAACTTGAAGACAGGCCTTTAAGAATAATCCAGTCAAACAGAAATGAAGAAAGAAGAATGAAAAATAATGACCAAAACCTCTTGATATTTAAGACAACATAAAGTCAGTTTATGAATTATTGGTATCCTGAGGGCAAATAATTAAAGATTTAGAAAACTTATTTAACAAAATAATAGATGAAAACTTCCCAAGTCTAGCAAGAGATTTAGACATTCAGATACAAGAGGCACAGTGATTCCCAGGAAGCAAAATTACCCTATCTCTTAAAAAGTATAGAATGGTTGAAAGGATAAAAAAAATGATCTAACTACGTGATGCTTCATCCTTGTTGTTAAGGCTCAGTAAAAGTTCCAACTTTGAGGAGGAGTCTAGTAAGAGAATTGTTGACAGCTTTATCACTCCAGGTGTCCCTTGTACTTCAGGATTTCTGAGTGATCTGCCCACTTAGGACTATGTACCCCTGCGGAAAATGATGTGCCCATCCCATTACCTGCCTTCCATGTAACTTGCTTTATCATAGGCTTTAGTGCCCTATGCATCCTGCGAACACCTGGGAAATAAGTGACACATCGACCTCTGAGCCATTTGGCATTCACTGTGAATTACCATCACCCTCAAGGGGAATGCCTGCTCCCATAAGCTCAAGAGCAACTATGGCCTGCAGACAAGCAATGTGGCCACCTGATTATTATCCATTCTTATAACTTACCCTTGCCCCTGAGAGATGTCTCCAATCCTTGGGTGACCCTGTCTAAGCCCCCAGCCATGCACCATGCACCGGGACAACAGTATCTATACAAGTTTGCGTGTATGAGCTTCTAGCAAGCATCCTTTAGCTTAGGAACATATGGGGAATTTTAACATGTATACAGCTCCCATCTTCTGGTGTCATGTAGGGAGGCCTAGAGGGTTTGGGGAGAAGGACTGCACACCCTGCTGTTGTCCTGTTTTATGAGATGACCACGAGAGCACCAGTCTTAGTGGGGAACAAATACATGGATTTCAAGCTTTCTGTTTAGGAGAGTGTTGGAAATATCAATTTCCCAGCATATGAATTCTTGATCACTGGGGAACTGGGCTCTTGTAAGGCACAGAGCCTGCTGAGGGATGAGGCTCATGAGTCACCATTGTAGGAGCAACCTAGGGTCATGCACAAGATGATTATGCTTTTCTCCACATAGTTATGTATATAAAAGAAAGTATCTAAAGTATCTGATAAAAAAACATATTCATCATCCCACCACCCCAACTGCCAACCTGTCTGCATCTGAAAGTATAATTTTTACTCTTGCACCCATCACAAATGTGAAATGTTCTTCTACCAGTGGGCAATCATTCCTCTTATTTGAGAGATCCTATCCCATATTGCCAAATTCCCATAGAATTTTTTTCCTGCAGTTGTACATTTTTTCTCTGCATCTCTGATTTCTCCCTCTGCATCTGATTATTCTCATCATTGTACAAATATGACTCAACATCACCGATATTTTAAAAATAAAATAAAATAAAATATACCTTTACTTCACTTTTTTTTCCAATTCCAAGTCTAATTTTGTATACCTTTCCTCAAGAAAACATCGTGAAATTGCTGCCCACAGTCACTCCCTCAGTGCCTCTACCACTAAAACCAGACTCGGCCACATCACCTCCCTGAGACTGTTCTTAGCGAGATCTCTAAAGATGTCCACGTGGCCACATTCATCAACTTGGAGCTTTGCTTCAGTAATATCTCAGCAACCTCCATCCAAAATAGCCACACCTTGCTTTCTCTTCTTGCCCTCCAGAACACTGCATTCTCTTGCCTTCTATTCTACTTCTCAGATGCCTCTCTTCCATTCGTCATTGCTGACTTCCCTTCTATATCTTCACCTCTAAATGACATTCCCTAAGATTCTGAGTTCTCTTTCCTCCTCTAAAGATTGTCTGTTACTGGCTGTTTCCATTTAGTTCCATGACTTTCAATGCTTATTGTATTTACCCTACCCTTTCTCCTAGACTGGATTCTACATCCAATTCAACATCTTTGAATAGATGTGTAAATAAAATTTCTAAACCCTAACTCTAAAATCACACATTCAATTACCAACTTATATATCAATTTAAATATCTAATAGACATCTCAATTTTAACACTTTATTTCATACGCTTCCAAATTTTTTTCTCTTGTAAGATATCCACATTTCAGCAAATGGAACCAACAGTTGCTCAAGCTAAAAATCAAGACTTTTTTGTTGTTGTTTTATTCTCTTGCTTACTCTCCGAAGCTATCCATTCCTAGGTTATGATTGTTAGGATGAAAAAGAAATGCTGACTATCTTACTAAAGTATATCATTTCTATTGTTAGAAATGCTCCTCATCCAAGGAACTTCCATATCTTGCCTGGGCTATTAAAATTCCCTTTAATCTGGTCTTCTACTCTGCGTTTTACCCCTTCTATGTGTTCTCTACAGGAGCTGAATGAAATTCGAAACCACATAAAATGTTTCATGATGTTCTCATTCTCATGCTTAAAGCTTTCAAGGTGGTTTGTCATCAGTCTCAGAAAAATGAAATTTCCTTTATCTTGCTTACTAGGCACAACATCCTCTGACCCTTTCTCATGAAATTCTTTGTTTTGTCTTCTGAACAATACAATGAAATGAATCTATCAAGCCAAATTATCATATAACTGGATTTTCCAAAGCTAACCAAGTACCAATGAATGTGGGTTAGGAACAGCCAGACTCATTATTCCTTTGGGGAATATACTTTCACTGTATATGAAAACAATAGAGTCCTCACTTGTCTTCTGTCTGAGAAGACTAAAATAGGCTGTGTAAGCCCCACCATCCACCTTTCGCCCTACTTTAGGTGTTCAGATTATGTTAGACACATTTGGAATTTACAGTAACCTTTCAGGATTAGTGATTTATCCTCATTCATGGAAGCACAAATATTCTAGAGCCCCATACCCACAAAACTCCCCAGACAGAAGGCTCTCTGACTCTACTCTGTCTTTATCCAGTAATAAACTCAGTCAAACTCTTTAGAAAGTAGATAGGAAACAAAAATCTACCCAGGGAACAATCCACTACTGAAAAGCAATTACCCCTTCAACTCAGATGCAGACTTATTATTTTAAAGGAAACAAAACAAATATTAACAGCTTACTGGATTTTTTAAAATATCTACTAATATACCAAGCACTAGGCTAACAACTTCACGTACAATTCTTAAGGATCCACATAAAGTCAGCAGCACATCACTTGAATTACAATGTTTTATCAGTATTAGTGATCATCATAAAAATTATTATTCATGACAATACAGTAAGGTAAAACACTGTATCCTCACATTTTGCAGGGAGGAAATGGAGGCTTACAGGGTAAAATTATTTATTTTTGTTCACAAGTTTAGTAATTAGCAGATCAAGCATTTAAACTAAGGTGTACTGACTCCAGAGTACCAGCTGTGGTCACATCAGGATAGCCTTAATTTAAAATTCTCCACTTCTCTTCACCTTGCAAAGATGCTTACCTAATGGGCGTACGACCCTTTATCTTTCTGTGCATGTGAGAGTCCCCCCTCTGTGTTACCGGCTCCTGAAGCTTGGAGATCTTTATTTAGTCTTGGTCATTATAACTTATGCAGGGCCCAATGCACAGTGTGCTCAGTAAGTATTTGATAACGGAACTAAATGGAAATGCTGGCATGTGGCAGGCATTTCACTGTGGACCAAAGGAAAATGAGCTGTTAGTTACTACACAGTAGCTTCCCTAAAAACAGAGACAAGTAGGCACTTTTCATTTTATAGTCACTATAATAACATTTAAGCAAACTGATATAGCTCTCATTGTGTGTCAAATTATTCTAAGCAATCATATATTAACTCATTAAATTTTCTAAGTAACTTTCTAGGGGTGGGGACTATTATACTCATTTTACATCTGCAGAAGCTGAGACAGAGACACATTCAACAACTTGTCCAAGGCCACAACTGATAAAAAGAAGTGACTAGAGTCAGACCCAGGCAGCCTGGCTCCAAGTCCAACCCGCACAGAGTTAGTGGTGCTGCAATTTTGGATGTCGAAGTCTCCTGTAAAGTGAACGTAAATCATCTTCCCAGAAATTATGTGAGAACTGGCAAATGGTCAGTTAGAAAACATGACAGTTAATGTCACAAAGAATTTTAAATAGTTATTAAAATAGAGAAAGGGACTTGCATCTTCCTGAATTTTCTAGTGAGCACAATGGATTTCCCACCTGGCAAGAATTAAAAGTCTCTGTGAATTGACAACAGATTATATTCATCTATTCCTCTTCATGCTTAGTATATCCGAGAAAACAAACCGAGGCTGATGTTGAAATCTGAAACACATAGCCACATATCACATGTTGCTTTCTTACATAGATTTCAAGAGAGACAGACTCAATTTAAAACACATTGAGGGATAACATTTTTGCTGGGGATGCATTTTGCATGGTGCCCAGCAGTGAAGGAATGTTCAACACATGGACATTATCTCATCAATTCTACCCCCAAATGATCCTGAGATTCTGAAAACAGCTATCTCAGAACTGAGTAAATATATTCTCTATATATTCTTGAATATTATATGAATGCTGGAAGCAAGATTTTATTAAAAAATAATTTCTTGGATATAAAATCTTTCAGATTGTGTTTTTTTATTCACAATAACATATATATGAATTTAATAAGCACTTTAAAACATTTCTTTTATTTCCAAAGCTAAAAATGAAGATTAGGAAGAAAGGAAGTGTTCTACATAAAACATCCCCTTAGGAATTTAACATATTCATAGTTTTGGCAATTATAGATAGTACCTCTGGAAACACCTACACAGCAGATGCTATATAATGTTTTGTTTGTTCCAAGCTTGACAGAGAACACCACAAAAAGAATATCATTAGACGGAACGTAGAAAAATATTAATATGTCCCTTAAATGAAGCAACAGCATGTTTAAAATTATTATTATATTTACCTTTGTAGATACAAATTCCTAGTACTGTCAGAGGCTATGTTCTCTTTGATGTTTCAGATGTTTTCTCCCATTTATCAATTTATCACCCTGGGGCCTGAATGACTGAAATAACTGAAGGCACATGGGCAGGGTCTAGTGATATAATTCGATAAAACCTACAACAAAGTTAATCTGACACTAATGTAATTTAGGTACAGATGGAATGAAGAGAAGAAGAAAAGAAAGACTGAAAGAGAGAGGAAAGTAGAAAGAGCTCACAGGTCCTTCATTCCATGAGCAAGTATTCCGAGGAGGCTTGTTTCTTTCTTACTTGTCATCTTTGTTCCCACACCCAAGGGGACAACTCTAGACCTTGAAACGACATTCACTTAGGCCACACTGCCAATCTCCCTGGGTGGATAAGTTTAGTGCCTTTGACTCTGCTGGGGAGGGGAGTATGACATGAGGAGGGTCACTAGGAAACTACGTACATAAGGTGAACATAAATACAAAAACTTGCCTCTGATCTTCCAGTAGAAATATCCAAAAATATTTAGGCCAATGGGAAGATATAAACATTAAGTGGATTTAATTATATCCTACATATACATATATATGTTCAATCACAAATACTACTTATGTATATATAATTTATACATTTACTACTTATATGTAAATTATATAATTATATAACAGATCATATTGTATTATCTATTGTAATTATATGTGATAATTTCATATAACTATAAATGCCATTTATACTTATATAGTTAATATCTCAAATTATTTGATTATATATGTGTATAAAACCAAATTTTACCTAGGTATCGTAAACTATCAATACAGAGTTATTGCATTTTCATACCATTTAATTCAAATCAAATTGAATTCAGATTCCATTCAAACTCTGCACTCACATCTTGGATATCAGTTACTTTGTCGCCAATGTGTCCTGTGTCCTTGCTGTAAGCCACACACCCACTGCCTTCCATAGCACATAATTTTCACTTTCATCCAAGTTGTGTGACATGTAGCTCATTTGGGGATCCACATACGATGTTGTTACCAGAAACTGTATCTCAAGCCACAAGTAAACATTTGTGTAGCATTAAGAACATCATCATTTTTATTTGCTCTATGAACATAAATTCATATGCTTCATAATATGAGTAAATTATTTATTCTTTTTTAACAAATATTAAAATAAAATACTTGATATTATATAATGGCATCCAACACTTGAGCTTGTGAGGTCATTCACCCCAAAGAATTCATAAAGGTGAATTTAATTTTTTTGTCTCTTTTTTCCTATTACTTTAGGCAGCTTCGATAAGCATCCCAAGCTAGCATTAATTGAGGTTGTTTCAGGCCACATATTTTCCCCAAAACAGTACTTTGTAGTTCAAAATGAAATTATTGAAAAACTGTCCTGTAATAAGAGATATCTGAGAGGTCTTCAATACAAGGTGACTTTTTTTTTCTGAGGCATAGTTTTTAGAACATATCACTTTATATTTAGTCACATATGACAAAGTTTTCTCTTCTGTCTTAAGTAAAATTTGATGAAACAGAGAATCATTTGTAGTGGACACCTTTAGCAGATGGTGTTCTTCTTGCTGTGAATTCCTTTAATTAGCTTGTTCTCCTAACAGTCTGCACAAGCATTTACTGATACCCACTCTGCACAGAGGTGGATAGCAGGAGAAACAAAACAGGTGCCTTCCTTGCCCTCATGGAGCCTATAGCCCAGCAAGAAAACAAGCACTACATACATTGTCATTTGAGTAAATGCACATTTAAAGGAAACTGCAGAGGAAATGTATAAGGCCCTGTGGGATCACTATCACAGAGCTCTAACCTCGCCTGAGGGACTCAGGCAGCAGTCTGGCATCTTGACTCAACTTGCCAAGGTTCAAAACCCAGCTCTTCCTCTGGGTAGACTTGTTATGCATAAGTTACTTAATATTTTATTCTTAATATCCTCATCTTTAAAATGATTATAAACAAGACTGCTATATAAGTTTGTAATGAAGATGAGTTGAGTATTAAATGAATTAATACATGTAAATATATATTCATTTTAACATTAAATACTCATATTCAATGATAAATTGTGTGTATATGTATATGTGTTTATATATTGCATGTATATGTGTGTATATGTATATATATTTATACACATGCATATATACAAAAAATGCACATATACGAAGATAGAACAGAAAGAGCCTGGTGCATAGTAAGTATGCTTCATAATTATGCTTTTTTTCTAAGACTTACATTTTTAGAACAGCTTTAGGTTCACAGAAAATATTGAGCAGAAGAAAACAAGATTTCCCACATGCCTGCTGCATAAACACACACATAGCCTCCCTCATTATCAATATCCCCCACCAAAGTGTCTCTATTTGTTATTAATACAATTGATGAACCTACATTGACATATCATACTCACACCATAGTTCATAGAGTGCATTGGGATTCACTCTTGGTGTCGTGTACTTTATAGGTGTTGTCAATCATCCATAATGACATGTATCCATACCCACCATTACTATTATAGTGTTTCCACTGCCCTAAAAATCCTTTATGTTCCAAACATTCATCCTCCCTCCACCCAGACCCTGATAACCACTGATCTTTTTGCTATCTCCATTGTTTTGCCTTTTCTGCAATGTCATATAGTTGGAGTCATATGTAACCTTTCCAGATTGGCTTCTTTCACTTATGCATTTAAGCATCCTCCATGTCTTTTCATGGCTTGAAATTTCATTTCTATTTAGTGCTGAACAATATTCCATTGTCTGGATTTACCATAGTTTATTAATTCATTCATCTACTGAAGGACTAACTTGGTTGCTTCCAAATTTTGGCAATTATG
>CM052445.1:58847805-58865190 GCA_028533085.1 Varecia variegata | reverse complement strand
CACCCTTTTATGATAAGAATGCTTAACAAAATAGGCATACCTATTAGATTAGCTGCAAATGATAAAAGCTATATACAACAAATCCACAGCCAACATCATACTGTATGGGGAAAAATTGAAAGCATTCTTGCTTAGAACTGGAACCAGACAAGATTGCCCACTATCACCACTTCTATTCAACATACTGCTGAAATTCCAAGCCAGAGTAATCAGACAAGTAAAGGAAATCAAGGGCATCCAAATGGGGGAAGAAGAGTTCAAACTATCACTCTTTGCTGATGATACAATCTTCTTTTTATTTATTTCAGCATGTTATGGGGTTACAAACGTTTAGGTTTCATATATTGCCCTTCCCCCCTCCCAAATCAGAGCTTCAAGCATGTCCATCCCCTAGCTGGTGCACATCGCACTCATTATGCATGTATACACCCATCCCCTCCCCACCCCACATCTGCCCAACACCCGATTAATTTTATTCCTAAATGTGCTTTTAGGTGATGATCAGTGAAACCAATTTGATGATGAGTACATGCAGTGCTTATTTTTCCATTCTTGGGATACTTTACTTAGTAGAATGGGTTCCAGCTCTATCCAGGAAAATGCAAGATGTGTTATATCACCATTGTTTCTTATAGCTGAGTAGTACTCCATGGTATACATATACCACATTTTATTAATCCACTCATGTACTGATGCACCCTTGGATTGTTCCACATCTTTGCAATTGTGAATTGTGCTGCTATAAACATTCGAGTGCAGATGTATTTTTTACAGAATGTCTTTTGTTCTTTTGAGTAGATGCCCAATAATGGGATTGCTGGATGAAATGGTAGGTCTACTTGTATCTGTTTAAGGTATCTCCATATTGCTTTCCACAGAGATTGCACTAGTTTGCAGTCCCACCAGCAGTGTATGAGTGTTCCTGTCTTATATCTAGAAAACCCCAAACATTTGGCCAAGAGACTACTGGAATTGATTAATAAATTCAGTAAAGTCTCAGGAAGCAAAATCAATGCACACAAATAAGTAACTTCCACATATGCCAACAGTCAAACTGAGAACCAAATCAAAGACACAATAGCTTTCAAAATAGGAACAAAGAAAATACAATCTCTAGGAATATATTTAACTAAGGAGGTGAAAGACCTATACAGGGAGAACTATAAAACACTGAGGAAGGAAATAGCAGAGGATATAAACAGATGCAAAAACATACCAATTTCATGGATTAGAAGATTAGATTGTTAAAATATCTATAGTACCCAAAGTGATCTACTGCTTCAATGAAATCCCTGTGAAAATACCAACATCATTTTTCACAGATCTAGAAAAAAATAATTCTATGTTTTGTATGGAACTAGAGAAGACCCTGTACAGTCAAGGCAACCTTAAGCAAAAAGAGAAAGTTGGGAGGCCTCAATTTACCAGACTTCAAGCTATACTACAAGGCTATAGTAACCAAAACATCATGGTGCTGGCACAGGAACAAAGACATAAAACAATGGATCAGAACAGAGAATACAGACATAAAACCATCCTTATGTTGCCATCTGATCTTTGACTAAGCAGACAAAAACATACACTGGGGAAAAGAACCCCTATTCAATAAATGGTGCTGAGAAAATTGTATAGACCCATGTAGAAGACTGAAACAGGATTGCACCTCTCACTCCTCACAAAAAAAATCAACTCACAGTGGATAACAGACTTAAATATAAGGCATAAAACTATAAGAATTCTAGAAGAAAATGTTGGAAAAATTGTTATAGACATTGGTCTGGGCAAAGAATTTATGAAGAAGACCACAAAAGCAATCATAGCACCGATAAAAATAAATAAATGGAAATTGATCAAATTAAAAAGCTTTTGCACAGCCACAGAAACAATCATTAGAGTGAATAGACTACAGAATGAGAGAAAATATTTGCATGCTATATATCCAATAAAGGAATGATAACTAGACTCTATATAGAACTCAGGGAAATCTGCAAGAAAAAATCAAAGAATCCCATCACAATGTGGACAAAGGACATGAACAGGAAACTTTTGAAAAGAAGATAGACTAATGGCCAATAAACATATGAAAAAAAACACGTCTCTAATCATTAGGGGAATGCAAAACAAAACCGCAATGAAATGCCACTTAAATTCAGTGAGAATGGCTTATATCAAAAAGTTCCAAAATAACAAATGCTGGTGTGGATGTGGAGAGATAGGAACACTCATACACTGTTGGTGTTACTGCAGACTATTAATAGTACAACCTCTATGAAAACTAGTATGGAGGTACCTCAAAGAACAAAAAGTAGATCTACCATTTGATCCAGCAATCCCACTACTGTGTATCTAGCCAAAGGAAAAAAGAAAAAATATTCTATAAAAAAAGACATCTGCACTAGAATGTTTATAGCAGTACAATTCACAATTGCAAAGATGTGGAAACAACCAAAGTGTCCATCAATACATGAGTGGATTAATAAAATGTGCTATATTTATACCATGGAGTTCTACTGAGCCATAAAATAATGGTGAACTAATACCTCTCGTATATATGTGGATGGAGCTGGTACCCTATCTTCTATGTGATGTATCAAAAGAATGGAAAAACAAACTGGACATGTACTCACCATTAAATTGGTACTAATTGACCAATTCTTATGTGCACATATGGAAATAAAATTCATTGGAAAATAAGCAGGTGGGGGGGAGGGGAATGGTATTCACACCTAATGGTGAATGCACACTATCTTGGGGACAGGCACACTTATAACTTTGACTCAAATGGCCCAAAAGCACTTTTTGTAACCAAAACATTTATACCCCTGTGCTATTCTGAAATAAAAAAAAAAGAAGATAAAAAAAGATGAAAGCAATAAGATATATATTTACATGCAAAAATAAATAAATAAGCTTTGTTTATGTCTAACCATGAGATTTGATTAAAGGATTTTGCTAAGAGCTTTCTTTTTCTGATTTCAAATGGAATATATTTATTATTTACTAATCCAAAATATTGTGATGTGTGCCTGTTTAAACTATTAGGAGTGACTGAAAATGAAGCCTTTGTAGCTTTGTTGTCTTCTCTACATTAATTAAAAATAATTTTATATGAGAAAATATTATTTTTAACTTGTTATTCAAAGTTTTAATTGATATGCAGCTTTTTACAAAAATAAATACTTCGATGGATTCTTACTTGGATTTGAATAAGTTTTGTAACAGACATTACACTAAGGATCACTGGGACAATAAAATCCAGTTTTCATAATTCTATCATCATGCATTTTATCCATGCTTTGCTCTTCCAGATTGTTGCATAGAACCATCACACTCAACTATTCAACTTATCTACCTTATTCAGGTTCACATCCCTCATTTGCACCGAAGTTGGTTCACTATTTATTTCTGCTGTATAATGATGTATAGCATTAAACTTCTATATTTATTATGAGTTTATGTTTTAATTAAATATTTTTGAAGGTTATAACCATGTTGGTAGATATAACAACAAAGCATAACAAGGAAAAATTTAAAGTTGAGAAAAATAAACAATAACATCCAAATCACAGTTTTAAAAATATTCAAGACAAACTGTACTCTTAATTGAGTATTAAACAATATGTGACCAATGATGAAATGAGTTCTTGTTACTCATGTAGAAACCGACAGAACATAGCAGTCATGAAAATGCAATTATTAATAATTTATCTGTGAGAAACATAACCAACCTTTAATTCCACTATGTGAAATTAAGATGAGGACATTGTTTCATCACTTTTTTCTTCAGAAAACATAAGTTTCTTCTTTATCATAACTGAAGAGGCAAGACTAGACTTTTATTCTTTCCTGAATGTTATTATGTACCTGCTGCGGTGATTTTCTTGAGGAACAAAACTAAAACATCTGCCAGTTCTGTTCTTTTATGCATCTATTAATAGTATATGGTGTAGGCTTACCTTCCCCTTCCTCTATGCTGACAAGTATTTCTATCATTTCCTTGATGTGACTGATCCAGGGTTGGCTTGTTGCCTTCACAAACTATAGAAATTTTACAAATGATTTAAATAATAAATATATTGGAGGGGATAAGGTAGTAACTATAGATCTATATACTATGCCCCACCAGTAAAAGTATAAATATTAGTCTCAAATTTCCCTTTCTTGGCTGGATTGTGATGGACTCTAGATAACAGTAATTCCAAGGACACAGAAGTGCAAAGCAAGATACTGACATCCTGCTAAATGCACTAAAACTTGTACTTCACCCTTTGTTGATAGTAATTGTATAATATTTACCTAAGTTTAGAATACTGCATTTCCTTTTATTTATTAGATATTTGTTTAACACAGTGAACTGGTTTATGATTTTGTTTGGTCTTTTAGACAACTTGAGAGTAGAAAATAAATGCAAATAGTGAAGGAACATGGCAGTTACTTAAATCAGGACTTCATCTCTTAGCAGATAGGTCACAATTAGATATAACTTATTCAGTGACATGATGATTGAAGTGTGATCAGAATTGAGTCAGTAGATAGTTTAAAAATGTTCCTGCCTTTAGTTGGAAGACAGACAATTGTAGAAAACCCTCAGAACAAACTGTTATAACAAGTGAAATCGGAAGAGTTAAAACACATGGTCAGAAATGCACCTAAGAATTTGGAGACACTGCAGGGAGTGGAATGGAATTCGAAGAGTGATTAATAAGTGGAGCTGAGCATGGCAGGCACAGGCTGAGTCTGAGTGTGAGTTCCAGATGTAGAAATGGGCAGAGAAAATTAGGCCCATCTTTAGGTGGGTAGGAAAGGAAAGTGGGAGATAAACTTTCCCAACAGACAGACAGTTGGAGTATATTTAGTCAAAGTTATGTTGTTCTTTATCTGCTCCAACTATAAAAGCTTCAATCCTGCTCTCCATGGAGTGGTTGATTTAATTGGCGACGGTTGAACTTGTGTGCTGAATGAAGGATAATTCAGGGAAGAAAAGACTGTGGGGAACCTTGTTAGACACGAGAGGAAGAAGACATGAATGAGACTGGGCATGGGCAGTCGGCAATAAAGATAACCAAGGAGAAACAGGCTGAGGAAACGTGTACAAGGCAGAGTTAGGAGGCCTTGGTAACTTACCGCAAATAGAAGGTGGAGGGAAAACAGCAAACAAGATTGCAGGGTTTTGAGCCTGAATGTTGGCGACACAATGGTGAGAAGGAAGATAATGGATTTAGATTCACACATGCTTTATTTAAAGCCATAAGACTGCACCCAGGCAGGAACATCTGCAAGGCATTAGGGTGTATATATAGGTCGAGAAAACTGGGAGGAGTCAGAGTGGAAGATACTAGTGTACACAGAAGTGAATATTGACTATCACACGTGGATGAGATTAGGACAGCAGAGTTTTATTGTTGGACAATGACACAGGACAGAATTTTGAAGAACATTAGGCCTGGGTGTACCAAGAGAAGCTAGCTAATGAGACAGAAGACACTATGGTCAGAGAAGTAAGCTACTCTGGCCTGTGCAATACCATATGAGTCTAAGGCAGTGTTTCCACAGCTCATCTTTCTCAAGGATCCGGATAAATTAGTGAATGAATTAGCAAGTGAAGTGTAGGTGTTTGTGGTTTTGCATGAACAAGTCTCTTACTGTGTGTATTAGCATACAAGGGAGGGGGTCACACATAATCACTACATGTACTATTATCTTTATTATAAGGTTAAACTGTTTAAATACAAAATATGAAACACCGTTCTTTGAAACATGCATCATTTAATTGTTTGCAAACACCTGGTGAATTGATAATTGCTCAAACAATGTAATGCATTTTTAACATATATAATGCTGAACAGTAATGAACATGTTGCTCCTCTCTTCCTCTCAAACTGGGATAGGCTCCTGCCTTCCTCGCTAACTCACACTAGGAATGACAGTGTATCTAATTTCTGATGTCACCGTCACCAACACTTCCAGTTCAAAAACGTGAATTCTGAAACTAAAATGTTTATTCAGTGAGAGGCAAGGGTGCGTGTGAATATTCACAAGGGTCTAAACAGGATTCATGGTAGGTGGGGAGATAGCGGGAAAAAATAAAAAGCAACAACCACACACACACATACACACACACACAAGAAGAGGGACATTCTAAGAATGATCTTAAAAGAAGAATTAGGAGGTAGAGGTGAAGGAGGATGGGTGGGGGGGGTGGCATGGGAAGAAACCTGGAAGGGAGTCTAGACACAGAGTTCCGGGGCAGAGCCTGGCGGAAAGTTCCCTGGCGAAAGCTAGATGGTACAACATCCTTCTTCATCTTGAAGATCTAAGAGGGTTACCTACGAAATGAACATAAGTGAACGCCCTCTTTCAATCCATTCTACATCAATTCATGGCTCCAGAAGAATTTATATACAATACTTGCTTTGTTTTCTCCTTTGTTAAATACTAGAAGAGCTTTGAAATCAAGGAGTCTGTGTCCAACTACAAGAAAACATTTTTTCATAGTGCTTTATGCCTAATTAATCAGGCAGTTGGTAATTTGGAAAGTTAAAATTCAAAAAAGGTACTATTTCTGGAGAAACAAATAAGCAAAAATATTTAAAATTTCTTGCCTCTCATCATAATTTCCATCATAAAAAAGGCTTTTCCAATAGTTTTGATTAACACATTCCAAATCTATTAAGTTTTACCAAGTTATTAATATCAATACAGACTTTAGAAACATTTGTAAAATAAGTTGCACTGAGTCATTTTTATGTAAATGCTAAATTAATATAATCATGTAATATAATCATGTCGAATGTAAGAGCTCAAATATACCTGGATATGATAACATTAATCCCAATCTATAATTCTTTACTCTGATACATTTTCCTAACAATATCAATTCCTTTGAGTAGATATCATCCTGTCTCCCATAGAAAGCAATTCTATATTTTTTGCTTATGCTACCACTTAAAGCAGTCATTAATTTACTGATACTCTGTCTATCAGGCCCACATCATCTTGATTAGGGCTGTTATCCTAATCAAAAGGCTGATAATTAAGACTATCCATCTGTAGAGTTCTAAGTGCTAAGATGAGTTGAAGATCCTAATTAAGATTATTTAGGTGTTACTTAAATGCCATCATTTGATTCAGCTAATCATACCAGCAGGTACATTAGATTTGCATTAATGTTCTGCTGAAGCCAGCAGCTACTTAGGCAGATCAAAAATGTAGATTGCAGACACTATTTCAAACATCTTTATTTGAAAGTGATATTGAGACAATACATTAAGATAAGCAGGATGTTAGAACAGCTAGTTTATTTCAATGTTTCTTAATTTACTTTATGGTAATAAGTGGAGTATTTAAAATAAACAGTCTATCTATTGAATTTGCTGTGTATCTTTCATCGTCTTACACTCTCTCTCACAGACATGCATACACAGGCCAACAGTGATGCATTTTCCCAGCATTTCCCATTTTGTCACATATACTTACTGTGGCATGGAAAAAGTTTCTGCAAACTAAGTTTCCAAAATAGGATGTTTTGTGCCAATAAATATCTCATGCTGTATTAAGAATAAATAAGTAAAAGAATATTGTGTTTTTAATAGTCATGTTAATATCCAATCATTCTCTAGCATAGATAATCAAGAAAATTATTATAATAAACTATAATCCATTAATATCTTGTTTTCCATTACTTTATACTTGGTTAATAGAAAATACAAAATGTGTTACTCTGTTTAAAAGTATACAGTTATTAGGAAATAAAATATGTTCATAGAACATATGTCAGGTGCTGCTTTCAAATTACTTTTCCCCAAATTTTGATGACAGATAATGCCACCCACTCATTAGAAAGAGGGGTTACAAGAATATTTAACTCTCATAATACATGTGGCCAATATTTTGAGTTCTCTTGTTCTCTGGTGAAGGGAAAAATACACACCTGAGTTTTCTGTCCATGAGTAACTTCTGAAATTATTGTATTAAGAAATGTTTGTGGTTGAGCAAGAAGAGCAAATAAAAAGAGTCATGGTATAAGGCATGGGAATCAAATTAATGTGTATGAAGCTCCTGCTCTATGCTCTATAAGCTATATATTTAAGACAGTTTGTAACATACACTGTGGCTTTTATAATTCTTGCTCAATGAGTACATATTATATCTATTAAATATCTATACTATTGAAATATCTAATCATTTTTCAATTCCAGTAGTGTAAAGATATTCCAAGTTTTTTTTTTTCTTACTGAATATTGGAACTTTAAGGAAATCTATGATTTGTAGAAATAATCATTCATTCTTCATGATTTATAGAATGTACTTATATTTGTATTGGGCATATAGCTTGTTTACTTGCCATCCTTCCTTCCTTCTTCTGGCTTTCTTGCTATCTCTTCTGTATTGAGGTACAGTTGACAAAATTGTGTAAGCATGAGATATACAATGTGATGATTTGTTATACATATATTGTGAAATGATTGCCACATCCAAGTTAGTTTATACTTCTATCACCTTGCCTAGTTAACATTTTTATTGGTTGTTTTTTGTTTGTTTTGTAGTGAGAACATTTAAGATCTGCTTTCTTAGCAAATTTCAAGTATACCAAACAGTATTGTTAATTATATTAAATAGTCATTATTATGTAAGTGAGATCCCCAGAACTTATTCATCTTATAAAGGGAATTTTGTGTGCTTTGGTCAACATCTTATTTCTTCCATGCCTGAGCCACTGGGAACCACCATTCTACGCTATGAGTTTGACATTTTTAAATTCCACGTATAAGTGAGATTGTACAGTATTTGCTTTCTGTCTGACTTATTTCACTGGAATAATGCCCTCAAGTTTTATTCATGTTGTTGCAAATAGCAGGATTTCCTTCTTTATTATGAACATATATAATATACATCACAATTTATCTATTTATCTGTCCATGGACACTTAGATTGTTTTCTCCCCTTGACTATTGTGAAAAATGCCGCAATGAACATGGGAATGCAGACATCTCTTCGAGCTATTGATTTTGTCTCCTTTGGATTTATACCTAGAAGTGGGACTACTGGATCATATGAGAGTTCTATTTTAAATTTCTTGAGGAAGTTCCACACTGCTTTCCATAACAGCTGTATCAATTTACATTCCTACCAATAATGCACAAGAATTCCTTTTCCTCTACATTATTGCCAACACTGTTATCTCTTCTTTTTTTTTTTTTTTTTTTCTTTTTTGTGAGACAAAGTCTTGCTTTGTTGCCCGGGCTAGAGTGAGTGCCGTGGCGTCAGCCTAGCTCACAGCAACCTCAAACTCCTGGGCTTAAGCGATCCTTCTGCCTCAGCCTCCCGAGTAGCTGGGATCACAGGCATGCGCCACCATGCCCGGCTTTTTTTTTCTATGTATATTTTTAGTTGGCCAGATAATTTCTTTCTATTTTTAGTAGAGACGGGGTCTCGCTCTTGCTCAGGCTGGTCTCGAACTCCTGAGCTCAAACAATCCGCCCGCCTCGGCCTCCCAAGTGCTAGGATTACAGGCGTGAGCCACCGTGCCTGGCCTGTTATCTCTTCTTTATTTGATAATAGCCATCCTACTAGAGATGAGATGTATACCATTGTTGTTGTGATTTGTATTTCCCTGATGATTAGTGAAGTTGTTGAGTACCTTTTCATATACTTACTGGGCATTTGTTTGTCTTCTTTGGCAAAATGTCTATTCTGTTCCTTTGCCCATTTTAAATCAAATTATTTTTCTTTTGCTATTTAGCTGTATGAGTTTCTTATATATTTTGTATATTAATACCTTATCAGATATATGGTTTACAAATATTATCTCTTATTCCGTAGGTTGTCTTTTCATTTTGTTGATCATTTCCTCTGCTGTTCCGAATTTTTTTTTTTTTTTTTTTTTTTTTAGAGACAGAGTCTCGCTTTGTTGCCTGGGCTAGAGTGAGTGCCGTGGCGTCAGCGTAGCTCACAGCAACCTCAAACTCCTGGGCTCAAGCGATCCTACTGCCTCAGCCTCCCCAGTAGCTGGGACTACAGGCATGCGCCACCATGCCCGGCTAATTTTTTTTTCTATATATATTTTAGTTGGCCAGATAATTTCTTTCTATTTTTAGTAGAGACGGGGTCTTGCTCTTGCTCAGGCTGGTCTCGAACTCCTGACCTCCAGCGATCCGCCCACCTCGGCCTCCCAGAGTGCTAGGATTACAGGCGTGAGCCACCTCGCCCGGCCCCGAATTTTTTAATTTGACATAGTCCCACTTATTTATTTTTGCATTTTTTTCTATTTTTTTTTTTTTTTTTTTGAGACAGAGTCTCACTCCATTGTTCTGAATAGAGTGCCATGGCATCAGCCTAGCTCACAGCAACCTCCAACTCCTGGGCTCAAGCGATCCTCCTGACTCAGCCTCCAAAGTAGCTGGGACTATAGGCACACACCACCACACCCAGCTAATTTTTCTATTTTTAGTAGAAACGGGGTCTCATGCTTGCTTAGGCTGGTCTCGAACTCCTCAGCTCAAGTGATCCTCTCACCTCGGCCGCCTGCTAGGATTACAGGCGTGAGCCACTGCACCCGGCCTTATTTTTGCATTTTTTGCTTGTTGTTTTGGTTTCATATGTAAAAAATCATTGCTAAGACAAATGTTATGGATTTTTTTCTCTTTTTCTTCTTCCAGAATTTTTCCAGGTTTAGGTCTGATATTTAAATCTTTAATACATTGTGAGTTAACTTTTGTGAGTGGTATAGGATTAGGACTCAATTTCTTTCTTTTGTACATAGTTATCCAGTTTTTCCAACATCATTTATTGAAAAGGCAATGCTTTGCCCATTGTGTATTATTGGGTCATATATATGTGGGTTTATTTCTGGGCTATAAATTCTGTTCCATTGGTTTATGTGTCTGTTTTTATGCCAGTACAATTCTGTTTTGATTATCATAGCTTGGTAGTATATTTTGAAATTGGGAAGCATGACCCCTATCTTTCTTGTTCTTTCTCAAGATTTATTTGGCTATTTGAGGTCTTCTGTGGTTTTATATAAATTTTAGGGTTTTATTTCTGTGAAGAATGTCTTTTGCATTTTGATAGGGATTGCATTGAATCTGTAATTGCTATGAGCAGAATTGTCATTTTAACAATATGAATCTTTCAATCCAAAATATTTTTCCATTTATTTATATCTTCTTTAATTTATTTCATCAATGTTTTATAGCTTTCAGTGTATAGATCGTTCACTTACTCGGTTAAATTTATTTCTAAATATTTTCTTCTTTTTATATTATCGTATTTTATTTATTTTTTACATTTTTTTTTATTTCAGAGTATTACAGGGATACAACTTCTTTGGTTACATAAATTGCCTTTATACCACCAAAGTCAGAGCTACAAGCGTGCCCATGCCCCAGAGAGCATGCACCACATCCGTTAGGTGGGAATTTACCCATCCCCTCCTACCTGCTCCCACCTGCTTGTTTTCTGATGAATGTTATTTTCTTATGTGCAATTAAGTGTTGATCGATTAGTACCAATTTAATGATGAGTACATGTGGTGTTTGATTTTCCATTCCTGTGATACTTTGCTTAGAAGAATGGGCCCCAGCTCCATCCAGGATAATACAATAGGTATTTTTTTATGGCTGAGTAGTACTCGATGGTATACATATACCACATTTTGTTAATCCACTCATGGATTGATGAGCACTTGGGTTGTTTCCACATCTGTGCAATTGTGAATTTTGCTGCTATGAACATTCCAGCAAATATGTCTTTTTTATAGAATGTCTTTTTTTTTCTTTGAGTAGATACCCAGTAGTGGGATAGCTGGATTGAATGGTAATTCTACTTTTAGTTCTTTAAGGTGTCTCCATACTACTTTCCATAGAAGTTGTACTAGTTTGAAGTCCCACAACCAGTGTATGAGTGTTCCTATCTCTCCGTATCCAAGCCAACATTTATTGTTTTGGGACTTTTTGATAAAAGCTGTTTTCACTGGAGTTAAGTGATATTTCATTGTGGTTTTGATGTGCATTTCCCTGATGCTTAGAGATACTGAGCATTTTTTCACATTAGTTGGCCATAAGCCTATCTTCTTTTGAAAAGTTTTTGTCAGACAACCCCATTAAAAAGTGGGCACAGGACATAAATGGATTTTTAAAAAAAAATTAGCTAGTTTGTATTTGTGTATAAAAAAACATTGAGTTTTATATGTTTATTTTTATTATGCAAATTTACTAATTTATTTATTAGTTTTAACCGGTTTTTCTTGGAATTTTTAGGAGTTTCTATATATAAGACCATGTCATCTGCAAAACAGAGACAGTTTTACTACTTCCTTTTCATTTGAATGTCTTTTAAGTTTATTTTTCTTATCTAAATTCTCTGGCTAGGGCTTTCTCTACTATGTTTAATAGAAGTAGTGAGAATAGGCATTTTGTGGTCTTCTTACTGATATTAGAAAAAAATGCTTTCAGCTTTTCACCATTGAGTATGATGTTAGCTGTAGGCTTGTCACATATAGCTTTTTTTGTGTTGAGGTACATTCCCATATACCTAATTTGTTGAGTGCTCTTATCACAAAATGATGTTGAATTTTGTCAATTTTTTTCTGCATCTGTTGTGATGATCACATGGATTTTGTCATTCATTCTGTCAGCGTAATGTTTCACATCTATTGATTTGCATATGTCAAATCATCATAAATCCCACCTGATTATGGAGTCGGATTCTTTTAATGGGCCGTGGCATTCAGTTTGCTAGTATTTTTTTTTTTTTTGAAGATTTTTGCATTTATGTTCATCAGAGTTATTGGCTTGTGTAAGCTATCTATCTGTGTTCTCTTGTGTCTCATTGAATACTGACATCACAGCTGCTGAAAGATGGCCCACACCCTGGATCCCCACATGGATGCCAGTGCTAGAGCCTCCCCACACAGGGGAAAAGGAAAACTGGAGAAACCCAGCAGATTTTGCTGCCAAGGACTTCAACAACCTTATTTGCTATAGCCAGCACAGTTACCCACAGCTTTGACTATTGATGACCCCTGCAGTCTTTGCTAATGTTGACTTCATCTGACATGGCTGCACAGAGGCCAAGCCACTAAACTGTTCTGGGAAGCAAAGATGCTGCAGCCCACCCAGCCAGCACCCCATCAGCCACCCACAAGGGAACCTGATTCCCCACCAAATCCAGTTTTAAAAGACTGGAAGTGGTGTTTGCTCTCTACAGACATCAATTCAAGGTCACTAGAAACAAAAAAAAGCAAGAACATATGTCACCACTAAAGAAACACAATAACTATTTAGTAAGTTACCTCAAAGAAATAGAGACCTAAAAGTTACCTGAAAAAGAATTCAAAATAATTATTTTAAGAAAGCTCAGTGACATACAGCATACTTTATAATTAATTTTCATTATAGATATCTGGTCTTCAAACACACTCTTATATTTCACATCATAATTTTAAAATATAGCTGGCTCTGTTTTTCATAATTTACAAAGTAACCTTTAAAAATCTTATGGCAGTCATAAGTATATACACAACTTAATAAAACAATTGCAATTAGCCAGATGCTGCAAAGTAATTTTCTTATGCTCTCAGCAATTAAATGTCTTAGAAGGTAAACATGGAGATAGCACTTAAAAACTTAGAAGAATAGAAAGCAGAATGGAGCAGCCGAACAACTTGAATATTGAGTAATCTGGCACCAAATAATTCAGAGCTGAATATGTCTGGAACTATTAAGACATTGATGCCACTAATGAAAGCACTCAGTAATCTCATTTTCTTAAAAAGTGGCCAGCAATTTCTCATTTATGGCTCCTTTATTATAATGTGACCAATTTATATTTTTCTTGAGTGGTTTTACTAAAATTAATCTGCTTTTATTACAAAGAATATACTTTCATTTGAAGTTTTATGTGCATTGCATATAAAATCTTAATTAATTTATCCCTTATCCTTCTTACTGGATGTCAACCTCAATCATTTTGTTGAAGGGAATTTTATTTTGAGAAACTTGCTGAGTATTAAATATTGTGATTAGTAATGAATATAAATTTTAAAACAGATTCATACATAAAATATTGCAAAAATGCTATACATAAGATTATCACTATTTATTAAGTACCTGCCACATCTTTTGCATTTAATACATTAGTTTTGCTCTCCAACACTTTTTAAATAAACAGGATTGCCTTTGCTTGATTGCATTGGTATGTCTAAGATTTCTCAGCTAATTTGGTGTTTCTGGGCACCTTTTACTCATATACAAAGAGGGAATAGTGATATCTGCATTGTAGGGATGTTTTAAGTCTTGTGTTTCTTGTTTTCACACTTTTTTTCCCCTACAAAATGCTTATTCTGCACTCTCTCTTTTGAGTAAATGACAACTTCTCTCCTCCATTTCCTTGGATTATAAAACCCTTAGGGATAACTTTAATGGTTCTTCATCCTCCACTCCATAATTAATGCATCAACAAACTGTTAGTTCTACTTTCATAGTGTGTTCACAATATTTCTACTTCTCACCATCATTACTGCTACTGCATTAATTCAAGCTCATGCTTCTCTCAGCAGGATGAGAGAACTAACTCCTTTTTAGTTCTATTGAATACAAGTTCTAACTAACTCCTTACTTCTGCTCTATTCACCACATCCTATCTACCCATAATCAGCTTTTGACCCAACAGCCAAAATGATCTGGTAGACAACAGAGATATTTACAAAAGGCAATAGAGAATTATGAGAGGTACCCAAATAAAGTCAACCTTGAAGTTTATCCCTTAGGAATGTTACAGGCATTATTATGTTCCCCCAAATTTATATGTTGAATCCCTAATCCCTAGCAACTCACATAATAACACTGTATTTGGGGATAAAGTCTGTAGAGAGGTTGTTAAGGCAAAATGAGGCCTAAATAGGGTGAGCCCTAAACCAATATGACTAGTGTCTTTATATGAAGAGGAAATACGGACAAGACAAACACTAAGTGAAGACCCTGTGAAGACATGGGGAAAAGAAGAATATGCAAACCAAAGAGAGAGGCCTCAGAAGAAACCAACCTTGATGGCACCTTGATCCAAAACTTCCAGTCTCCAGAATTTTGAGAAAATAAGTTTCCATTGTTTAAGTCAACATGTCCATGATTCTTTTGCTATGGCAGCCTAGAATACTAATATAAGGAAGAAAGAATGTTGACAGGTGTCTAAGTGAGCCCAGGAGTTCTGAGAGGGAAACAAGGAGTAATCATGGAACTCCACTGGTTAATTCAGATTCAGTGGCAATAAATATGTAAACCAATTTTTATCTGATCACAGAGATACACATCATAATGAGATTAAGTCCCTTCACCCCAGAAAGTGAGGCCATGACATAGAATATAAGAGGAAAACTGGCAAACCCAAAATTTGAGAGTAGCAGAAACAGATATTTTATATCTGGGAACTGAAAACCCAGAGCCAAGATCACAGAAAACATTATTTTTTCAGTTTTATCTATTTCTTTGCTCATGGCAAACAAGACAAAAAGTGTACTCTCCACCAATTATCTTGGCAGTATTATATTCACTTATAATTTTGAAAAATATATTAGCAGATAAAAACATGTCACTGTATGCCTTTTACTTTGTTGCACACACTTTAACAAATATAACTTTTTATATAGTTCTAAGGGTTATCTTGCATTGTCCAGAGTATAGAATGTTTATATTGTTTTGAATATATTGATAGCATCCTATTGTATAAAACTAATGTGTGATTAATTCCAAAGTAATATACTATAATTAAATATGAAATAAATATAAAGAAATTATAAAAACAACTTATTAGGTTGGTGTCAATTAATTTGGAAACTTACAGACTAAAATTGTCTATATGCTTATTTTTTTATAAACTGAGCCCTAATCCAAATGGAGTTACATAGATACAGAAATGTATATGATTTTGAATAAAATCATCATTCTTACAAAGGTATTTTTAGATAATTTTGGTTGTTTGCTTAGGATAGGAAAATTTATTTTTTTAAATAAATTTTTTAAAAAACTTTATTCACATTGGCTAAAATATACAAGCCAAAGATTTCTGCACTTGACCTCAGAAGCTCAACTTTCTGAAATATTTCTATTTTGTCTAAGTGTTTACTTTCTTAATTACTTCCTGTTAGCATTTGTTAAGTTTTCTCATGTTGGTCTAAAGAGTTCTTTAGCCCGCTGCTATTTGTACATGGAATTTAAGTATTTGCAAGAGTACTTGCCCCTCTTATTTAATCATCAGTTAGCAAAGTCAAACATCACTTAGTCTCAGACTCTGCAACCAGCATGGAGAGAATGCTAGTTAATCTTTCTTTCTTTCTTTATTCTTTTTCATTTGTTTATTTGTTCTCCTGACAACATCCATTCCTTAGCAAGGGACACTGTTTGCTCAATCATTTACCATTCATCGACAGGTACTCACGTGAGAAAGGCATAAAATCTGGTCTGTGATATTGAGTTTTGCACTAATGATAGAGACAGGTATGAGCAAGTACTTACAGGTGATCCAACATGTTCTGGTGCACACCACATGTAACAAGCACACAGGAAATGAAAAAGCCAGGTCTGATCAGAGAAGGTGGGGACACCATACTAGAGATAGGTGGGAGGAAGAAAAAGTCACTGAGTATCACAGTTAGAAGTAGAATACTTTTTCACTTTGTTTTAATAGATTGCAACATAATGGGCACACAATAAATGACATATATTTAAATATACAATTTGAAATATGTGTATGAGTTTATGTGTGCACATTTATGAAACTACCACCATAATTAAGATAATGAATATGTTTATTACCCCCCAAAAGATTCCTCCTGCCTTTTTTTAATTCCTCTCTTTTGTCTCTCCCTGGAGACTCTCTCCTTTATCCTCAGGAAACACCGATGTGTTTCTGTCACTAGAGACTGGTTTGAAAATTCTAGAAGTTTATAGAAATGAAATCGTATAAGGTGTCCTCTTTTTTGCAGGGAGAGAAAAAAATCTCACTTCTTTTACTCAAAATAATTATTTTGAGATCCATCCATGTTGTAGCATATCTCAATAGGTTATTTATTTATTTATTTATTTATTATTTTTTTTATTTTTTTTTTTTTTGAGACAGAGTCTCACTCTGTTGACTGGGCTACAGTGCCGTGGTGGCGTCAGCCTCGCTCACAGCAACCTCAAACTCCTGGGCTCAAGTAATCCTTCTGCCTCAGTCTCCCAAGTAGCTGGGACTACAGGCATGCACCACCATGCCCGGCTAATTTTTTCTATATATATTTTTAGTTGGCCAGATAATTTCTTTCTATTTTTAGTAGAGACGGGGTCTCGCTCTACTGCTCAGGCTGGTCTCGAACTCCTGACCTCGAGCAATCCACCCACCTCGGCCTCC
>CM052445.1:58781295-58847705 GCA_028533085.1 Varecia variegata | reverse complement strand
TTCATTCATTCATTATGAAAGACATTTGAGTTGTTTCTAGTTATTGGCAATTTCAAATAAAATTGCTATGAATAATTTTATACATAGAAAGTGCAAGTATTTATAAGGACATGTATGTTTATTTTGCTTGTTTCTCTCAAGTAAATGTAGAGGAATAGAATGAGTGGATAATATGATAGTTTAAACCTTTCAGAAACTGCGAACCTTTTTGTATACTTTCATTCCCACTAGTAGATTATGAGAGTTCCAGATCTTCCATTCCATGTCGTGATTTTTTTTTTTTTTTTTTCTATTTGGTCTTGAGTTTTGTCTCTTGAGGGTGGCCAAGACAGATACTCTTTAGAAGAGCCTTGACCAGGGATGAAGTTAGGTTCAGGTGTGTATGTCAGGTCAGACACAATGAGAAAGCAAAACCAAAATGCATGCAATAGAAAACATTTATTACTCACAGGGGTACCCATGGGAGGATGATGAGAAGTCTGGAGGTGACAGTTGAAGAAGTAGGTGGGAGGTGAGAGAGAAAGAAACACTGGGACTATGCCTTTATTAAGGCCCATGTTCTTTATTCCTCAGGCTTCTCTGCAGGGTTTGTGGATTGGCTAGTTTAAAGAAATGCACAAATTGGGTGAGGCGGGCTTATTTCCATTACTCCGGGGCTGACCCTTAAGTTTTCTCATGGCCAGCAGCTGTGAAGTGTGTTGGGTTTGGGTCAGTAAGAGGAGGAGAAAGTGGGCTGAATTACAACTAACCACAGGGAGGAGAAGTTGTAACAAGGCCTAAGATGGCAGGATAGGATGGGGTTTCAAACAACTTACGTGGACCTAAAAGTAGATGCTGAGACAGCAAATTTATAATACTCCACATCTCTGTCAACACTTGGTATGCTGTTTTTTTTTTTTTTTTTTAATTAGTTATTCTAAAAGATAGAGGTATCACATTGTGGTTATAATTTGCATTTCTAGTGACTAATGATGGTTAGCATCTTTTCATGTGGTTGTTTACCATCTATACATCTTCTTTGGTGATAAATCTTTTCATATATTGTGCCCAATTTTTATTGGGCTTACTTTGTTAATATTGGGCTTTGATAATTCCTTCTATATCATGGATGTGTATAATCCCTTTACCAATTATGTCATTATGTCACTTATCAGTGTCCCACAGTCTGTGGCTATACTTTCCATTCTTTTCACAGTGCCAGTAGAAGTCAAAGATTTTTAATTATGATTAAGTCCAGTTTATCACTTTCTTCTCTTATGGATTATATGCAGTATTGTTGCCTAACCCTCAAGGTCATGAAGGCTCTTCTCATATGTTTTCTTCCAGAAGATTTATAGTTTTAGGTTTTACGATTAGGGCTATAATCCATTTTGAGTTAACCTGTATATAGGATGTGAGGCATGTATAAAAGTTGATTTTCTGTTTTTGTTTTGCTAACATATACCCAATTATTTATGCAAGCACTATTTATTTAAAAGACTATCTTTTCTCTACTCAATTGCCTTGGCGCCTTTGTTGAAAATCAGTTGTGCATATATGTGTAGGACTATATCTAAACATGCTATTCTGTTCCATTGATCTCTTTGTATCATTGCTACATGTCCACACTGTCTAGATGACTATCACTTCATAATGTCTTAAAATAAAATAGCTTTGTTCCTCCAACTTTACCCTTTTATTCACATTTGTCTTAGCTACTCTAGACCCTTTATATCTCTATATAACTTTTAGAATAAGCTTGCAAGTTTCTATGAAAGATCTGCTAGAAATTTGATTTGGTATGCATTGAATTTATAGATCAATTTGTTCCATATATTTTGTCTGTTTTTCTTTACATTTTGGCTAGAATCAGAAAATGCACCTCTGCTAAGTATAGTTTGTTTTGATGAAACCTTTATAATCCAACTGGATTACAGATGCAAATAGTATTTTCCATCAACTGATGAGTTTGAATCTGACTACTTAAGGAAAAAAAAAAAAATGATGGAAACCTCCAGGGAAAAAAATGGGTATTCATATCCAGAATTTAAAAATATCCATATTGAAAGACTAATGCTTTTTTTGATAATTTGTTGAATTCTTTTTTGAACACCGAGAATTGACTAAAGGCAATATTTTATATTGAATATTACTTTATGATCTAATTTTAGACCTCCTTGCTTTATATACTGGATCTGCTACCTAATACATCTATAATTCTCATTTATTATTAACATTTCTGATCCTCAATTTCCTCATCTATAAAATTGAACTATTAATATGGTGTAAAGCATTCTTTGTGTAGCTCAAGTTATAAAATATGTAGACTACGTAAAGCACTTAGCAATGCAACTAATAATAACATAGCTATTAGAGATTTTTAAATATTTCAGCATGTAGGATAGGTAGTCCATGGGTCCTAACAGACTTCCTTTCTACTCCAGTCATAATATGAGCATCTCGTAACAAAGATCGAGACTGCAAATGCAAGTGAGCAGCACACTCTAGGCACATGGTGTTTCCGGAAAGCTCCTTCATGTGATGTAGCAATGCTGTGACCCTGGCTAGCATCAAGGTCAGTCCTTTTCTGAATGTCTTTACATTTGCCTCCCTTTCCTCTTCTTCTCCCTCAGCTGTAGCTTCTTTTAAGTTTTTTTCTCTTTGTCACAGACTTAAAGAAATTTTATATGTTGTGTGCTGGTGCGGTTCCCTGCCCCCCCTTGGTGTTCATTGAGCTTCTTGACCTATAGGTTTTTAGTTGTTATCAATTTTGAAAAATGATTGGCCATCATTTCTTCAAGTATCTTTTCTGCCTACACTCTTCCTTTTGGGGCTGCAATTAGGTCTATATTATGCAATTTCCTCCCTTATCTTCTGTTCATACTTTTTCAGTCTTTTATGTTTAATTTTTGTTAGTTTCTATTGATATGCCTTCAAGTTCACTATATTCTTTCAAAATTAAATTTGTTTTTAATCTGATCCAGGCTATTTTCCATTTCTATATTGTTCTTTTCCTCTCTAGAAGTTTAATTTTGATCTTTTCTGCATCTTCCTTGTCTCTTTTTAATATACTTCATCTCTGCTTCAGCTTCTTGTGCAAGTTATAATAACTGTTTTTATAATAACTATTTAATATTTTTTCTTACTAATTGCATCATCTGTATTATTTCTTGGCCTGTTGTATTGATTAACTTTGTTCCTCATTATGGGTTATACTTTCCTGCATCTTTACATGCCTGGATGTTTTATATTTGATAAAAGATACTCTGGATTTGAGTGTATTTGTATTCCCGTATATACTCTTGAGCTTTGTGATGGGACCTACTTATATTCCTTAGAATCAGTTTGATGCTTTCCTGTCTTGGTTTTAAGTGTCATTAGGAACAACTTGAACTGTCTTTAGGACTGTTTTCCCTCTACTGAGATAGACCTTTCTAAGTATTTAATACTTTGCCTTCCTAGTACTCTACTTGAACTGCCACGTTTGCCCTCTCAGCCTGCTGGGGACAGGCACTGTTCTCCCATGTGTGAGTCTGGAAAATGTCCCTTCTACTCCTTTCTGGGTGGATATGTCCCCCGCCTTATGTAATTTCCTGCCACTCATTCCATGATCAGTACCCGGCTGAATACTCAAGGGGACTTTCTTCAGATCTTCAGAGCTTTGTCTCTTTCAAGCTTCCTTCTCTCTGGTTCTCTTTCCCGTGACCTCTACACACCCTGGCCTCTCCACATTTCCTCCTCCACCTGCGTTCTCGATTTCTGCTCCATCACTAGCAAACTCTCTCTAGGCAGCAAGTTGAGCCTGTCTGAGGGTTTAACTGATTTGTTTTTTATCTGCCAAGGGTGATTGCCATTGTTTGTCTGATGTCAAGTTTCTTGAAAACAGTGGTGTTATATATTTTGTCCACCTTTTGTCTCCTATGGGAGGATGAATCTGGTATACCACTTTCCCTTGGCCCCAAGCAGAAGTACTCTACTCCTTTAGATACTTCCCCTTTCACCAACAAAACACCAACATAGTCAAGCATTAACATCCCCGGCACATAGAACAAACTTTCTGAAAATTGGTTTCCTTCATTTTTTATCTTCCCAAAACATTCATATTCAAAGAGATGTTTTGTCTATTTAAAGTTAAGCATATTCATATTAATTATAAGTGTCTAATCCACTTTTCAGTTGAGGTCTCTGAGATCCTTAGGATCTAACCAACAGTGATGTCCCAGCTATTCCTTTTCCACGGACTTCTCTGGCTTTCCACAGGGCTTGTATTTGCAGGCTCACCTAACAGGTGCCACCTCTGTTAGTCTGTCTGCCTTAGCCTGCCTTCTGTGCCTGTTTGTTCATCTCAGTTCTGGCATCCTGAGCTAGCGTTTCTCTCTCTCCCTCTCTCTCTCTCTCCCTCTCTCCATTTTTTATTTCCACACAGCACCTCTGATTCCTCCACTGTTAAATTCCCAAGAATACAAAACATTTCTGTAATGCTGAAGTTCTTACCAGCGCTGTGGGTGTTATGGGGAAAGGGTCACATTTAATCTCCGACCCCAGCTAAAGAGTTAGAATCAGCCCTTCAACACGCCACAGAGGCATCCTCGATGGCCCTGGCAGGTCCATGCAGCTCACCAGCTTCCAGGTTCCTTGTATGTTCTCCTCCCCATCACAAGTTCTTATTCACGTTTCTTCACAGATTGCTTCAGAAGTCTGAATTTTTCATCTGGAAATCCTGTGAAAATGCAGGTTTTGGATCAGCTGGTCTAGGGCAGGGCTCACAAACTGCATTGCTGATGAGTTTTCCATTAGTGCTGATGTCGATGCTCCACTGACAACACTTTGAATAGCGAGACACTAAAATATATAGATTTCCCCCTTCGTAGTGGGCAGCTGCCCATGAAATAGTAAAATGTGTTGTTTGCAGGTGCTTTCATTCTAATGCAATTAGATGCCTCTCCATTAAACCAGTGAGGCGATAAAAAGCAGAGAAACAACATGTGTGCACATGATTTTGTAGTTTTTATTGTGATAAACCTAAATTTTAAGAATGAAGTTCTTATTCTTGTGGATTTCTTCCAAACAAATCAATCAATGGAATATGGTAAAATAGGAGGAAAATACTCCTAACATCTTTGTATAATTGAGACACTTGCCAACAATTTTTTTTTTTGCCTAAAAGATTGCCTTATGAAATCATTTAACTGTTTTGTAGTATGTTCTTAATGCACTACAATACCCAATATATTAAATAAAGAATAAAATTATATAAACAAAATAATATTTTATAATAGTTTGAAAAGGTCAATTTTACCGCCTTCTTCTTCAGATAATGTGTATCATATTCTTTAACACAAGAGGAAGAAAGTGAGTTAAAATATATACATAAGTATTAACTTTGGATAGATGATTTTCTTTATAACTGAAAAGACTCTTTAAATAATTTCAGTTACAGGAATTATGTACCACCTGGTTGGAAACTATGACTCAGAGACTATACTAGAAAGGGAAAAGCTCTATTTTTGATGACAGAAAGAAAGGTTTCTAAAGGAGCAATCAGTTCTATTTAAACAATTAAAAACAATGAAAAATTATGGTTTATGATTAAGTCAAAAAAAACCGAAATCAATTTTTAATGATTCCTAAGGCATGTGGCTGGCAGTACTAGGATAGCAATAAGCCTGCAAACCCTTGGGGAGGAGAGGTAATTTACTCAGGGTAATTAGCTCATCCTCACACTCTGCCTTGCAAGGTGCTCTGGGACCGGTCCTGCCCCTCTTCCTGTGTAAACCTGGTCTAACTTCCCAGGCTTGCTGATAATGCCACCTGCTCCCCGTGGCTCAGCATCTTCTCCCTTGTTCTCTGGGTGACTGTGAAAAGGCTGTGGCACTAAGCCAGGCATTTTGCCTCCCATGTGAAAACCACACAATTAAAAAAAAAAACAAAAAAACACTTTGGTTGTGAAGGTGGATTTGAGAACCTGTGTAAGGCCTCAACACATTTTTATGAATTCTCTATGGATTCAACTTTATTTCTTCCTGACAAGCGTTCATTGATAGGGCCTTCTGGTGTTAAAATATTTGTATTTAATTTATTTAAACAGACGGTACAGGGACACCTTAATCAAATACTTTAAAACTGTATGTTATTTACATTTTCTTCCTGCCTTTCTTACATTTAGAGTTTCTTTTTTTCTTTTTCTTTTTTTTTAATTTAAAGTTGGGATCTCACTCTGTCTTCCCACCTGGAGTGCAGTGGCACAGATCATAGCTCACTGTGACCTAGAACTCCTGGGCCAGAGGTTGGGGAACCTGGGGCCATATGGCCACATATGGCCTTCTAGGTTCTTGGGTGCCGCCTTTTGACTGAATCCAAATTTTACAGAACACATCCTTTTATTTTTATTAATACATTTTTGTTCGCTTTTTATATTTTTATTTTTAAAATGAATGTTTTAATATTTAAAATACCAAAGAATAAAATAAATCTCAACGCAATACCTCCCAGATTGACCAGCAAGATTAGAGCATGAGTAAGCCATAAGGGCTAAAGTGATGGCTGCCACACTCATGATTTGGTTCTAACTTCCCCCACCGTACTGGCATCACTGCTGCACTAGGCTGGTTGGTGAGAGTTTATGGGGGTTGAGTACACCAGTCTGTTAACAGCTTCTGACAACAGTGCACTGTGTTTCTGTTTAAAGTGGAATTTGTGAATCGTTGCACAGCTCAATAGTATTTTTTAATTCCGTCTGCTTAACAGCCCATCATGTCAAAGAAGACCAAGAGAACTCTGAAGGAAGATAACAGATTTTTTAATAAGGATTGGGAATTGAAATATTATCTCATTTCTGCTAAAGATAAGATGGTTTGCTTGCTTTGTGACACTGCAATATCAACATTAAAAAAATTCTTCAGCATTATAAAACCCATAAAGACCACAAATATTTTAAATTAGAGGGAGAGCTGAAAAAGGTTGTATTGCAGAAATTAAAAGAGGAAAATGCAAAAGACAATTCTTTCAAGCAGCAATAAGATCTGGAAATAATGCCACTGAAGCATTTTATGAAGTATTAATCTACTTGAGAAAAAGGCAAGCCATTCAGTGATGTAGGAATTGTGAAAGAATGCATTCTCAAAGTTGTAGGATGCTTAGACCCCAATAACATTTCAAAGTACAAACAACTGCCTCTTTCAAGGAGAGCTATAACTGATCATCAGCACAAATTAACCTTCAACTTAACAGAACAACTTCATGGGATACTCCAAGAGGAGAATATATATCATTCAATCACTTTGGATGAATCAACTTATCCTATTGACTTGGCACAGCTTTTATACTTCATTCTGTTCATAACAGAAGATTTTCTTTGCTACAAAGAAAATCTTTGGGCACTCTTGCAAACAGAATACAGGGAATAGATATCTTCAACAACTTTAAAGATAAATGTCATGAAGTTGGACTGAATTTGGTAAATTTAGTGAGTGTATGTATAGATGTTGCACCTTCCATGACAGGAAAACATGAAAGGTTTATTGAACAGATAAAAAAATTATTAACACATCCAGTTGTTCTCACTTCATTGTATCTTGCATCAGCAAAATCTCTGTACTAAAGCAATTCTTTTAAGTGACACTTTGCAACAAGTTATAAGTATTGATAACTATATCCCTGCAAATGCAACACGGCATCACCAGTTTCATAACATGCTAAAGTTGAATGATGAAGTATTCACTGTGGATTTGTCATATCATTCTAAAATGTGTTGGCTATTGCAGAGAGAGGTGTTAACCAAAATTTTACCTCTGCGAGAGCAAACTATCGAATTTTATGAAAAACAGAATCAGCAATGTGAATTATTGAAAGACTTCTATAGCAATGGAGAATTTCTGTGTGCTATCATGTCAAATCAAAATGACTTAAATACTTCTGGGCAAGGTAAAACTAAGTCTATATATGATATGTGGCAAAAAAATTTCAAGCATTTTGAAAAATGTTTCTTCTTCAAAAGGAAATTTTGGATGAATGTTTTCCCCAATTAGCAAAGGTCATTGATGAGCAGGATGATATATGCCAGTCATTTGAAGAATACACAGCTGTTTTATTAGTAAACCTATTAATTGGAGAATACAATGAAAGTTTCACTGACTTTGAGAATCATGACATCACACTCAAATTAGCATTTCAGTCTCACCTAGTTGGTATCACCAAGGCACCTAAAGAACTACAGACAGAATTGATTGAGCTCTCAGTAGATGATAATTTAAAGGGATTGTTTGGTGCTAAGAAAGATCAATTGAAATACGGAAAAATGCAGCAGAATATCCATGCCTTTGGAAACATGCCTGAAAAATACTTAACTTGCTTTTCAACCACTTATTGCTGTGAATCTACATTCTCCTACCTAACCCAAATCAAGACACTCTTAAGATCACAAATGACTGATACCCATCTAGAGGATCAACTGAAACTGTGGATCTCCATGCTGCCACCAAATAGTCAAATGCTTTCCAACAAAAAGCAGACAAAACAAAGTCATTAAAAGTTTAATTAACTTTAAAATTAAATAGTTTTAATTTTGTGAAATTATTAAATACATAGTAGATTTTTTAAAAAATAATGTACATTTTTAAGTGTATGTGAAGTTTCTTGAATGCATCCTTATTTGATTACAGCTAAATTACTAAATAATACAGATTTCCAACATGAAAAGGTCCCCCGTCCCTGTTCTGGGCTGAAGCAATCATCCCACCACGTAGCTGAGACTACAGGTACGCACCACCATGCCTAGCTAGGCTTGGAGTTTCTATGTTTGCACAGGCAGCATTAATCCAAGACTCCAACCCATCAAATGGCCCAGCCATAAAGATATTCTCATAGGGTAAGTATTTAAGGAACACATATCAGGAGCTACGAAGACATTGACATTGTTGGTAACTATATATTGTTAGGCTCTTGTTATATAGAATACATTGCATGCCTGGGGGTATGTCATATTTAAATAAACTTGAAGCATCTGTGCTTGCTTCCACAGCCATAGAGAGCCCAGGTAATAATTTTTATGTACCTTGTAATTTAACTTAAGTTGCCAAGGAGAAAATTTATTACACAGAAATAAAGTATTATTCTTATAATTCTCCAAGTTGCCAACATTTCATATCTCATCATTCTTGGCAAAAAATTTATATTAGATATCAAATTTAAAAAAGTATATATGTGTATGATATTTCCATGCAAAAATATAGCCACATTTTCAGTGGCTATAAAGGGGCATTAGGAAAGTCTTTCCCCATGCCACTAAGATGATTAAAGAAATAAAGAGTTTTCCTGTTGAGTACAATGTGCTCCTGACTTTGAAGAACATCCCGCTCAAAATCTGTAAGATAATTTTTGAATGCTTCTCTTCCTGCTTCTTCAGAGAGCTTGGCTGTCTCTTGTATCTCCCTACCTGTGTGCTGAGTTCAGTCACTTACGCCAAAACTCAGAATGACACTGCACACTTTCCTCAGTTAGGATCATTGTAGGAAAAGAAGAGGGAGCAAAAGTATAAACTTTAGCTGTTGTTCTTGTCATCATTTTTTTTTATCCTCCCAATCTGCCTTTCCTCCTGTGAACATTTTCTGCTGCAGTTTGTGTCAAGGGAAAGTTAAACTTTGGGTTTGCTTGGAAATGTTAACTTCTATTCTCTCTTCAGACTAAACCCCCTGCGGTACCTCTTGTCATCAATTTTCAGCCTCCTCCTACTCTGCCCACACCCTCGACTCCTAGGAAACCTGCGGGTCTTATGTCTTCCAACCTGCCCCGTGGTTAAGATGTCAGACAGGCTTGCAGGATGACCCAGACCGATAAACGGCACAGGAAAGGAAGCACATACGGAGACCAAATGTATACTATAGGCACATTTGAAAGTAGCATGATAAAGATGGCATTTTGCATCAGGGGGAAAAAGAATAAATTATTTGACATATGGGATTGGTCCGATTGGCCAACTACATGAAGAAGGAAGATAAAGTTAAACCCCTGTCTCACAACATGCACCCTAATAAAATCCAGGTGAGTAGTTATACATTCAAATGTAAAAAATGGAACCACAGAATTACTGGAATGAAACAGGTGAATACACACTGTCTGCATAAAAGAGGCAAAGTCAGAGATTATACGGAAAGAGCAATACATTCGACTGCCTAACATAGATGTTCTCTATGGTTAAAAAAGTAAAACTACCAGCAATTAAACAATTTGTAGCATATAATCTAAATAATAATATTATTATCTCCTAATTAGGATTAATATCTCCTAATATTAACTAATTGACTACATCAGTAGAAAAGTGGGCAAAAGACCTAACAATACTGAGGACAAATAAGGAGCAAATGGCCAATGTCCCTATGAGAAATTACAGGCAAACAAGAAGCAAAAGTGTAAGTTAAAGCAATAATCAAATTCTATTTTACCTATAAAAATGGGGGAATGGAAATGCATTATGCATTATTTACAAGGCTGGGGATAAATATATCCTCTCATACATTACACTGGGGTTTAAATTGGTTCTTTAACGTGAACAACTTAGAAAAATGTATGAAAAGCTTTAAAAATATATACATTTGGAGCCAGATTCCACTTTTAAGAGTTTACCAGAAGGAAAATTTACATGTAATATATTGTTTAAAAGGTTTAAGCATTGAAAACAATTTATATATTCAGTTATAAATAATTGACTAAATTATAGCACATACAAGGAGATGCTGTATATCTATTTATATTTGTGTAGGCTATTATTTAAAATAATGGTTAAAAATTACTACTTACATATTAAGGGCATAAGTAAAATTTAAAAAAAATACTGCAAAAAATACGACTCCATTAAATGTTGTCTGAATATTTATAAATTTTAACTAGTTGTTGGGAGTTATTCTTTACTTTCTTTTTTTTAAGATATAATGCTTTTCTCATCAAATAAGAGCATTAAAGTGTGTCACTGATTTATACATGTCATACAAAGTTATATAACAGCAGGTATCTTTTAAATCAAACAAATTGAGGTGTTGCTGTCACTTTTATAAAGCTCTTTTGTTTATTCCTGGGAGACAATTAGGTGATCAGAAGAAGATAAGCAGACACGCTGGGAAAAATGTTTTATTTTCAAACTTTTATTCCTTGGCTGGCAAGCCCCTACCTTGCCATGTCATCCAACAGCCACTGAGACCTGTTAGCATATTTTGCAATAATTATCTGCTATCTCCTTTCATTCTCTCTGATTTTAATTTAATTCATGAGTGCACTTCTCATGTGACTTTCTCAATTTCCTAGTAAATACAATGGGAGTTATATTCCCAAATTTTAGGATTATTTGAGAGGTAAAGATAATGCATGTCTAACCCATGTGTATCTGGTGTCTGTTGAGGTAATCTGTGCTTCAAAATTCAAATCCAATTCACTTTTGAACAAATGAGAATTTCCTCTGCTCCAAATAGCAAACTGCTAGAATTTGGTAAGGCACAGGTATCTTGAATTTTTCCTCGTTACCCACAACTACAAATCCATGGGGTCCTGTAGGTGTTTCCCTGCTGTTCCATAGCTCATTATTCACTGTATTATCATTGATGTTCCTCTAAATGGCAATTCCTACCAGGCATCTTTGATGTAACAAATAAATTCTTAAAAGTTGGAATGACTGAGACGTTATATCAGCTGGTTTGACCGTCTCTCTTCCTTCTTTAAGACTATCTGTTACTCCTCTTTGAAGCCTCCTTTTTGGCTTACAATTACCACTGTATCTAGAGCCTCATGAATTTGCTGTCCTAAATGATTATTTCTTTCCATTGTTATCAACTGGAAATACTGGCAGAGACTTTGTAATTTCAGAATTTCTCTTTTTTCATTCCACCAAACTCTGAAGGACAGAGTGAGTTGAAAAGATTTATGTTTCCACTAAGATCAATCAGTTTGGTACTCAAAAGACCATTTCCTTTGTCTATTTTATTTGGAAATAAATTAAGCACCTGATACATAATAAACTGATAATTATTATGCATAATAATTACTAAGTGAAAGTCTAGGTCATGTTATTGTTGTTCTCTTAAATGACTAATTTGTCAGCCATTATGCCAGAAAACCAAATTACAGAGAATCCAAAGGAAATACTCTCTTTTATGAGCAGTAGTCATTGTTCTAAAGACATGCCTATTTCAATATGGCACGGGTGTGCACACACATGCTTGTGTTTCTGTGTGTGATAGACATATATTATTAGAGTTGCGCCACACAAAAAGTCCTTACAGGGCTTTATGGATTCGCAAACATTAAAAAAAAAAAAAAAAGTAGAAAAGATGAGATGGGAGGAAAGAATTGCAGGGTCAGGGAAGCTTCAAATTCCACACCAAGTGGAAACCCATGGGAAAGAGCTCCTTGTCCATTTTGTAGTATGACTGTCTGCCTTATTCAGTATCAGAGAATAAAAAAAAAATGAGGGTAGATTTGAAGATTGTAACTAAATTTGCATTATGTTACATACCTAGAATATCAGATGGAATCTCCAAAGTTATGAGGCCACCTTCACAGACATCAAAAGGGCCATAGGTTGTCTTGCCAGGGCAGAGAGTTGTCTGCCTTATTCACATCTGGGAAGATAAGATTATGCCATCTGTGCTTTAATAAGATATTTACATCTTTGTTGAACTAGAAATCATGCCTTAAGCTTGTCTAAATCTCCCTTGCTGCACTTCAATAGATTGCTAACTAGTTCTATTTAGTTTGGAATTTATATGTATTCCATTTGATTCAAGAAAGTTAAAAGTGCATATGACTATCACATCCTAAGAACTGCCTGGTATCCTGAATTTGGAATCAGAAATCAGAAATCCATGCCCCAACTTCATCACTCACTCACAGCACATTGAGCAAGTTATCTTATCTTTTCCAAGCCTTAATTTTTTTTTCATCTATGCTAGTAGAATCTATTTCATGAAATTCCAAGAATCAAATACAATAATTTATATGAAGACCTCTATAAATTCAAAATGAGATGTCATATGTAAATGTTAGTTATTCTTAAAGATGTTCAGTCAACAGATGCTTTAAATCATTGTTTTTAAATAATTTAAAATAACATTGCACAGGATTGGTTTGTCATGCCAGGCTTTTGTTTCTGCAATGTTAGTTGACCTTGCAATTTATGTCAATAACGCATTTTCTTGTTTTTAAAATATAGAATTTATTTTTTATTTTTGCTCACTCTCCTTATTAGCCCATATGTCAATAATGACCAAATCTATGCATATCTATTCTTAAACTGTCTCTTCCATCCGTCCTCCACTCACATCCCTTGGTTTCTATGTTTTCTTCATCTTTGCTTTGGGCAAGGACAAATTGATGTGCAAAGGTCTAGATTTGAGTTCTGGCTATGTTAGTTCCTGTCTGTGTGACCTTGGTTATATGATATAATCTTAAATCTTAATGTTATTACCTATAAGAGAGGTATAATACAAACCTCTCACAGTTGTTATATTTAATGAAATTTCATTACAACTTTACCCATTCAAAATCTTCAATGATTTCCATTTTTCACTAATCAAAATAAAAATTTCTCAGAAAGATTATCCAGATGAGTACTCTACTCCTCACCTAATGTACCTTCGGATTCTTCTCCTATCATTGTTACCACCCATGAGATTTGCTGCCTTGACACTAGATTTTCTTGTTTTAAAAAGGGAAGAGGAAAATTTCCCACTTATACCAAAAAAATATTTTCAGGGAAAATGTACTAATCTATCTTACAGAATATTGGAAGAGCCAAACTAGCTATTTGCATGGTACCATTACTATTTGGTGTAGCCGTTTACTCCTTATGCAGGTGGCTGATATAACTCTTCCATTAGGCTTCCTGAGTCTCTCTAAGGGAGAGTGGCTGACTCATTCCCTTTCTACCAGTGAGACTGCAGAATAAAAGGGAAATATATAATATTCATTCAGTCATAGAATCCCTTCTTAGAAAAGTCAGTTGCCAGACGATGACAAAACCTTATTCTCTGTGTTATACTGAAGCTATCAGGACTTAAATTATTTAATATGTTTACATTGACAGCCATACATAACTATAAAATGATGTGAAGAAAAGTATAACAGAACTGTTTCTTTTCTTCAAAGCATGCCTATATTCAGTTCATAGTACAGTGCCTGGCAGATAGTCAGCTCTTGGTACATGCTGGTTATGATTGAATTAAAATATATTGCATATTTTTTCTAAATGTACTATCGCTTAATCAACCACATTAAAACTATCAGTATTGGGGTGTCAACCTCATCCTGTATTACTTTCTGGGCAAAGAGCTAGAATTCTAAGTCCTCAAACAATGCTAGGGAAATTACATGAAGAGCATTTATGGGATTGGTCCATCCTTGAGAAATTTCAATGTCTAAAAAGAGCTGCAATTGTGAAATCATGGGTAAGTCATTGTGGACCTGCGTCCAAATTTATCCAAGGTCAAAACAAGGACATGGAATAGACCATTTAAGGTTAAGAATCAGCTCATTTAACACTTGTCAAGAGCAAGGCAGGTAGTGGTTCAAAAACAAAACAGCCAAAGATGAACATAGGTGAGATATCAGAAAAAGTAGGCACAGATAAGGAAGAGATGTACAGGAGATGAAGGAAGAGGATGAAGTAGGTTAGAGAGTAGAACATATATATATATATATATATATATATACAGAGCTCGGTGCTTGGCATATGGAGTGCTCATAGAATGCTATGGAAGGAAGAATTCACTTGATAGGAACCTATACAAAAGCATTACCATCTAGAGCATCTGTTAGAATTAACTTTTTCAAGAACAGCTTCCTTAAGGGGGAAGCCAAGAGAATTAACATAAAAATTCGAACCTAATATAATAAAAAATTAGGATTCTATGTGGCTACCTTGAGTCCTACATGTGAAATAACTCCATGTGAAGTCACCCACTGAAATGAAGAGGAGGTGAATAGGGAAAAGTGGCAGCTAGAGTGGGAACATAAGCACATTAATCACTTTTCTATTTATTTAAACAGCCAGCAGTGACAAAAATGGAATGGAACTAGGTAAATTCAATCCCCAAATCAAAGCCAGCTTGGTAGTTTCACCACGAACCAGCACTGTTCTGAAGAGTCAATCTTTCTGAGCTAAATGCTTATCAATTTAATTCTATTGAGAAAGATTAATTGGTTCTATGTTTGTTTTCTTTCACTTTATTATTTAATTCTCTTAGCAAGTTGCTTGTTCCTCAACTATAAAATAAAAAGAGCAAGAACATTCTCAATTAAAACATATGCCTTCTCAGCAATAAGCCCAAATCCTCTGATTAGCAAAAGAAATGTTGGTCTCTTTCAGTGGGTCTTCAGCTTTGCATAGGGTAGTGTTATGAATTTAAATTACAAGGAGTGATAAATGGGGTCTCATCTGTTGTAAACTGCAAACAGTATGGTGGTACAGGGCCCACTGCCAAAGCTGGTATTATTTAGAGGTTTTGTAAATCATACAGAAAGAACAGTTAAATCTCCTTGTCTGAGAATGACGTTAAGCTTTTTGGAGTTAAAAAAAAAAAAAGCCAAGGTAATAGAGATAAAGAGAAATATCAAATCCATCTGTTACTTTTATATGTATTATTATCCACTTTCTTTACCATATAGTATTGTCCAGGTTAAGTATCCCTTATTAGAAATGCCAGGGAAGAGAAGCATTTTGAATTTTACTTTTTTCCAATTTCAAATATTTGCATATTCATTATGAGATATCTTGGGGATACGACCCAAGTCTAAACACAAAATTTATTTATGTTTCATATATACCTTCTACACATAGTTTTAAGGTAAATTTATACAATATTTTAAAAAATTTTTTGCATGAAACAGTTTGTGAACACTGAACCATCAGAAAAGAAAGGTGCCACTGTCTGAGCCACCCATGTGGACAGTCTCATTGACATCACCATCATTCCTGACTCTGAATTCATATGTTACAGATAAGCAACCATTTTCTCAACTTGTTCACATGTAAGTACTCAGCAGTAAAACAGTAATGTCGTACCATTAATACAGTGAAAATAATGTGTCCACAGTAATGAAACAGCTCAGTAGCATCACCAGAATATCTGTATCAGAGGATAAACAGCAGTAAGAAACATCAGGCTTTCGGTCTCCACCTATCATGCTACGTTTTGATTAAAAGGTTACTGTACACAGTATTTTGTTTTATTTTTTAGGTAAGGGGAAACCTCAGAAACCACTGAGGGACCAGGAAGTCGGTCTTCTAAGGATGAGGAAACATTTTGCTGAAAGGCTTTTTAAAGTGATTCCTCCACAGTCATCTGCTTCATTTACAATGTTTTTGCCTTAGAAGTCTCTCTCTGGTTTTATAAACTGCTGTGATTTCTTGTTCTGTTAGAGGGAATGCTGCTCTACTCCCTCAATAAGCCCATCACATATTTGCACCCTGTCATCTATAGGCACTTTTCCTGCAGTATTAACAACATCACAGTAGAAGGGGGCTGGGAAGGTTTTTTTTTCCTCTTGCAGATGCTGAATAAGCTGTGTGTTGTGTGCATTCCGAATGTGACCTATCACACAAGGTCAGGTGTGTGGAATTTTCCACTTTGGGTGTCAAGTTAGTGCTTAGATTTGTGAGCATTTCAGGTTTTTGGATTAGGAATACACAGCTTGTATCTAACTTCTAAACCTGTGAATGTGGCTTCTTCTTTACAGATCCTGGGAACAAACATCAACATATGATAGCCGTCCCATGATTATCTGAATACATAGTTGCCAATCTCTCATTGTGATTTGTAAAATCATCTTTTTGAGAAGCAAACAGAGAAGATAGAGGGTTGGAGATGAAGGCAACATTTCCCAATACACTTTTATAGATAGAACTAGTATTATATCTTTTTAATAGAGAGACATTTAATGTGAAACAAATAATGCATAATGGATGGCTTACTTAGCTTGGTGGGGAAAATATTATCCTAGATCTTTGGTGCTGAAATAAATTGATTTCAAAATTTATTCAAATAACCTAACCTGCTTTTATTTCCTTTTTCTTTTAATAAAACACTTAATTATTAAGATAGCACCCATAATAATTAAAAAATCAAACAAATTTCCAAATGATAGTGCATGTATTCTTATAAGGAAATGAAATCAATCGTATGTTTCAAAGAGATGTTTGTTAATGACAGCATTCATGTCCCTCTATTATTAGGATTTAATTAACACTATTTTCCCTACTTTATTGTATTTTAGTTAATGAGTTATTTGTGGTCTATCTTATACTAATAAATTTTGTTCTGTCTTTATAATATATCTAAAAATTTGAGAATATATAAAGTAATAATTAAAAATCCTCAAAGTAATAAAAATAATGCAAGGTTACATCTGGCTAGGTTAACTCAATAAAAGTATCCATAATTATATAATTCATCCCCCTAAAATATCATTTTGGTTAATTCTTTTTAAAATTTTGGTAAACCTTTAAGAAACTTTACCTTTGATAAAACTTTAAGAAACGCCTGGGGATATTTGCAAAAATTTAAGTATCGAATTGGAGCATTGGAATGACCTTTGCAGTCCATCTAGTGTGGTTATCCCATTCTTCATTTGAACTTCCTGCCACCACAAGCCAGGAGGACAGAGGAAGCAGTGAGGATAATGAGTCCCTCTCCCTTTCTTTGTTCAGAACAATTCTGGTTGTTTGGAGTGTTTATCACAACCTTCTTAGAAACTTTATTATGCAATTTAACAGGAATAAATAGAAAATCAATTCTATAGCACTCATTTTGTACGTGAGAATGTAACGTCCTGAAAAATTATATGTGTGTGTTTTTTAATGGTCACACTTGATGTAGATAGAGATATTCTAGAATTAGAATATTTTTGTTCTTTTTTACAATATTTTAGTATTATTAGAAAGTTAGATGGCTAAAAATAAAATGGCTAAAATAATCAGACTTTCTATAATGTGAGTGGTAAGTGCCCTAAAGGAAACATTTCAAACAATTAATTATGCTTTCCTTAAAATTTTTCTAACCTGGGATCTGTTAAATTAACTTTTTGTTTACATAAAGAAATAGATTACTTTGTAAGGAATTCTAACTGGTTTCTGTTGACCACAATACACTACTGCACATCATGGAGGGTAATTGCTAAGATCCTAGGGGAACGTCCTGAACTTTAATTTTTTGATTTGTGGGTCCTCATACATGCCAGTGATGATGCAGAAATGCTGTCAAAATCAATAATGACATGAGAGGTAGCTGCTGACAGCTCATGACACATTGGAAAAGTTCAATGATTCAAGTACAAAGCCAAGAGGAAAAAAAAGTCAACAAAACCCCTGAAACTTGTACTTGTTTTTCCTGACCTATACATTTTGGTTCCAAACACAGTAGGTGGCATATAATTATTGTTGTCAACATAGATTCATCAAACACAGGGCAAATATACTCAGGACAATGGAGATATTTCTTTCCTATCAATTCAAGTAGCATTGATTTGCCAGAAGAAAACATTTACTTTTATGCATTTATGATTACACACACACACACACACACACACACGCATGCACACACGCATGCATATGTGTATATAAGAGTAAAGTGTATCATCAAGGTCCAGCAATGCCTGAAAGTGGGATGCAAGTGTTAGCTGTCTTGACAATGACATTGCAGTGACCCAATAGCTTGTTTTGCCACAGTTTGCTGCCTTTTTTTGATGTTCAAAAGAAGATAAATTTTAATATTTCACTTGCTTTCATAATATGGTGTCACATTGCATACTGTAAGTAGCTTTTCCACGTATAAATGATTAGTCTCCATTCCACAGAATCTGGTGTGCTGCTATTTTCAGCATTCAGGGCTTCGTCCCAGCCGTCTCCTTGGTGGTATTATTGTTACAGACCCATTAGAGGGAACAGAACTGCTGTTAGTGCACAATGTTCCTGGTATATATTAGGAATCAGATTGCTAAAAGCATACATATTTGATGAAGCAAGCCTAAATACAAGGTTATAATGTGCAATAGCCTAAAAGGGCAAATAAGAATATATGGGAAACCATCTCCATATTACTTGATGTTAGACTTCAAAATTTTTTTACAAAAGCATCATTCGTGGGTGTTAATGTAATTTATTCTGTGACATTATAGCAGACAGTTAGTGTCTTATTTATGTGAGTAAACTATTAATGCATGGATGAATTAATAATATTACAGCAATTAATTAATTTTATGTTTTAAACCTATGATGTAAGTAAACTTTTTCCCAAGACAAAGCACAGTGTGACTAAAGCCCTTTGTAAAATATTTGCTAAATACAAATGATATGTCTGTCTATTTTTATGTTTTTTACAATTTTACGTTTCCTAATAATTGAGACTTTGAAATCATCAAGCAAAGAAATCAACATGCTTTTTATGTACATATTGCCTTTTTTTCCCATTAAACATGGTATGTGGTGAGAGGTAAATAGATCTGCTAAAAAAAAGTGTTGAAAGCTGCCAAACTAAGTGGTGCTTCTTTTTAAAAATTGTATTGATTTTATTTAAAACTTAAGTTAAATGATAAGTTTAAATAAATAGAATTGCATTTTGGAATATATATATATTATTGCATTTATCATTTGCTCTTGCTCCTAATTATGTCATGTTTGGCGTAGTTCTTATACCATACCTGTAGTTATGGCATTTTGTTTTTTTATCTGATGTCATCCTAATGACTGGTGGCCCCAGAGTTGGCTTTCTGTTAACAAACCTTGAGCAAGATTTATGCAAAAAGACTTTCGGAAAATTGAGAAATTTTTGGTGCATTCTACATGTAGAAGAAATTTGAGATAACTTAGCTAATGTCTAGAAGAATTTCTTCCCTCAAAATAAGTTCCAGATGAACTACAGATTGTTGTCCATTGCTCATGTGGCCACTGCTGATCATGAGGGGCATGGTGGGCAATGCCCATCCTGAAATGGGCATTACTGACCCATTATTGACCACAACAACCCTTTGAAACAGAAGAACAGAGAGTCAAAGTGAATTGCTTGTGGTCTCACAGCTAATAAGTAACAAAGCAATCATGTAAAAGTAATTATATTTCTGCTTTTGTTTTGAATAGAGGAATGTTGGGTCCTTATATACAATAAAATAGTTTAGTTCAATGCTTGTCATGATAAATAAACATTTACCAAAAGCATATATTTATCAGAGCTATGAAGTATTAAGCTGCGAATGGAGACTCAAGATATATTAGTCAAATCAGCGTTCATGCAATTTCCCCCTGTTGACATTAATGCTGATATTTTTTCTATTTTATAACCGAAGTGCTTTTGTACATTTCTGATTATAATTTTCAGAGGAAAAGCTGCCCTTGCATAGCATTTTCAAGACAAACCACACACTTATTAGAGCAGAGAAATTGATTCCTTTATAGATGGTGTTTGAAATAAACAGAGAAAAGTAATGATTTGTAGAGGTCATTTGTTTTTTAAAGAACATTTTAATAAAAAGCATTCGTAAGTGCAACTTATTTTAATTTTTACAGCAAGTATAGTTAACATTTACTTTGTGGTAAGATCAACATTTAATTAATTACTTGCTTCTTCAAAGCCCTGAAAGCTGGTGATTTTTATGTTTTTTATGCTTTATATTTTACCCTTTTTTCCACTTATATTACATCTACATACAGGATAGACTTAAAAGTAAAAAAAAAATTGAACTGCCAGAAAATGGATTATCACAATGATTATGATATGGGTAACAATCTTGAGTGTAATTTGTAGCTGAGTAAAAAAGCAAAATAAAACTCTTAGAATTTGGAAAATATATACAAAATGTAATTGTGTATACTTATAAAGGCCTCCTATTTTTGTATTTGCTATATGCAAGTGTGCCCAACATAGTGACTTATCATTACTGTCTAGTTAGCCTATCAACAACTGAAGTCCTCACTATTTTCTTAAAGTCCATTTCTCTCTTCCCCTCACCTAAAATAACAAATACATTTACTCACAGAACTAGAATGGGGCAGAGTGGCTGAAAAAATAAGTTAACTTTGAATTATATTTATAGAAAACATTATATTAAATTATAGGAAAACATTTTCTCAAATGATTTTTTCTAGTACTATATCTGTGAACTTTATTCTTCAAAACAACAATAAGAGAACAATTGCAGTTATAGAACAGCTGAACTATTTACAAAAGATGAAAACGCAATATATTTTCTAGGATGTATTCAATGTCCAAAAGCCTGAGCTTATTTGTTCCTGTTTTCAATAGATACTCTCATATTTATAGGGTCTAGAACTTAACACATAGCAAGGCTGACTGTCCAAATCTCTTTCTTACTCTTTCACAAAAACTCCTTCCCTTAATTTTCACAATCTTTCCACAGTATCATTTCTTCCTGGGAAACCACAAACAAACATCTGCTTCTAAATTTATCCAAAGCTTGAAATAAGAAAGAAAAGTTGGTTGGAGTACCTTATAGAGTGATCCTATTCCTAAAGTAGAGAAAGGAATAAAGTCATGGAAATAAGAAAAGTTACATGTAGCTTCTGTCCTCGATATGATTATTCCAAAGCTTTAAAATAGATGCTACTTCTTTCTCTTCCATATACAAAACAGCAAACATCAAGAGCTCACACCCATGTTCAAATCACTAAAGGAGGATGGCCATTAGCATGTAATCCATACTCACTAAGTTTTTAATACTTTTGCAAATGACAATCTAAACTAAATAATAATCTTAATAAAAATTTCTACTTATTGAGATCCATGAATGCTTTATTTCCATAAACTGCTAGTTAGGTATTTATTTTAAAAAAATATTTATAAAGAGCATAACATGAGCCAATGCCCTACATGATTTATCTATTCTAATATTGTTGAAAGATCAATTAATGAAAACAAAAGTATCTTGCCTGGTACAGTTCATCTTCCAGGGAGGGGAGCCAGCAATCTCATACACAGGCAACATGCAAAGTGATATTAATATTAAGAAAGAAAAAAAAAATCAAACTAAAGTAAGGTAAGGGGGTATATAGGTTGGGGTGGTAGGAATACATCAAGGATGGTTAAGGAAGGCGTCCTTGACAAGCAGACAGTTGAGCAGACTGAGGAAGGGAGGAGGTGAGCATGTGGCCATCTGCTGGAAGAGTCAGACAGGTGGACACAAGATTGCTTTTGGGTGGATTATACTCAGTGTGGTCAAGGAACAGCAAGGAGGCCATTGTGCCTGCAGCCAGCTGAGCAAGACAGGGGCTGGAGGAAGAAGAAATTAGAGATTTGGCAGAGACTTAAATTAGGCAGGGTCATGCAGACCCAGGTGAGGAATTTAGCTTTAACAGGAGTAAGATGGGAAGCCATGGGCAATGTAGAAACTTGAACTCAGAGAAATTAAGATATTGAGCCAAAGCCATAAAGTCAGAAAGTGATTGCCTGCACTGTGTACTATGCAAATCTGCTACGTATGAGACAAAGCTATATCAACACAATCATCTCAGTGTAACGCTGGAATCATCAGAGGAGGAAAGAATTGAGTGGTTTCGTTTTCAGAGAAACCTGCACAGAGAGAATAGGAACAGAGTCGTGCCTTGAAGCATGGACAGCATTTTTAATAAATAAAAACAGAACATTGAGAGAATCATGAAGTAACTCAGACTTCAGACAAAAAAACTAGCCTGACTTAAATTTAATATTACATCAAGTATAGTAAGAAATAGCTCCAGAAAAGAAGGTAGTAGTCAGAGAATAAAGGCATAACGCAAAAAAATTCTTGACCAAGTTCACTAGTCGGTGGGGAAGTATCATAGCATTTTGAAGAAAGCAGAGATTGGTTTGCTCAAAGGAAAGGTTTAGAAATTTTGAACAAGGTGCAGCATGAACATTGAGTTCTTAGCAGCAAATTGGCAGTTTCAATAGAAAAGGAGATGGGGACATAAGCAATAATTAGAAGAAACACTTAAAAGGAGTTTGTTATTAGCTGGGACTGGTGAAGTTAAGAATTTTCCCTTTTCTCACATCTCCCACACAGCACAATAGGGTTCTTCCCTAGACTGTCTTCTTAACAGTGGTTCAAAATTTCCCCCATCACCACTTTCAAAAATTTTGAATATTTCTTTGTTTTCTCTCTTCCTCCTTTTCTTCCATATTTAGTTTCTTAGTTGTATAACACGTATCTCTGCCAAGTTTCTCATCTGCCACGTTTCTCATGTGTGTTTCCTCGTCTCAATCCCCTGACTTACTCCGTGACATAGATATTTTTTTCATGCTTGGACACTTGGGTACAATTCTAACATATTTCCTTGCCTTTGAGTCCATCAACACATTTATAAAAGCTCTTCAATATGGTCAGACATTCTTTGCAGTCTTATATCTCATTGTTTCTAAGTATGAAACACAAGCTCAGGCCTAAGAAGACTATTGTTATGTGAATATAACACTCTCTTTTTGGAATATTTCCTTTTTTTTTTTTTTTTCTTATGCTCATTATTCCTCTCCTGAGCACAGAAGCATGTGTGTGCATAGGCAGGCACACACACACACACACACACACACAAGTGCACACAAACCCTCTGTTTCTACCAATACCCCACCCCAATTATTTTTGTAAAGTTTGCATTACAAATTATTTCAACTACATAGAAAATACATAGAGTGGTATAATGAACCAATAGATTGCAATCGTTCATCTTCTACAGTCATCAAATAATGGTGAATTTTTGTTTCATCTAACTCCCTGTCAATTTCTCCCTGACTTGGAATTGTTTTTAACAAATCCCAGACAACATAATATCTCTTCCATAAATATTTCAAATCTTGTATCTCTAAAATATAAAATATCCTTTAAAACATAATCACAATATCATTATATCTAAAAATTAGTGATAGTCCCTTCATATCATAAATCATCTAGTCAGTGTTGATATTTCTTAGCCTGAATTTTAGTGCTTTTGTTTAAATCAAGATCCAAGCATGGTGCACATGTTGTAACGGTTTAATGCCCCATATGCATCTTTTAATCTATAGGTCTTCTATCCCAGTCTTTTTGTTTCCATGCCTTTTATATTTCAAGGAACCAGAGTGTTTGTCCTACCAAGTTTTTCCCAGTCTGGATTTTACTCATCAAAGCCCCATCATGTCATTTAACAAGTTTATCTGTCCTAAATAGTTTTTGCAGATTGATTGCTGGAGAAAGGCTTTATCACATTCATGTTCATTTTGGTTTTGCTCAAAAATTCTTCACAGGTAATGTTGTGTCCTCACATCATGGGGCACATGATGTCAGTTTCTTTTTGCGATATCACTAGCAGTTGATAGCAACACACTCCTGGGAAAGGGTTGACAAAGAGAAGGTAAAATGAATGTTTGTCTCCTTCCCTTGCTTCCATAAGTTTTCAGAACAAGGCTTTGGATTTTTTCTGAGAGTCCTGGACATAGGGGCCAGTAGTGCTCATTATTTCTGAGTTGGTTAAAGTTTCTAGGCATTTTCTATAAACAGGGCCAGGGTATTCTTTTTCCTAAGAGATAAAATTCATCATAATTCATCTGATTTCTATTAAGGATATAAGGTGTTCTCTCAGCGGTTTTCTCTCTTAAGTATGTATTTCTCTGTTCCATGTTAAATTCTAGTTCCCAGCGACACATACATATGTTTTTGTCTACACACATGTACAGCATTCTCTATGTAATAATACCAAGCATAGCTTGGATAATAGTCACTTACTGATCAGGAACTCCTGTGTGGATTTTGCCAGAGTGAAACGTAAATTTCTACAAATAAGCTTTTGAAATTGAGGTGGATTGGTGGATTTTCTGTTGAAGCAGTTATTGCTTCTTTGATGTATACAATACCTAATTCTCTACCACACCCTTCTTAAAAGTTTATAATATCAATGGGTACTGTGAAAAATATTACTATTCTATATGGCAACCAATATATCTATAAAGATATATACATAGAGAAAGAGAGAGAGAGAGAGAGAGAGAGATGTGAAAGGTCAAGTACAAGTAATGATTTTGGACTATGTGACTAGAAAAATGTATTTTCCGGTGTGGAAATAGAAAAGATTTTCTGGTGGAAACTTGAATCAGATAGTTTGAACTATTCTGCTGGAACTAAGGAAATATATAAAGTTTAAAGTGTTGGAGTCATCTGCACATAGGTGACCATGCAGTGACTGCTTGTGTGCTTTCAGAGTAAAAGAATATGAGGTAATGCACAAAAGTACAAACATTTGAGAAATACCATATTTAAATAGTAAGTAATAGATTTGATGGAAAGAGATACAAAGGTGATAGCAGAAGGGAGAAGATAATATAATGCCAATAAAATCACAAAAGAAATATTTCAAGAAGTATATAATATATTAAGTGAGGCAGAGATATCAACAACAAGACTACTGAATTTAAAATTTAAGAGATTATTTGTGACCTCTGAGTGAGAATATTTAGTAAAGTGGTTGAAATGGAAACAGCATTGGTCCTTAAGGATAGAATAACAGACAGTAACTTGGAGAGAGGCCACTGCAAAAGGGAGAGTGCCAAGACTTTAGGTAGAACCACTAACACCTTCTGGTGAAAAATATCCTGCCCTATTTTGTTCTAACACTGATGGTTTGCCAAACGTCTGCAATATGGGGCCCTTTGTTGTTTGTTTATTTGAACTCATCCCTTATACCCACTTCCTAACAATAGCTGATTGGACCCGGAGTAGGAACTAGGCCACTTGCAGGCAACCCACAGGACAGAGAGGCAGCAAGAGACTCACAGGAAGCTGGAAAAAACAAAAGTAGCCAGACCAGGCTTCCTCCAGAAATGCGAGGCAAGAAATACCAATAAAATAAGACAGTTAGTGGTGGAAATGAAACTGAAATGCCACCGGGTAAGTCAGGGATGGAGAGGGTCATAGGCCATTTATAAGCCAGAGCCACAAGCCATCAGTGCCTCTCTGAGGAAACAGGAAGTCAGTGCTTGCAGTGAGAGGAAGAGAGGGATCAGGAAGTGAAGCCACGTGGCTATGAGCGGTATGAAGATGCTGCAACTCATGACGCAGAGAGGGAGGGAGTAGGTGGTTCTGAAACAGCCTCAGATGCTGACAGATTGCCTTCTCCCGCTCTAGGTCCTTAAAATAACCCAAGCCAGTGTCTCTGTGTGATTCGGTTTTGTTTTATTTTAACCAAAATAGCTTGGAAGAATCAGAAGTCTTCTGTAATCTTGGTTCTAGCTGTGCCAGAGCTAGATGGATCTTGTAGTTTGAATTCTTGAAGGGCTGATAAATGCTGTAGGGGAAGCAGGGAAGGAGAGAGGAGAGTGAACAGGTGAAAGGACTACGAGCTTTGGCACAGTGGGAAGAATGAGGAGAAAGGCACTTTCGATGTGGCTTAAACTGCTCCATTTCCTGCTGTGCCTTCCTCATGAATCACTGCGGACTGCATAGAGAGGAAATAAATGGACATGTTCAAAATCAGGTTGAGCAGATTACACTTAAGCATAGCCCAATGCGCCCTATGGAGGGAGAAGAAATGATCTGTCTCTTTTTGGTCATAGGGATGTGCAGGCACTGTGTGATCCCTCAGGGGAGCAAGGGCAATGTGTGGATATAGTTGCCAAGTGATAAATTATTGAGTACCCTGATTACATAGAAAAGAGCAGAACTGAGAACTCTTGAACCTGTATAGATCAAGACCCAAAAGAGCAACTGTGACAGGGCAGGTCATGAGTTTAGCCATCTGGGTGAGGTAACAAGTCCTTCTACAGCTTTACTTTTGGGAGTTTCAGTTGTGTGATCAGTCATCCTCTCTCTAGAGTAAGGAAGTAGCAGGAAAACAGCTGTATGCTGGTTGTAAATTCTCCCAACATTTGCAGTTCTAGTCTTACTTGCCCCTGTGGATTATCTAAGGCAACTAAAACGAACTGACAAAATTCCCTTCCCACTGGGTTAATCTTCTGGAGCTGTAAACAGTCTTCTGGTAACCAAGAATCTATTTTGTGAAGTTCTTCTAAATAGCAGAGGTAATAATTTGGTACAAGTTTTCTCTTCTTAGAGAGGATTTTCTTCCCTCCCAATGCCAATGCCTAAAACATATCCAACATCAAGAAACGGCCTGGACTATTATCAGAGAGAGTGAGCATAAGCAGGTGTGATGGTCCTCCAGTGGCATTAGTGGGTGGTGTGCTAATATGTGGCTGTGATGTATGTAAAAGAAAAAGAAAGAAAGAAAGAAAGATGATCATTCAAGTCCAGCATATCCCAACTATTGCAGTTTTATTAGGAAAGCTATTAGTTAATTCTAAAGTAATATCCCATGTATTCATACGTTTAACATTTGGACTTCTGTTTAGGTATTCATTGTAGGATTATCTTGGTATCACTAATCACTATCAATTGCTATTCACATGGCCATTTAAATAATTTTTATCTTTGGCTTGAATATTTTCTATAATGGTTAATAAATAAAAGTAATTTTTAAGTCCTTTTAGACTTGGGAGTTATGTAGCTTTTTAAAAATTGTTGAATCTTTTATGTTCTATGGGCTGTACATAATGATAATTGTCCACAGCTAATTTGTTGTGTATGTATAACAAGAACTTTAGCTATCTGAAAATACTGTCCTTAGAAGAGTTCCTTTTGAAGATTTTTTTTATGTGTAGAGTACTAAGCAGTACATAAGAAACTAATATTTATTACGTCTATTCTATAACCTGTCTTTAAATATAGTTGTTCTTCAATACAAATAATAATATTTTTATACATATTTTACATACAATATGTAAAACATGTTGCATGTTTATTCAAAGTATTTAAAGCATCAGACATTACTTATAGGCTATACTATTCTTATGACTATTTTGGTGTAATGCTCAAAGTAGTAATATGAGTAACTATAAATCAGTGAACACCTCCCATGAGCCACAGGCTTCATACATGATTGCTTCTTTAAGTAAATAGCAAAAGTTATTTTGCATATAAAGAAACAGAGACTAGTAGAAAATAAGTAGCTTGGCCAAGTATACAAGATTGCTGTGCTGGATATTCTAATTTTGCCTCTCCGGTTCTACATACCACTCATTCACCCTGCTCTCTGCCCCAGAAAACTACCTCTATAGGTCATATAAACATAGTGCTTTTTCGTTCTGCCTTCTGGATGGTGTCAGCCAATAGCACCAACAATCATCACAGAAGGAAGAGAGTACAGCAAAAGTTATTTATTCTTCTGGTTTCCTCCTTATCAGTCTTCAATTAGTCTTCTGCTGTGTTCCTCTTCCAAAGGGACAACTTCTGCTGCTCAACTCTCTCCTACAGCTACTAACTTCTGTGTTCCAGCAAATGCTCCCTCTCCTTGCCTTTTCAGAGCTAAAGTAGTTATGCCTTCCCTCCTTGCTAACACTGGGGTTCTTATTACCCGTGATTGGCTATCATAAACCAAATAGCACCATTATAAATTAGTCATTATATTAAATGCTATTAAATCTCTTCAATTTGCCTTCTGAGAGTATATCACTTTCTTCTAGGACTTTGACTGATAAAGAAATTGTCACCAGGGTTGGCTGCAGGAAACAGAACCTTAGAGTGGAGTTCTGGTATTAAATTGTTCATGTATTTGATGACTGCAGGGACAGGATGATCTGTGCCATGCGGTGGCATCATGAGAGCAATTGGGAGGAAAGGCATGACTGTGACTCAGCATCACCATAGCTAGAGTGATGGTGTAGTACTCCGGGCACAGCCTGGCTCTTTCTGATGGCCTGAGAGTATATACAGAGAAATGGACTAGCTGAAAGACTCTCATGCGTGCTCAACTCAGGGTGCATGTGGAAAACTCTGAGGGCCACCAGGACAGCTTTAAAAGTGGCCTGAGTCTCCTATAGCTACAGAGCACATATGGCTGGAAATCAAGCCCAGTTCCCACCTGCACTTGTCACTGAGTTGCAGCACTGATGAATGTGACTCTCTAGAATTTTTTTACTAAAATGAACTAGGGAGCAGGGGGTGCTACTATCACATGGGATGGAGCAATCTCAGTAGACAGAACCAAAGCTAAGGCCTTTTAACCCTACATCATTGCACAGGGTCCTCCTCTGCTAAGGCAACTCTTCCTGGCTGAATGAGGGAAGCAGCTTTTTCATAAAGAAACTCTTATAGTGATGACACCTGGAGTTGGTGTCTCTTCCCCTCACCACCTTTATGGCTCTCAGGCCCATAATGAAAGTCAGATCCCAACAGACCTCAGACAGGGAAGCAAAAGATCTCCTCTGGGAGAAAAGACTCTAGACCCCAATAAAGCCAGGGAATACTTTGAACTTGAATTGATAGGAATCTGGGGAACGTATTGGAGTAGACTGTGAGGGTGTTAGACCAAGAAGCATAAAAAAAAACATAGATACACTCACCAGGGAGCAAGGATTTAATGTATTAACTTAAGCATCTTGGGGTGGCACTGAAAGATTACTAGCTTAGTTCATTAAGTATGACTTATCGTAATCAATGAGGTTGAATTGTCAGAGCTGCTGTGGCTAACTTTCTGTCAGAGATCAGCCAGGGGGCAAATCTGACCTTCCAGCTTGTTTTTATAAAGAGCATTACTGGCACACAGACATTCATATTTAGTTATGCATGGTCTATGGATGCTTTTGCACTATAATGTCAGTTAGATAATGTAGACAGAGACCATAATGCCCACAAAACTTAACATGTTTGTTGTCTGCTACCTGATGGGAAAAGTTTTCAGGCTTCTACACTAAAGGAAGGAACCAAAAGATCTAGCAGAAAGGAATGTTGGACTGGATTAATTTTGATCCATCTGCTCTATCACCTCTCCCATTCAGTGACCAAGTCCCTAATAAGGCTGGACAAGACTTCTTTCTTCAGGACTTGAAGAAATGGAATAACTTCCCTTCCCCAAAGGCTATCGGTGACATGAGAAGATGTTGCAGTCTAATTACAGGGTGTCCCAAAAGTCGCCATACATAGGGAAAATGGGAAACTGTAGCTCCATATACCTTTATTTACAAACTATTCATTACCACATTTTATAAAATTTTTTACATTTAGCTACAATTTCCCATTTTCCCTATGTGTGGCTGCTTTTGGGACACCCTGTAGACTCAGGGGTTAAGCAAGGTTTTGTGGACCCTATGGCTCATAAAATTTTGAAGTCCTTTTTTAAGTAAAAAGTACAATATTATGAATGCAAAAATGGTTATTGCTTAGAATAATAAAAGCAACTACAAATGTAATTTTTAAGGAAGCCATCACAAACTACTGGTATAACAGAATAAAAAAAACTTTTTAAAATTAAATTTAATTTTTTATTATTTTTCTCTATTGACAAAGATGTTTGTTTTTAGTTTAGTTTAGTTTTGGTAAGTTTTGATGTATAAGACCTCTTTTCTTAACAGTAATTCCACAGTGGTAGAAGCCACATGGTAACACTTAACTATCAGATAAAGTGTGCTCAAGTACCACAAACAACTGTTGCTGATTCATCGCAAAACCCTAGGAATGAAGTAGATGGATAGTTCTCTTAGGTACCGTTTGACATATATAATTAGATAATTTAAAGTCTGTTGGTTTGAAATTGACTTGAGTTGCATTAGTGAGCATTCATGTACTGGATGTCTGTGGTCCTCCAAAATCCGCATGTTGAAATCCTAATCCTCAATATAATGGTATTTGGAGGTGACCTTTGGGAGGTAATTAGGTCATGAAAGTGGAGCCATCATGATAGGATTAGTGCCCTTGTAAATGAAGGAAGGGAAATGAAACATATCTGTGTCATGTGAAGATACAAAAAGAAGAAAGCCATCCACAAACCAGACCAGATCTGCTGACACCTTGATCTTGGACTTCTCAGTCTCCAGATCTGTGATAAATAAATGACTGCTATTTAAGCCATCCAATGTATGGTATTTTGTTACAGCAGCCTGAACTTGAGACACCACTTTAAGTTAATTCACAAACCTGGTGCCCCTCAACTTAGAGGAAGCTGGGTTACTGAGAAAGAGCTTAAGTCACAGCCTGCTGTGGTATCTGAGAGTATCTCTCTAAATCTTTACCTAAAGGTATCTATAGCCATTTACCTGAGTGACTACATTAGAAAAGGGGAAAGAGCTAGAGTTTATACATTTATGCTATCTGTGTTCTTACTCTAATCTGCTGAGCTTCCACTAAGATCCATTGCTCAGAGTAGAAGCGTAAGGTGATGAAGTGATAAATGCAGAGTTAGCCTCGGTCCATCTCATAAGGGTCCAACTGAACCACAAATCCATCCTCTGGTCATTGTCCCAATGTTATAATCTGTATTGAGAACCTCTAGATTGGTTACCAGATCTGTGAAGTGAGTTATTATATTGGGAAATGAGACGTGGAAACCCTGAAACTGTCTCTTTTCATCCCTTTCCCCCCACAATACCAAACTGAAAGCATTACTACATTTATGAGGACATTTATGGGAAAAATGTGGTGCTACCATCAAGGCCTCATGGTTGCAGAGGTTTTCTTAACATATCCCTATATATCCCTAACTTCCCTGAATGTCCAGTTGAAAGAAATGTGGACGTTGCAGAATAAAAAAATGAATGGTCTGGGGAATGGACACTCTTGAAGCTCAGACTCGGGAGTTGGGAGAGGCATGGGCAATATATTTAACCATAATGGTTGTACCCCATAATAAGCTATAATAAATAAAGAAAGAAAAAAAAAGAAATGAATAAATAAAAATATAATCAGGTAGTCTTATTAATTCCGACTGTGAGTAAAGGTGTGTTATCTTGACTGGATCAAATAAAGATAGCTTCTGGCATATGGCATGCAGCTGCTGACCTAACACCATGATTTCTTTTAAACAACCTTCAACAAAGACAAGCAGATCCTCTTGCCTCATGAGACCTAGAGAGCAGTCTAACCACCCTTTCTGACTTCAGGATGATGTGAACTCTACTGCTCTCTGCAACAGATAGACTTTAGGTACCTCAATCATCTTAATGGCACATAGAACATTATAATCTCTGTTCATTGATGATATTGAACTAATGGGATCTGGTGAATAGGATGCAGCAAATCTTTAAGAATAAGTGACAGAGGAATGATATAAATCTCATGAAAGTCCAGAGGTCTGACAAATTGGAGAGGTTCTTAGATGTCCAATGATCTGGAAAATTTAAGAATATTCTTTTTTTTTTTTGAGACAGAGTCTTACTCTGTTGCCCAGGCTAGAGTGCCGTGGCATCAGCCTAGCTCACAGCAACCTCCAACTCCCAGGCTCAAGCAATCCTTCTGCCTCAGCTTCCCGAGTAGCTGGGACTCCAGGCATTCGCCACCATGCCCGGCTAATTTTTTCTACATATATTTTTAGTCGTCCAGCTAGTTTCTTTCTATTTTTAGTAGAGATGGGATCTCATTCTTGATCGGGCTGGTCTTCAACTCCTGAGCTCAAACGATCCGCCCACCTCGGCCTCCCAGAGTGCTAGGATTACAGGCTTGAGCCACTGCGCCCGGCTAAGAATATTCTGAGAGACAATTTTCTGCATCTTTCAATACTTACCATAAAGAAAGAGGCACGTTTTGGTAGGCTATTCTGATCCATTGACTAAAATCTTATAGGCTGATATATTTAAGTGGGGCTTGGACCAAGTCAAACTTCACAGCAGTTCCAGGACGTAGTGCAAGCTTTCCTGCCTCGTGGGTCTTAAGTCCCAGGCATGTTAATGGCAGATAAGAAGCTTTACAGATCCTCTGAAAAGCCCCAGTAGAAGAATTGCAGTACTGGCTCTTATCTCTTGATAATTATTCTCCATTTCAGAATCAGTTCCTAAGACTGAACATCTGACCCCATGACATACGTAGCCAAGTGACTATGCAACTTAACTGCTCACTGTGAACTGGTGTTTTATGATCCTTAAACAACAAAATTTGATGTGCACAACCATTTTATTGTTAAATGAAAATGACATTTATAAAGCTGGGCCTGTGCAAGTCCAGAGTACCTACATAAACTCTAATTTGTGATTAGGATGTGTCTATTGCAGAAAATTGACATTTCAGCATGCCCTAAGTACAACAACACAAAGCAACTGCATGTGACTTTCATTTATCTGCATCAACTTTTAACACACAATTGAGATTAAAATTGACCATTAGTTGATATTAATATTTGGAATAACTTATTCATGAGGATAATATTATTTTTGAGGAATGATTTCACATCATTGAGAAATGGTTTCCTGTTGTTCACTTAAATAAGGTATATCATATTTTATTTTTGTCATTAGAAATTGAATTCTAACAATATTATTCTGATGAGTGATATATTATATTGTTTTTAATTTTTGTGATGTTTATGATTTTTAAAAGTATTTATGGTGTTTGTTCTGTACCCTTTTTTGTCTTATTTGTATTTTTCTAACATCTTATATACTAGTTAAGCATTTTATTTTTATCGTCTTTTAAAATACTTAATAGCCTTTAGATTTGTTGCTAAAAACTAAATTATTGCCTCATATGTTTTATTTTTTCAGGCAACAGGCAGATGCTTCCATGTATGAATAAACATGTCTTTTTGTACAACAAAGCTGACCTATGCACAACACCCTTTAATGGCCCATACATTTCCGTGGTTTCTAAAAGCAAAGTTTCCCTCAAATCTATCAGCAACTATAATTTTGACAATTCTCCTGGAGTTAGATGAATCTTAGAATTCTTAACAGATCAGTAGTGATTAATCTGTGTCCTGTACCCAAAGTCATCCTGAGTTACATGCCAGCTGAGTCTCTGAATTGCAGTAAAGAAAGTGAGATTCATTATTAAGACCTGTACTCTCAGGCATGTGGTGGTATCCACAGTGAGTGAAGAGTTTCTTTCCATAGGCATTTTTTCCTGCAGTAAGTTTTTTCCTCCAGTCTTACCAGGAGTTATCATACTTCCAAATAAATGGCAAAATTGCCAGTCCGGTCAAGACCAAGAGGTAACAGAGGACTTTAGGAAATCCCTCTGGATGGTCACTTCTTCAAGTTTGTGTTCAATAATGTAGAAAAATAATGTGTTAGTGAGAGTGAACATTACACATTCGTATACAGCCCCTCAGACTGTCTGAGTAGCAGCAAGTATGTCAGACATATTGAGAAGAAAGCAGTATTGAGAGATGTCTGGAAAGGTTAAAAGATAAAGCAGTATTGCTTGTTTAGAGGGTTTGGCTAATTCCTATATCTCAAAGCTTGTTTCTCTCTATATTATTATTTCCTATTTGCTCTTATCATTCTATTTACCATGCACGTTTCCAATAGACTCCTAGAGCTGTCAGAAGCAACTCAGCCTCATAGTCTCTCTAATTCTAAACATAGACATTTCTCATGAATAAGCTTCTTTTAAGCATCCTCCTTGATGAGATCATCAATATGCCTCTGATTTTCTTAAGATAACTCTTATCATCACAATTAGCTAAGGATGTTTTTGAAACATTTTTCCTTACCTTCTCTAACAATCATTACAGTGAATTACATCCATCAATTCAGAGTAATGTGTGAAAAGACTGGAGTATTTGGATCCCACTTTATACATGTAAAGATTACTGCCAAAATAATCATTTATAATTTTAATTTCATTTTCTTATTCTTGCTTTCAAAATGTAAAACTATTACTTTCTTATCAATAATATGAGCAAGGGGTATATTGTGGACCCAAATCTTATGCTTCCTACTTTATTTCTTTATCTCATTACAATCCCATCAAATCTAACTTTTATTCCTCTCTCTCATCTCTTATTTATTTTTCTTATTGAGAATTCTGGAATGCTTGTTTTTTGTTTTTTTTTTAATTTGTTATGTATCTTTCTAGTATAATCATGGAACTTTAAGAAATTAAGGAAGACACGTCTTGATTCTAACTTCTTTTTACCACTTACGGCAAGCCATTGAGGATGCCCGTGGGTGGCCACCTTGTTCAAATGATCACAAACCTGCAAGGCATTAGGAGAATTAGCCTTTGTCTTTTGGCATTTCATGGCTACTTCCACTATGTGCCCATCAATAAACACACAAAGATGTATTGATCTACAATTGTTGTAATTTATTGACCACAAAGATGTTACCAACAAAGGTAGAAACTTTTGCAAGTAGGCCAGATTTCAGGTAGGTGTGCTTAGAATCATAAATTTGTATTATACAACACCCAAAACTTCTCCTTCCATGTTTCCCCTCTGGGGACTCCACTCTGTTTCCCACCTGTGCTAATGTGGTCTAAAGCATCCCCTGGGAAAAATCCCACAAGTGGGTAAATTAGTCTTATAAATCCATGTCCTTTGAGTAATTTGTCAGTAACTCAGAAAATGACTTATCTTAGCATATCTTTTTATGATGTATGCCTAGTTTTTTCTTGGTTGTTATCCTAATGATCTTGTGTTTGTTTAGATATTATGCTTCTGACATCAAAATTACCAAAGAACTAGAAATTTACATTTGGTTTTTTCTTGGAGACATCCTTTGGTATTAAATTGTATTATCTGTTATTTTTTTCATTGTGCACTTTTGTTTCTATTTGATATCATGCTCTTTTTTCATGGATTTCCAAATGAAATTTCCAAATGAAATTCCAGTAATTTCCAAAATGTTACTAGAGCACACTAATATAATTTGTTGGCAATAAATTATTATTATCTTACCTGTCAAGAACTCTAAGTAAACTCTATGTAAATGCTATCACGATGACATTTTAATTCAAAGAATTAGTGTGTATCAACAAGTACCCAATACAGTGCCTGAGTCATTACATAAATTGGAATGTCATTGAACTCAGCATGAAATAAAACCAAACCCCAGATATTCTATCTAATTATTTGACATTCCACAGGTAAATCATTTAAATAGAGAGACCCTTGGTTGTCTCATACTAAATTATATACAATAATATCTGATTGACAGAATTTCTGTGAGAATTAATGAAATTGTACATACAAATATAAATTCTCTTTTCTATAAAACAGATTTACACTGTAGCACACCAAACCTGCCACTGAGAAGAGCTAGAGAACAAGCGGAAGATAGATTGTAAAACATAATTCTTGAAGGCATTCGAGAGTTCCCAGGGCTGCTAGGATTTGAGAAGCCAAGACCTGGAGAGCAGGGACACTCATTGCGGTGTGACTGATGCAGCATTCCTTTCCAAGACATCCCCATTCTTATGCAGCAAAAGCTGAGAAGATAAGTCACAGGGAAAGTGTCTTCTGGGGGGCAGACAAGCTGGACAGAGAAAACCATACAAATAATCCCCTTAGAATGATGCTTCATGTAGGCTGGCAAGTGGGAGGGTAAAGGCCAACATAGAAAATATTATCTTTTCTTAAGTGAGGCCAATAATAGCTTAACTTTTTCTTTCCAGAAAATAAAAGGTTATAATCAACTAGCTAAATTGAGAGAAAAAACTACCCTGGCTTACATGGAATAAGTATCAGATGCTTCTACGACACGGTATTTATTTGACATTTTTTCAGACCTCAGTTCTTGCCTTTGTGCTTAGAAGAGTAATGTTCATATATCAAAAGTAGGAATATTATGCAAAGCATCACTGTGTAGTCTTTAACCTTCAGCCATTACTTATAACCTCTTTCCTACATCTATATGCAATGAAAATTAATAGGTAAAATATTTGGCTGTTTTAAGTTTCTTGGTTTATATGGTAAATGAGAAGACAAAGAATAACCAGCATATTTGTGAGGGGAAGAAAAAAGACACTAAGATGAACTATCACAAACTGCATATTAATATTCATCTGAATCTCTAAATTTTTCAGATAATGTAATAACTGCTTTAAACTCAAAAATCTTGGCATAATGGAAGAGAGAAGTAAATTTACTGATACATAAACATTTCCAAAAACTTTTTTTTAAGGTTTAAAAAAGTTTTATAACAGCATGTATAATATGGTCACCCGTTTCTTTAAAAACTGTTAGGCACAGAAGAAAATATATTTGAAATGTCATATATCAAGAAAGTTAACAGTGATTAGCACAATATGGATGCATTCAAAGTGAACTTTCTACCGTTGTTCATTTATTTTGTTTTCCATTTTTTATTAAACATGAATTATGTCAGTAAATTTCAGAAGATACTAACATGAATGTCACATCAAAAGTTATATTATTGCTTTTTCTAACCCTATTAGAAAATAAAGTGGGTAGAATCTCTGTTTTGGTTTTTGGTTTGTTTTGCTGTTGCCTTTTACTCTGACATGGATTGATTGCCTTTCTCCAACACGTTCTTTATTGCCGAATCAATGAGATATTAATCAACCACTTATCGAGTGCATTGTTAATGTGTGTCTAGAATATTGGATCACTGAAGATTGAGTGCCTATTGTTTTGCAAAGGCTGCCTTTGTATTGATAATACTTGTATAAGTATTATCACTTATTATCAACACATTTCAAACTGAGACAGCTTTGTAAATTAAGCATAATTCCTAACATTTGGTAATAACATAAATTCAGGACACCTTGCTAAATAGACATAACATCTTATTTAATATGGGGTTGGATCAGAATCCTGAAAAACACAATCCCAATTGCTGGTAATCCTGAATGTTGAAATCCCAAAAGATCAAAATCTCTAAATAACAAAATCCCCAACATCCAAAATCCTGAAACTCACAATCACAGAATAGTGCATTATGCTAGATGGAACTATTACCTTGTCATTGTTTTTATGCAGATTAAAATGGATTTAAATTGAATCCCCAAACCATACTGACAGATTTAGAATTAGGTATGATCACAGTTTCTAAAAGTGAATTTTGAGGTGTTACCAATAAAGTTTATTTTTTTTCCATTCAGTCCAATGCATTTGGCAGAAAATTTGGATGAATGAATTGGTCACACGATTTAACAATGACAAAAATGAGTTTAAAAATGCTTCATTTGCCTACCTTGTTATCCCTTCCAGCTGAGGACATTCCAGAAACTTTGAATGAATTAAAGCTGCATTTGCCTGAAGAAGATAGAAAAATTTCTGACTGTTTCAAAAATAATTATGTGCATGGTGGTATAAGAAGACACTTATGCAATGGTTCCATCACCATAGCATAAGTAGAACAGCAAAGGTATTGTGTCCACCAAATTTATGGTCTATATATGAGTGCGTGTGCAATGTATTTCCACATACCCAGAATAACATAGGAGCATGGCACAGAAGATGGGGAAATTTAATAGGGAACAAGAAGGAGCAAGGTGTTGGCACAAGACAATCCCCGAGAGGCTTGGAGCCCAGTAAATTGGGTAGGTGGTGTGGTTTGTTTCTCCCTCCATCACATCTCTGGCAGTGAGCAGGCTCCCAAGCTGCTGGAAAGCCTTTCTACCCTCATGAGTCCCAAAGCTGCTGACACTAGTGAAATGGGAGCTTATTGAGGACAGAGCACCAGCCTGCCACCCCCCTTAGTGTGCTTCCCATTACCACAGATCTGAGCCAAGACAGCAGGCACCATATTGCTCCTCCACCCACTATGTGCCTTTGTCCTCCCCAGGGGGCTTCAGCTCCTCAGTTTTCATCTTGCTAGTTCCCACAGAAGCATTTCCCAACTCCAGCACAGACTACAGGAGCCACAGGGGCCATTGTGTCCCTGGGGGATCTGCATGACCCCAGAGCCTACACATTCTGGGCAGGTGTCTCCCAAAGAAAAGGACAGAGGTGACCAAAGATTTAGCTTTCCTGCATCCAAACTCTTTTAGTCCTCTTCCCCTTTCCCACAGCCACTGAGAGAAATGATTGAGCCAGGGCTCTCAGGAGCTGCTGCTTCCCCCTTGTTGGTGCATACATTACACTGGAACTTCCACACAGAGAGAGGGGTCTTTCCTCTTAAAGACCTGCAGAGGACTAAAGAGTGCTTGGACTGTGAGCTCTCTGCTCACAGGCCCTCCTTGGTGTTGATTGCCTGTCTGCTCCATTAGAGCAGGGCATAGCCTGAAGAGGATGAAAGCAAACCTGTTTGAGCATCCCATAGGCAACTCAGGACCAACATGCTTCTCCCTGGCACAGTCAGGGATTGATCTTTGGGGACCTGGGGACAGACTCACAGGGCAGATCCTGTACCCCCAGGACTCCATTGTGTTGCTCTGGGGCACAGAGGGGAGATTTTTTAATTACTCTTGGGAGGTGAGGGAGCCCACGTGAGCAGAGCTGAAAAGAGAGTGCAGTGTGGGTCCCAGCTGCAGCACACCCACGGACCACCCCTCCCCCACAGGAAGGCCACATTCTCAGCCCAGGGTGGGATGCTGGACAGGGAAGCTCTCAGCCTGCAGCACCATTTTGGGGGAGCTCAGCTAGTTTGAGGTCCTGCCTGCTGGCAGACACTAGAGGGAGGCCATGGAGCAGGGGAGCCAGGAGAAGAGGTAAACCAGCTCCTGACAGCCAGATTATGAATCTCGGACAGCCCTACCTCCACAGGCATTTTTTGGCTGTATGGGACCACTAAAGCCCCTCCCAGGCAACTTTCACAAGAAGCTAGGAACTACCTTATGAGCTTTTGTGGAGCCCCCAAGGGAAAGTTCACCTAACCAAGCCCCACTCAGCCTCACTCTCCCACCTGCCCAGGCTGTGGCAGAGAATGAGGACTCACCTGGAAATTCCAGGGCCCCACCCACCACCTGGGGCATTTGAGTGCTTCTCTTGAGTGGCTAGAGTTGGTCATAGGTCCCCAAATAATGCTGCAGCTTGTTTTCTGGCAAACACCACATATTTATTGGGAGGTCAAATTGTATAGCACTTTACAGCATTTACTGACTCAATCATATAGGATGTGGTGGATTCTTACCCACAAACACCACCTACTGTCTCAGAGATTAAACTGGAGATGCAAATACAATTCACACTGTTAAGAAGACCACAGGGCTGGGGAAAGAGAAAGGATTTTAAAGACCTCCATCCTCCCTCATCAAAGAGAGACATAGAATCTACTCACACACATGGCTCACCTTTACTACAGGCTGCAAACAACCAGCAACTGAGAAAACCACCATGGTAAGAATATATATAACCAGGGCACCCAGTCAGAATCTAGATCACCATCAAAGCACCCACAAGCAAAGCCAAAGGTTGTTACCCAAGTTATGCTACAGACAATCCTTTACAAGTGTGTGTCAGGGGTTGGGGGAAGTACCCTCTGAACAAAAAAAAAAAAAAAAAAAAATTCAAAAATATGAACTGACAGCAGTCCCAGATGAGAAAGAATAAATAAATGAACTCCAGAAGTATGAAAAATCAGAGCAAAAGGACACCCCAGAAGGAAACACCAACTCTCTAAGAATGGATACTAGCCAAAATGAAAATATTGAAATGACAGATAAAGAATTCCAAATATGGATTGTAAGGAAGCTCAATGAAATTCAGGATAAAATGGAAAGCCCACTCAAAGAAACCAGAAAAATAATTGAGGAAATTAATGAAAAATTCAATAAAGAGGTCAACATTAAAAAAAAATATATAAAACTTCTGGAAATGAAAAATTCATTTCGGGAAGTACAAAGCACAGTGGAAAGTTTTAACAAAAGACTAGACCAAACAGAAGAAAGAATCTCATAACATGAAGATAACTCTTTTCAATTAAATCAGTCAGTCAAAAATAAAATGAAGTACAGAGAATTAAAAGGAATGAACGAAACCTAAAAGAAATATAAGATTACATAAAATGACCAAATATAAGAATCATATGCATCCCTGAGGGTGAAGAAGAAAATGCACAAGAGCTGGAAAACCTATTTGAGGGTATAATTGAGAAAAATTTCTCTAGTTGTGTTAAAGATTTAGACATCCAGGTACAAGCTCAATGAACACCTTAGGAGATTCACCACAAAGAAGTAATCACCAAGCGATATCACTTTGCTGGCCAAAGACAACATGAAGCAGGCATTCCTGTGAGCAGTGAGGTGAAAATGTCAAATAACTTACAAAGAAAAAACCCATAACACTAGCTACAGACTTCAGAACTGAATCCTTACAAGCTAGAAGGGCCCCATCTTCAGTTTTCATAAACAGAACAACTGCCAGCCTAGAATTCTGTATCCCACAAAAATAAGTTTGATATACGAAGGAGAAATAAAGACTTTTCCAGACAAGCAGACACTGAGGGAATTTGTCAAGACCTAACCTGTCCTGTAGGAAATACTCAGAACCGCATTATGCATGGATCAACACGACAGACACCTGCCAGTGTAAATCTACCCAAAAGTTAAAGTTCAGAGCTCATACAAAACAGTAGCACTAGAAGTAAAACAAAACGATAAGGTACTACTCAACAGGATGAACCAAACGGCATCCCACATATCAATTCTATCAATCAGCATAATCAGTTTGAGTGCCCCAATCATGGGACATAGGCTGGCTAAATGGATGAAAAAATACAACCAAAGTGTCTGCAGTGTCCAGGAAACGTACAGACTCAAGGTGTGGGGCTGGAAAAAAAAAATCCATGCAAATGGAAATAAAATGAAGCAGGTGTAGCCATTCTCATATCAGATAAAAATTACTTTAAATCAACAATAGTAAAAAAAGATGAGATGGTCATTATATAATAGCATAGGGAGTAATTAAACAGGAAGACATAACAATCTTAAATATTTATGCACCTAACACAGGAACACGAAGATTCACAAAGCAGGCCCTACTAGATCTAACCAAAGAGTTAAACAGAAGTATCATAATTGCCAGGGACTTCAGCACCCCACTGAAAGAACTGGGCAGGTCTTCCAAGCACAAAATAAACAAAAAACACTGGACTTAAAAGGGATGCTAGAACAAATAGGCCGAGCAGACATTTACAGAAAATTTTACCCCAAAACCACCGAATATACATCCTTTTCATCATTACAAGGAACATTCTCCAAGATTGATTTTATCTTAGGCCACACATGTCTAAATAAATTTAAAAAAAATCTAAATCAGACCATACACCTTCTTAGACCACAGTCTAATAAAACTAGAAATCAACTCCAAGAGAAACACTCAATTCTACACTAAATCTTAGAAATTAAACAGCTTGCTGCTGAAGGATTATTGGATCAATAATGAAATTAAGATGGAAATCAAAAGGTATCTTGAAATGAATGACAAAGGGGACATAAGGTATCAAAATCTATGGGAGTCAGCAAAAGCAGTTCTAAATGGAAAATTCATAGCCTTAAATGCCTATACCAAAAAGATAGAAAGATCACAAATCAACAATCTAATGACACATCTCAAGGAACTAGAAAAGGAAGAGAAAATCAAACCTAAAGCCAGCAGAAGAACAGAAATAACTAAGGTCAGAGCAGACCTAAATGAAAGGGGAAAAATATACAAAATGATACAAAGGATCAATGAAACCAAAAGATAAACAAAAGATTAAAAAAATTGATAGACTGCTTAGTAGATTAATCAGGAATAGAAGAGACAGGACCAAAATAAGCTCAGTCAGAAATGAAAAAGGAGATATTACCACAGAAATACAAAATATCATCTGTAAATACTATGCAAATCTCTACACACCTAAACTCAAAAATGTAGAAGCAATGGACAAATTTCTAGAAGCATATAACCTCCCAAGATTCAATCAGGAAGAAATAGAACTTCTCAACAGACCAATAATAAGCAATGAGATTGAAGCACCAATAAAAAAGCCTTCCAACAACAACAACGAAAAATGCTGGACCAGATGGATTCACAGCCAAATTTTACCAGAGCTACAAAGAAGAGCTGTTACCCATACTTCAGAAATTATTCCATAACATTGAGGAGGGAATCCTTCCCAATTCATTCTAGGAAGCCCATATCATATTGATACCAAAGCCAGGAAGGTCCACAATAAAAATATAAACTACAGACCAATAGCCCTTATGGACATAGATACAAAAATCCTCAATAAAATACTAGCAAACTGAATTCAACATCACATCAAGAAAATAATCCACCATGATCATCCCAGTGATGGCAGGGTGGTTCAACATAGGAAATCAAAAAATGTGATTCACTCCATAAACTAAAGAAAAATAAAAGATCATGTGATCATCTCAATAGATGCAGAAAAACATTTAACAAAATTGAGCACCCTTTCATGATAAAAACCCTCAATAAACTGGGCATTGAGGGAACATATCTCAAAATTACAAAAACTATGTATGACAAATCCACAGCCAAGATCATACTGAATGGGAAAAAGTTACAGCTTTGCTACGAAGAAATGGAACAAGACAAAGGTGCCCACTCTCACCACGTCTCTGCAATATAGTGCTGAGAGTCCTAGCAAGAGCAGTCAGGCAAGAGAAAGCAATAAAGGGTATTCAAATTGGGAAAGAGGAGGTCAAAAGATCACCTTTTGCTGATGATATGATCTTATATCTAGAAAACCTCAAAGACTCTACCAAGAGACTTTTGAAATTGATAAATAAATTCAACAAAGTCTCATGTTACAAAATCAATGTACATCAATAAGGAGCTTGTCTATACACCAATAATAGTCAATCTGAGAATGAAATAAAAAATTCCACACCATTCACAATAGCTACAGAGAAAATAAAATACCTAGGAATATACTTAAAAAGGGAGGTGAAAGATCTTTATAAAGAGAACTATGAAACACTAAGGAAAGAAATCACAGATGACACAAACAAATGGAAAAACATATCAGGCTCATATATCAGTAGAATCAACATTGTTAAAATGTTCATACTATCAAAAGTGACTTACAGATTCAGTGAAATCCCCAGGAAAATATCAATTTCATATTTCACAGATCTAGAAAAAATAATTCTATGCTTCATTTGGAACCACACACAAAAATTAATTCAAGATAGATAAAAGACTTAAATTTAAGGCATGAAACCATGAGAATCCTAGAAGAAAATGTTGGAAAAACGTTTCTAGATATAGCCTAGTCAAAGAATTTATGAAGAAAACTCCAATGGCAATAACAACAACAATAATAAATAAATGGTACTTGATTAATTCAAAAAGCTTCTGCACAGCTAAGGAAATAATCAATAGAGCAAGTAGACAACCTACATAAAGGGAGAAAATATTTACAAGCTGTATATATGATATAGGGATAATAATCAGAATCTACAAAGATCTCAAGCAAATCAGCAAGAAAAAAACAACCCCATTAATAAGTGGGCAAAGGACATGAACAGAAGCTTTTCAAAAGAAGATAGAAAAATGGCCAATAAACATATGAAAAAATGGTCAATGTCACTAATCATCAGGGTAGTGCAAATTAAAACCACAATAAGGTATCACCTTAATGCAGTTATATTTTATTATAAATTCCAAAAAGTATAGATGCTGACATAGATGCAGAGAGCAAGGAATGCTTATACACTTTTGGTGGGGCTGCAAATTTAGTACAACCTCTATGGGAAACAATGTGGATATTCCTCGAAGAACTAAAAGTAGATCTACCATTTGATCCAGCAATCCAACTAGTAAGTATTAACCCAAAGGAAAATAAGTCATTTTATCAAAAAGATACCTATACTTAAGTGTTTATTGTAACACAATTCATGATTGCAAAGATGCAGAATCAACCCAAGTGCCCATCAACTCATGAATGTATTAACAAAATGTATATGTATGCTATGGAATACTACTCAGCCATGAAGAAGGGTGAGTGAAGGCCTTTTGCCACAATTCAGAAGGAACTGGAGACCATTATCCTAAGTGATTTATCTAAAGAATGAAAAACCAAACACCGCATGTACTTGCTATTAAGTTGGAACTAACTGATGAGCACACGTGTGCACAGAGGGAAATAGACCTCAGAGGAAATCAAGCAGGGGGGAGGGGAGAGGAAGGAATGGGTGAAAATCTACCTGATGGGTATAATGAACACTATCTGGGTGTTGGGAACACTTATAAATAACCCGGACTCAAGTGTAACAAAAGTGTTCCATGTAACCAAAATCATTTGTACCCCTGTAATATTTTTGGGGAAAAAAAACTAACTTTGAGTAAAATATGTTAGAGATAAAATATATATTTCAATTTGTGTATGGCTCAAAAATAGAAAAACAAAATTATATATAGTATATTAATAGTATCAGTTAGTATTATGATATTAATATAATTATAAATATATAGAATAATGGTTACTACTAGACAGGACAGTTGCAGGTTTTAGAAGCTTCAGTATTCTGAAATTTTTTTTATTAGGTCATTCTTTTTATGGAGTGATTCACTCTGTGCTTGTTCACTAAGCTATACTTCTAGGATTTTCACAATTTAGTGGATGCACATTATTAAAAAGTCTAATAATTTTTGGTACTTGTATCCTCTTCTGAAGCAATGCAATGTCTTGTAATATATTTAAATCTTTTATACTCTCCAAAATCATATGCTATTTTTATATGCTATCTATCTATACTTTATCATGTTTAACATTTCATTGTTCTTCATTCTCATCTAGCCCTCTATCTGTAGTTCTTTTCTATCTGAAAAACACCCATCACATTTCCTTTGGTTTGGGTCAACTACTGATGAATTCTCTCCATTCAGTTTTTGATTGTAAAATATTTAATTGATATTTTAATTCACATTAATTTTGAGGTAGATAATTGTATATGAAAGTATTGGTTTATTTTAATACATGCAATATGTAATTCCATTTTATTTTTTATTTCACTTTTTTTTGTTGTTGACTATTCAGCTGTCAGATTTCATATCTCCTGTAGCTTTTTGCTATTTTTGTTTTAAGATATGTTTTATATGTGTTTTTCTTTCTTTTACTTATGTTAAATGAAAATTAGATAACATAAATGAAAATTAGATTAAAAAGCTTTTTATTTGTTCACCTGAAACAAAATTTTACTGTGCTTAGCAAGCACTTTGCATCATTATCTTATTAAATTCTCACTACAACAACATGACTAGATATTTCCATATCCCCATTTTATGAGTAAAGAAACATGCAGAGAAAGACTAGGAAATTTGCTCAAATGCCCATGGCTAGAAACAGGTGAAAGAAAATTTCAAAATCATATTTGTCTGATGCTGAAACTTATGTTCTTGATTTCTGTACTATGTTCTCTTCCATATACATTTTTAAACAAAGAGCATAAATTTAATTTGTAAGATTTTTAAAATATCTTTTTATAAATATTTTCCCTTTTTTACTAAAAACATACATCCATTATAAATATATACCACATTTACACACTCCACAATCATACATAGATGCATGATGTTTGTATTAAAACTCTAGCACTGGTCAAAATTTCAGTGTCTTCTTATGAGTTGACCTACCTTATTAGTTCTTACAACAAAAAATCTTAGCCTTAAGGTGGCATAATCTTCACATTCAAATCAAATGTACTGAGCAAACAGAAGTAGCTCATCTTTTTTAAATGTTCTTAGAGAATGTCTTTGAAAAACAACTGGTTGTATGTTTCCAAAGGACCCTGAGAAAAATAATGTATTCAGATGCTTTTTATATGGTTCTTAATATGATAACAGATTTAAAATAATACTTTAAAAGGATAATTTTTTTTCTTAAATGCTCAAAGATATGAATATATGGAAATCTATGATTAGTAAGAGGCACCCTTATGTTCTGAAATCAAATTAAACATATCAAAATGCCAACTATATTTTGAACATATATATTTTTGATTGCTATAGGTTTTACTTTCTAAATCATTCCAAAAGCATTTGTGAAGATGCAATGTTGAGTAATCTGCATATGCTTTTTTCTTATTTATATATTTATTTGAGACAGGGTCTCTCTTTGTCACTCAGGCTGGGCTCAAGCTATCCTCCTACCTCAGCCTCCCACGTAGTTGGGACTATGGGTGCATACCACCATGCCAGCTAATTTTTTTAAATTTTTGGAGCAGTGCCATCTGCCTTCTTGGCCAGGCTGATCTTGAACCCCTGGACTCAAGCTATCATCCAGACTCAGTCTCCCAAAGTCCTAGGATTACAGTGTGAGCCTCTGTGCTTGGCCTAGAGATGCATTATTAAAATGAGTGGTGAAATCATGACATATTTTGTAACTTTTCCCTTCCACTTGCAACTTTCTGGTGAAATCTTGAGATATTCTTAGCTCAAGAATAATTCTAATGCCTGAATATTAATTCTTGACCCACAATCCTTAGGTCTCAACATAGAATTATTCATCAACAAAGGATCAGATATCAAGGTGCTTGGGAATTGGTGCAGAAATTGATTTGAAAATGACACAGTAGTACCCATTAGATAACTAATAGCCAGGCCCAATAAAAAAAAAAATCTATTAGGAGTTAGGTAAAGAAAAGGGAAATACAACAAGTAAATATGAATTTTAAGGATGTGAATTAGCAGGTAGCGCTGTAGTTGCCAGACAGTGGTAGTAACCAAAACACTCTGCAGAGATGACATCACAAGGGAAGTTTGTGGAGGGAGAGAACAAAAAAAAAAAGAGGAAGCCAGAGAAAAGAGAGGATTCTTTAGATCCGCATTTATTAAATGTTTACGTAACTATAATCATTATAGGCAATTTATGAGTGAGCCTCTAAACCAGGTTTCCAAAGGAACTAACTTGAAAGAACTTTCAAGTACTTATCTAAGTGTGCCATTAATCTTGTGATGCTTAATCTGAACTACAAAAGAAACTTTTATCTGAATGAAAGTAGAAATACCAAATAAATCACAATTAGATCTACTGTTATATTTGGTAATTTTCTTTTTATAATTAGTTTTTTGATTTATAAGATGTTACTTTCTGGGTTTTTTTTTAAGAAACTTGAAACCTTTATAGCTTAATATTTTTGATGACCTGGTTCTTTCAAATATTTCTTTCATTTATTAACCTGTTTTTCCCTTAACATGTACTCCAACTTTAAAAAAGATTAGCTATTAGTAGACAACCTCTTCTAATGAAATATAGATGGAATGAATGCTTTTAAGATGTATTCTGGTTAAGAAGCGTTACTCCTGCATCCAGTTTGCCTTCTCATATTCTGATATTGATCAAATCCTCCTCTTTTTGAAATTATAAACACAATTGTGTCTGAATGTTTAAAATATTATATGGAAAAGTGAAGAGTTCCTAATTACAGTTTTTCTTCATCACTTCTGTCCAGAGTTGAATGAAAATGGGTTTCTAAAAAAAAATATATTCTGCTAATTTTACTTTTTAAATATTGAATACCTACATTTTCCTTATGGCTAAGAAACTGCTCCATGTCATGTGGGGACTGCATTTGTGAATGATGCATAATTACTTCCTTTAAGAATTCTTGCAACCTTGTAGTTTAATACAAGAGGAAAGTGAACAAAAAAGGGGCTGAAAATAAATTATGGGCAAAGAAACATCGTGGGACCTGTGCTGTTTATATAAGTTCAGATTACTTATAAACTTAATAGATACATTTTTTTCTCACCAAGAGCTTTGCTTTTTGTAATTTGACCTGGATATTTAACACAAAAATCATAGCAAGGATTAGCTATTGGACTGTTTGTATAAGTGGATTAATGAACTTGATATAGGCACAAAATAAAGAAGATTTAGGTATCAACTATAAAAAGCATTCTTCTTGGAATTGAAAGCTTTATAAAACTTTCATTTGTTTACTTTGTAAATAGAAGATAAGATTTATAAGAATTTAAATTTATGTTTCATCTCTAATTTGTAGACCTACTTTTCTTCCGTCAATATGAGAAAAATTATAGCTCATGTAATCATTTTGTATGGTTTAAGAGATCTTTTTCACTCATCAAATTTCAAACTTGTTTAGAGGCACCTAAAGTACACTTTGAAAAAAACATAATCCTTGGAATCAGAATCTTTCCCAGAAATATGAGTCCATAAGATTTTGCATGTGGTTTATATTTTTTTTTAAATATTGGAAACAACTGTTAGTGATGTATTAGAGATTTCAAACAATGGGAAGCAAAAGATAAGCAAGGCTTATGGTTTAAGAAATAGTTTGAAGTTATTTTGTATCTGAAGTGTGCCAATGATAGCCTGACACTAAAGCAATCTACATTGTGTAGAACAGTTGAAATCAGTGTGGACATGTGGACATCTGGAAACATTCCAACTATTATGGATTGCTGGCCAAAGACAATTTCTTTTGTTTGTTTGTTTTTTTTTCTTTCTCCTTTTCTTTTCTTCTTTTCTTTTCCTTTCTTTTCTTTTCTTTTTTTTTTTTTTTTTTTTTTTTTTTTTTTTGAGACAGAGTATTGTTCTGTTGCTCACCTAGAGTGCAGTGGCATCATCATAGCTTACTGCAATCTCAAACTCCTGGGCTCAAGCAATTCTCCTGTCTCAGCCTCCCGAGTAGCTGGATCTACAGGCATGCACCACCACACTCCCACTCAGCTAATTTTTCTATGTTCGTAGAGACGAGATCTTGTTCTTGCTCAGGCTTGTCTTGAACTCCTGGCCTCAAGAGACAATTTCTGTTTAACAACTAAGAATATACATGCAAAATCCCAGTTTGAAATCTACAGCAAAGAAAATGCTCATATAAAAAAAGGAATAGGCTGAAGAAGAGGATTCTTTACATGTAGCAAATAAACAGTCATAAAAATTATTTGAGAAAGTGATGATGACAGTGAGTAAATTTAAATTGCCAAAATTCCTTTATTACAAATATTGCACTTAGCATTAATTAAACCTGTGCTTGCTAATATATTTTTCATTTTTTACACTATAGAAAAGGAAGAAAATAATTATAACACATCACTTTGCATAACATTTTCAATAATCTTACTTACAATATAAAAAAAAAGTTAAAATTACCTGATAGCCTCATATTAAATTATATCACTGATCCATAGCATGGTCAGAGTACCACCAAGCTCTACTTTGGAATTGTGACTGACTAATAAGTTTCATGCCAGGCACGGTAGCTCGCACCTGTAATCCTAGCACTTTAGCAGTCCTAGGTGGGAGGATCGCTTGAAGCCAGGAGTTTGAGACCAGCCTGGAGGATAGGGAGACCCTATCTCTACAAAAAAATTAAAAAATTAACTGAGCACGGTGGTACATGCCTCTAGTTCTAGCTACTCGGGATTGTGAGAAAGGGTTGCTTGAGCCCAGGAATTTGGGGTTGCAGTGAGCAATGATGACACCGCTGCACTCAGGCAAAGGAGTGAGAATCTGTCTAAAAAAAAAAAAAAAAAAAAGAAAGAAAAAGAATTTCATATTAATTAATCTTTACTTTGATGTTTTTGAAAATGCAATTCAAGTGAATACAGCTAAGTTATGTTTCAAGGTAGATTAATCCAATATTGATAGATGTTTTCTCTACAGTAATTACCAAGAAGTTAATTTTTAAAGTGGAAAGTGGAAGGCTGCTGTTGAACAGCAGTGACTAAAATGCTGAATTGAATCTGCATGAAACACCCATCTTGCAGTTTAGTTTTACTTCTACCATCAATGCTTAAAGCTATTTTTAAGTGCAATTAACATTATATGGGTGGCATAAATCCAGAGAACAGCTGTCTCTATTGATGCAACAATTGTGTATAAGATAGAGATTCATGGTTGTTTTCACCTTTCCATCCACTATCTTTAAGAAATTTGAGAATTAAAGGTTATAGGTTCTAGAATATTAAAGTAGATCTTTACATAAACAATATTTTATACATTGAAAAATTATCATCAACTAACAGTTGATAACATAATAGATATTATTTGAACATTATATAGGGCTTTTTGTATCCTGTAATAGGAATTTCCTTTGTAATTATCATGAATTTACATTTATTCACTTAATTTTTCAATTTTAGTAACTACTAATATATATAGCAGTATACGAACTGTTAACACCAATACTAAAATAAATCTCCTCTTCCGTATATATCTCAACACATATCCTACCCGTTCCGTTCCTTTCAGGAACCCTAAAACGTACTCTAATGGCATGTAGTTTTATCAACCAGAGTGCAATGCTTATTTGTAGTTTCTTTGGTCTTTAGTGTTACAGATTCCACTCATTTCAAATGTTGTTTTAATCACTGGCCCCGTCCCATTTCTCTCAAATGTTGCATTCCTTCCTGAGATCCCTTCACCTTTGAAGTGTTTTTTTTATTTAAAAGCAAATTTGAATATATTAAATTTCACTATATGTGCTTGTGGAGTTCTTATTATGGACAAATGCAGATTGTCATGTGTTCACCATTAGAGTATCATATGGAATAGCTTTAATGGCCTAAAAATCTCCAATACTTTACCTAGTCATCCATATACCAAATGCTGAACCACTGGCAACCACTGTTTATTTTACTGCCTCTATAGCTTTGTGTTTCCCAGACTGTCATATAATTGGAATCACATAGTATCTAGAATTTATACTAGCTTCATTGATTTAGCAATATCCATTTAAGTTTCCTGCATGTGTGTTTTTTCCCTTACTAACTCATTCCTTTTTATCACTGAATAATATTCCATTGTGTGGATATACCATATTTTTTTCTATTCATTTTCCTATGAAAGACCATTTTTGTTGCTTTTAATTTTTGTCAATTTTGCATAAAGCAATTATAAATATATGCATGCAGGTTTTATGTGGGTATAATTTTTCAAAGCAACTGGAGAACTACCTTGGAGCACAATTGCTGGGGTGTATGGTAATATTATATATAACTATGTGAGAAAAACAGAAAAAAAGATACATTACATCCTCTGTGATTTTCTTCCTCAATATTTTGTAGTTCTCCCTGTAGAAGTCTTTCAATATTATTAAACAAGTAAAGTGCCCAATTCAATTCTCTGGCTTATAATGGGTGCCCAATAAATAAATCATTGGTTGTAGTATTAATACCAGTTCAAGTTTCTCCACTAATTAACTAAATATTGTATGTAGAGTCACTTAGGCTGTGTATACTCCAGGAACATTTTCATAAGCCCATTAAATGGAAATAATAATACTTATCTTATTTACATGCCTTCTTTGAGAATGAACATAATGTGTGAGATGTACTATGGGAATACCAAAGAGTTATACATATGTGGTATTGTTAGATTTTATAAAAATTAAAGTAATACCCTACACATATCACCCCAAACTTGTAAGAAATTGAAGATTATATTTGAAAAAAATTTAAACATTATTTTTTTATAAAGTATCATGCAAATCTAAAGGTTTATTAACACAGATTCAAAACCCAGGTCTGCCAAAAACTACCTATCTTACCATGGGTAATTATCCTTTCTCTAATTCAGTTCTTATCTGTAGGAATGGAATAATGAAACCTACCCTACAGAGTTGTTGTGAGAATCAAATGAGTTAATATATGTAAAGTGCTTGGAATGGTCTCTAGCACATAGTAAGTACAATGTAATATTTGTTAACCTTATCATTAATATGCTAGGCTTTGCTACGTGGGTGTCACTCTTGCTCAGGCTGGTCTCAAACTCCTGAGCTCAAGCGATCCTCCCTCTTCGGCCTCCCAGAGTGCTAGGATTACAGGCACAAGGCACCGCACCCTGATAAATGCATATTATTAAGTGAAAGAAGCCAATCTGAAAGGTTTCATACTGTATAATTTCAACTTCATTACCTTTGGAAAAAGGCAAAACAATGGAGACAGTGAAATATTCAGTGATTATCAGGGGTTAATGAGGAGAGAGGGATGAATAGGTGGAGCACTAAGAATTTTTAGGGCTGCAAAACTACTCTGTACGATACTATAATGGTGCACATCTACCATTACACATCCATCAAAATTCATAGAATGTAGAACACCAAAAGTGAGCCCTAATGTAAACTGTGGACTTGATAATGATGTGTCAATGTAGGTTTATCAACCGTGAAAACATACCACTCTGATGGGTGATGGCGTTGGTGGAGGAGGCTATGCCTGTGTAGGGTGCTGGGCGTAGGAAAAAACCCATGTACATCCATTCCATTTTGTGTGAACCTAAAACTACTCCAAAAATTATAATTCATTAAAAAATATTTCAATCTAAGAACATGGAACATCTCTCCATTTACTTAGATCTTCTTTGATTTCTTTGTCAGTGTTTCTGCATATAGATAGTAATTTCTTTTAGATTTATTGCTAATGTTCCAATTTTTGATGCTATTATAAAAGTCCCTGTGTTTTTAATTTCATATTTTTATTTCTCATTGTTGTTATATAGGAAGGTAATTGGTTTTTGTATAGTCATCTTGATTAATCTTGTAGCTGATGACCTTATTGTAATTACATAAGTTCCGAGTGCAAGTATGCTTTTTTTTCCTGTTTGGAATTTTCTGTATAGACAATAATCATGGGATCTGCAAGGCAGTTCTTTTTTTATCAATTTGTATAAATGTTATTTTCTCTTCTTGTCTTATTACATTAGCTAGGAATTTCAGTATAAAATTGAATGAGTGGAGAGAGAGGATACTCTCACCTTGTCCCCAGATTTAGGGAGAAAGTGTCCAGTTTCTCATTGTTAATTAAGATCGTAGCTGTAGGGTTTTTTGTTGATAGTCTGTATTAGGTTGAAGAAGTTTCTTTCTATTCCTTGTTTGCTGAGCATTTTCATCATGAATGGGTGGTAGAATTAATGTGTGTCAATTAAATCGATTGATGGTGCTGTTTAGGTCAACTGTATTTGCACTGATTTTCTGCCTGTTTGATCTATAAATTACTGAAAGATAGGCATTGAAGTCTCCAACTGTAATTGTGGATGTGTCTATTTCTCTTTTAAGTACTTTATTTATATATTTTGCTTTCATATTTTAACATGTTACAGTTAGGTGCCTCAAAATGAAGACTTTATATGTCTGTCTTCTTGGGGCCAGAACTTTCAGTTTTCTCTAGTGTACTTGTTTTTGTATCCCCTTTACTGCTGGGTTTCCCTAAAGTCTCCTTCTTAATTAGTCTCTGCTTTGCAGGACTTCACCTACCATCCACTGTTATTATTCTAGAGCTGAGTTGGTATGATAGTTAATTATCTGGAGAGGAGAAGCATTATATAGTTTTAAGACTAAGCCCAGTATTTTGATGGTTCTGCCTCCCTTGGATGTGAACATCACTACTGTCTCTCAGCTCCCCTCTCCTCTCCCTTAGGTGATACAGGAAGGCTAGTGTGTGCTGGAGTTGGGTAATTCCCTTCCCCCAACTAGGAAAATATCTGGTAAAATCTCACTCCTGTTAAACAGTAGATCTTTGTTACAGAGAACTCTCTGGGATTGTTTCAAAATGGTTTTGTCCCCTCTCTGCCCCCACAGAGTATTTTCGTGTCTCTTTGCAATGAGAATCCTGTTTAGTTCTTGGCAAAGAGTGTGGGGCCTCCCCTGAGGATGTGGCCCACAAGATTTTCCCCTTCTCATGTTAGTCCACACTGTGTCTCCAGCAATTCATCAAAGTTACCACTTAAGCATTCCTACGAGTTTATGGCTCCAGGGGCCTCTGCTGTAGGTAAACTGATCGATCTTCCTATAATTCTCTATATTCCCTTGTCTCTCCAGATTTGGGGGTGGCAATTTGCCCTGCAACTTCAGTTTCTGATGGGTCCAAGTAAAGTCATTGATTTTCAATTTTTCTCAAGTGTTTTTCTCATTATAAGGATGAGAGTTACAATTGCCAATCTCCTTACCTGTTGGAGCTGAACCTGAAAGTTAAGCAGGCTTTTTAAATATTTGTTCCCTCTCTTTGTTCAAATGACTTCATCAAAAATACTCACTAAGGAACCACTCATATTGGAATTTTATATTTTTACTTATAGAAAGCACAGAGCTGGAGTTTTAACATGGTTTTATTTTCTTTTTCTCTTTTATTTTCCTGCTAAGTCAGTGCTGATTTCACAGCTGCCTTTCCAAAAGAGACAGGGATTAAAAATCTCTCCCCTTGGTAATATACTTAAAGGACAACAACAGCACAATGCAAAGATGTAAGAGAGACAAATTTAACAAAATAAACCAGGTACCATAATTCTACCTTTGAATTCTTCAGAAAATGTGAAATATTTTAACACATAATAGACATTTCTTCAGCTAAAGCTTGTTAAAGTAACAAAAGGGGTCCAAAATGCTATATCTTAAATAATAGTCAACCTCCACTGTTATTCATATGGATTTGAAACACAAATTGCAATTCTGAATTGCTAATTTTAAATTTATTTGTTCTCTTTGGGATTATGATTAAACATATAAACACCAATAATCTTGTTTTATGTGTTCTGAAATTGTCTAAACATAACATTGATTCATTTAAAACATTTAATTCCTCTACCTGGAAAATATTGATTATCTAATTTATGTTCTCCCCCTTAAATTGAAACTCTTAAAATAGGGAATTTCTACAGTGAAGTACAGCTTCCCTGAATCAAGCTCAGTTTTCTAAGCTTTCCATCAAAACTCAGGATGAAACATTTTATGCTCTCTGAATAGCATGCATTGTTTTGCAGTCAAATTTCTGGTGTTCTTTAGTTCGTAACAAAACTTTCATTATAGAGACGAGGAGGAAGATACTGTAGAATTGAAACTTCACAGCAAAGTAAAAAAATGGGCTGCAGTATCACATTTTTCTATGGAAAGTTGAAGTAAAAAAAAAAAAAAACAGTCACAGTCAACAATTGTTGGCAGGAAATTTACCTTCTGAAAGAGGGTGAGATTTGAAAAATGCTATCATGGAAGGGAATTAGTATTTATTGAGAAAATCATCTCTTGCATGTATTCACTTGTCTGATAACACACAGAAGGGTTTGTATAATATTTATCTTTTCTTGATTAGCAAACTAAGGCTTAGTGAAGTCCAATACTTTGTTTTGTTTTGTTTTAATTCTCAGGTCATGATGATATTTTGTGTCAGAATGAGGAAGGAATGAGGAGCTGAATGCAGGTTAACCGCAGAATCTAGTATTCATCACCTCTGGCTCTAAAAACAAATTGGTTACTTTTCATTCATTTGTTTATCAGAAAACCATAGGTTCTCTATGCACATGGCCTTGGATAATTGACTGAACATTTCCTGATTGAAAATTGGATATAAAATAAATGAATGATTCAAGCTCATTTATTAATTTTCTGTGTTCAGATAAATCAGACACAAGTGGTATTTTTGATAGTGTTTTTTCTTTACTTTACATCTGTCTCTTTAGAGAATAGACAAAATATTGATGTGTTTTAATGAGTAAATGCTCATTAAGTATTTCCTCAAGGAAGCATCTAGATTTACCCCAAGAAATATTTTTTATAGAAGTGGCTTTCGAATCTGAATGCACATAAGTCTGTCTGTCAAAAGACAGACTCTGACATTCTTGAGGTTTAGGAAAGTACCTTCAATTTTGTATTTCTAACAAGCTCCAAGATGATGATTTTGCTTTTTATCTACAGACCACTGGTATAGCAAAGATCTCTTCTCCTGAATAGACTTAATAATGCAATAAGTACGTGGTACCGTGTTTATCTTTACTAATTGGGCACATTTTCAGAAATTAGCTTCTAATTAAAGAATTGGTTTTCAACCTTGTTTGCACATTACCTAACTACATACATTCAAGTACTATGACATGATTTATAGTGACTGTCTCAATCCGACTACAGCAATATGGCTAAGAGGTTGTAGTAGCAATACATCTGTTTGTTTCTAGAAGCTTTAGGTACTCTCTTTTCCTCTGTATAGTGTCATGATGGAGCTAACTTTCATTAAACATCTACTCTTGTAGGGAATTATGTAGAATCCTGTTTATAAAAAAGTGTCTCTGCCATTAGGAGAAATTGCCGACAAATTAGTATGCATACAAAATACACATTTTCCTGATTTTTTAAAATATTTTGGAAAACTATAAAATATTTTAAACGTATTAAAAAGTCTGAAAAATAATGGCAAACATCTGTTAATTTTTTGTCATTTTTACTTTATTTTTCTCTCTTGTCCTTGAATATAACTCATAATATTGCCTAAAAAAGATCCTGCACCTCCTTGGCCCAATGGTATCTTTGTTTTATATCATAAACTGAATTATTTTCAACTTTTTTTATATATCTATAGCTATATCTAGATATAGATCTTTCTACAGATGATGGTTGAGTAGATAATAAATAGATGATAGCAACATACAAAAATAACACATAGCATTGTTTTTCTACTTGTTTTCATTTATTAATACATAAATTACACTATTATTTCATGGATTAGTTTGCCTTGTTCAGTTCACTCTAAATCAAGCCTATGAAATGAATATTTAGCCAACACACTTAAACTATTAATTATCATTCCATTGTTCAATAAAATATATTTATTTCCCCCCTAATCTTAGAGAAGTTTCCACATGTTCAGTTGCAAATAATCCTGCAATAAATGTCATAAGGCATATATCTCTGTGAATGTGAGTAATACCAGGGTATGAGAATTCCACTATGTTGGTAATACGTGGATTTATCTGATTTGTACATATTTGACGAACTTTATCATTATGAGATGTTTTTACTTACATTTCTCTATTTACTTGTACAATTATTTTTCATATACTTTTCATATCCTTTTTTATTTTTCATTCAGGTTTCATCATCTATGAGTAGCTTCTTCCTATTCTTTGACCTTATTATGGGTTTCCTTAACTTGTCCCTAATTGTTATTTTAATTATTTATATACTGAATTTTTTTTCAGTTATATATTTTGAAAATATCATCTCCTAGTTGTGAATTATCTTTTAACTTAGGGCATACTATTTATTTTAAGATAAAAAGTAGCATTTCCTTTTTTTTTTTTTTTTGAGGCATTGTGTAAAGTATCTTAATGTCTTTAAAGTTTTCTCTCTAAAGTTCTATTTTTTTTACTTTCACATTTATATCTTTAAACCTTTTAGATGATATTTTGTGTAGACTATGCAGTCAGAAAGTTTTTATATGGATAAACATTATATCGAGAACTTTTTTACTGAATATACTGATTTGCAACTTCACCTGTCATAAAAATTTCCAATACAAGGATGAGATGGTATGTGTAGACATGCTTCATAGATAATTCCTTCAGAATGTATATGTTGCTTGCCATTATACCAAAAACACTCTTCTTTACTATAGCTTCTAATGAATTTACCTAAAGCATAAACAAAAAAATTCAGTTCTTCAAATTTGTTTTGGCCATTATTTGGCTTTTCTTCTTCCATGTGAAGCTTAGATCCATTTTCTTAAGATTCCTAAAAAAGAACTTGGTGGAAATTTTATTAGAATCGTATGAGTTATTAGCATGATTTGAGAAAAGAAGCATTTTGAATAATACGCTTCTATCCATGAGAAATATATACCTTACTTTTAGGTCCTTTGATAAATTCTTGCAATATTTTTTTGTTAAAAACTAGCATATAGGCCTGGTGTGGTAGCTCACACCTGTAATTCTAACACTCTGGGAGGCCAAGGTAGGAGGATCGCTTGAGGTCAGGAATTGGAGACCAGCCTGAGCAAGAGCAAAACCCCATCTCTACTAAAAAAATAGAAAAAAAAAATTGCCAGGCAACTAATAATAGAAAAAAAAATTGCTTGGCATGGTGGTGTGTGCCTGTAAGTCCCAGCTACTCCGGAGCCTGAGGGTGGGGGATTGTTTGAGCCCAGGAGTCTGAGGTTGCTGTGAGCTAGGCTGACACCACGACACTATAGCCCAGGAGACAACTCTGTCTCAAAAAAAAAAAAAAAAAAGAAAGAAAAAGGAAAAAAAAAACAAAAAAAAACTAGCATATACTTGTTAATTACCTCCCCTAGGCATATGGAAGAATTTGATGATATCTTCATTTTAATTATGTATGTACATCTTACTTATAAGAATGCTAATAATTTTTGTATAATCCTATATTCTCTTGAATAGTCTTTTACAGGATCACAATTTTCTCTCTTTTGCAATGGGAGTTTTATTTATTTATTTATTTATAACTTACGTTTTGTTCTGTAGTCTAGGGCCTCAAATACAATGTTGTTTATAAGTAGTAATAGTGCTAGCCCTTGTTTTTTTTATGATTTGATTGGATTGCTTCTAAAAGCAATCCAATTGGATAGATTTTTTGATAGTTATCTTTTATCAAATGAATGGAGTTATCTTCTATCTTTAGTTTCTGGCTAAATTGTTTCAGTTAGATTTATTGGTTGCTCCTTTCCTCAATTTTTTTTTTTACAGCTATTGAAATGGTTACATTATCTTATTTTCTCTAATCTGCTAATTTGATATGAAGAATTTAATTTATACTTTATCTAATGGTGATACCATTATGATGATTCTAGTTTAAATCCAGTATATTCATGATGTATTATTCACTTTCATAATTTTGCTGACAATGCTTGGTTGTCTTTATTATATTTACATTTTTTCCATTTATAATCTTAACTCTTTTGTCTACAATTTTCCTTTCCCCAGCTATTTTTGCCTGGTTTTGCTATGACAGTTATAGGAGCCCCATAAAATGCGTTTGGAAACTCTTGGTCCTCTGGAACAGTTTATATAATTTAGGATTACATGTTCTCTTAAGGTATCTGGGCCTGGTGATATTTTGTGTATGTTGAGGGTGGGGAAGGAAGGTGGGTAGAAGGGTAGATTTTAAATTGTGGCTTCTCTGGCTTTAATTTTACAAATATCCTATTAAGGTATATATTTCATTTTGAGTCAGTTTTAATAATTCTTACCCTTTAAAAATATCTATTTTATGTATATTGTAAAATTCTGTAGATAATTATTTTGTTTTTAAGCTATTGAATCCATTGTTCTACATTATTTTAATTTCTAATGTTTGCATGTTTGTTTTCTTTATTTTCCTTGATTCTTCATACCAGAGTTTTATCTACTGTATTTTTTTTAAGAATTAGATTTTTGTTATTTTTCTAACTCTCTGAACTGAATATTTGTTATGCAGTTCTTAACCTTCTTTTCAAGGAAATGAAACTTAAAATAGGAAATTTCCCTCAAAGTATTGCTATAGTTGCAACCTCGAAGTTTTAATGTATCATTTGTTAATGAAATCATTAAAAAAATGTTAATCAGTACTAAATATTTTGTATTATACTGTTATTTCTTATATAATCTAGGAACTATTTAAATATTTATGTTTTATTTTGCAAAGTATGAAGCTTCTGAGGATGATTTCTAATATGAATTCATAATTTTATGATGACATAATGGTATCTCTGTCTTTGTATTTGTTGAGACTTTTACTGCGCTCTGTACTGGTAATTGAAATATTCTATGTAAACTTCAAAATCATATATATTGTTTAATTTGTGATACAACAATCTCTCTTTGTTTTTCTCTCGTCTTGTTAGTTGTTCTTTTAACTCTTTAAATCTTTGATCATGTATGTTATGATTTCTTAAGAAAAGGTTGTTATAAATAGAGGATGTTAAAATTTCTAATTATTTTGTGCAGTAGTTGATTTTCTCAGGATAAATTGGTCAATTTTATTTTATGTATTTTTCTTATGGCAGTAATGTGCCCACAGGGTTAGTATATTAAATCTTTTCCCCCCTTTTTCCTGTGTATTTATTTATTTATTTTTAATTTCAGAATATTATGGGGGTATCAATGTTTCGGTTACATATATTGCCTCTGCCCTACCCGAGTCAGAGCTATGAGCATGTTCATCCCCCAAACAATGTGCACAGCACCCATTAGGTGTGAATATACCTATCCTCTCCTCCCCCTCCCACCTGCCTGATAACCAATGAATGGTACTACTATATGTGCATGTAAGTGTTGATCAGTTAATACCAATTTGATGGTGAGTACATGTGGTGCTTGTTTTTCCATTCTTGTGATACTTCATTTATTAGTATGGACTCCAGCTCCACCCAGGATAATGCAAGAGGTGCTAGTTCACCATTATATGTATTTGTTACACTTGTTAGTTTAAAACTCATACTTCATTAACATTCTCTATCACTAATTACATTTGTTTATTGAAAGTACATAGAGGATGATATTAATATTGCTATGGTAATATTCTTTCAGTAATAATTTGCCACATATCTTCAAAGATTTATAACATACTCTGTAATATACTGAACCATATCATTTGATTTATTAATTTTCTCTTTAACAATGTGTAACCTGTTGTTTAAGTCCTTAATTATGAATTTAATTTGAATAAATATATTTGTTATTTCAACAAGTTATATTTGGTCCATTTTCAAGTATGTCTCATTGTCTTTTATGTATATTTTTTCCCATTTATTTTTTAGTATGTCCTTTCATACTGTGCCATCTTTTTAAGTATACTGATTTCTTTAGACTTTTTCAGTTTTCCCCTTATCTCAAGTTTTATGGATATTAACTCTCCAAATTTTTGTGTTTGCTCATTTTCAGTATGATGGATAATTTCTTTTTGTGAATTATGATTTATCTCTTGCATTACTGATTTCTATTATGAGAACCCTAGCTAATTGAAGTATTCATTCAAATTGGTCTTGAGTTTGTTATATCTGCTGCTCTTACCTAGAGTGTCATTGTGTTAAGACCAATTTCTATTTTCATATATTGGCTTGGGCATTATGGTCATCACTAATGTCAAATCAAACAAATATAAAGTGAAGTGCCAGCATGAGGTTTTACTTTGTGAAAACACCCTTACCCTCAACCTCCAAGTCTAGATAGAATTAGCCTCATAGTCATATCATATCTCTACTTCATCCTGGGAGCAGTTTAAGTCATCTTCTCACTGACATTTTAACACTGCACAGATCAGGACTTTTCATCCCATTTATAAGTTTCATTTCCTTCCAGTAAGGGGCAGATATGTCTGATCTCCTCTCCCAAGCCTTACCATTTTAGGGTCTAATGGAGTGATTGGCAACACCCTGTTTTCTGATTGCCAACTTCACTTCTCTTTGTCACCCCTGTGGATTTTGCTTCCTATTTAAGAGATGACATTATTTTAAAAAGCTATATTGAATCCAGATTCTTAAGTTATCTGTAGGAGGATTTTCACAGTAGTCTACTTCTTTATTTTATTGGAATCATAAGTCTTCCCTTCCTCTGTTCTTCCTTTTCCAAAAGATCCTTAAAATTCAGAATTGATTATTTCTGTTTAAATCAATGCACTATCATTGGGTCTCATAAAAACATCCAATCCACTTAGTTTGTTAGTTTTTTTGTTTGTTTTTAATTTCATGCAATCTGTCAAGATTTTGTGCCTTTTTCATTCGTTTAAAGACCATGGGCCATCACATCTACTATTCTTTTGCTGATATTCTGACCTCCTCTTATGCGTAACCTGTCATTACACCAGCCTTTTTTTTTTTTTTCCTACGCTAGTTTCTCTACCTACATCCACTCTATTTTACACACCTTATCTACCACTGCTGAAATGATTGGAATAAAAGAAAATCAAATTGTTCCTCCCTAGATGGCTTTACAATACCTATAGACAAAGTCCCTTAACAATAGCTTAAAAGATGCTCCATGCCGTGATTCCGGTATACCTCTCAACTACACCTTGAGCTTTTCTCTTATTTTCATTCATCTTTTAAGAATGCTGGCTTGTTTTCCAGTCCTTACTTGGTAGGTAGTTTCATGTCAAAACTCTATTGTGAGGTAGCAGCTTTCATAGTGAGACGCCGGAAGAGCAGTAGCAACATCACCTGGACGTTTGTTAGGTATGCAAACATTAGAGGCTCATTTCAGACTTACTGAATCAGAAATCCTGTGTACAGAGTACAACAATATGTACTTTTGCAAGCCCTCCAGGTGTTTCTGATGCATATTAAATTTAAGAACCACTTCTATCCCGTGTTTTCTCTGTTTGAGACATGCCCCTTCCCTGTCACTGGCAAGCCTGCCTAGGCAATCTGCTCAGTGCCTTGGCCTTCAGACTAAAAGTCACTTTCTCAATGATGCAAAGTAGACCCTTAAGTCGAACCCACCTGTGCTACTCACCTGTGATGTGTTGCACTCCCTTGATAATTGTAGTTGTCATGTAGTGTGATATCACATGCTGTTTAGAGGAAGTTTTGTTTGAGAAACTGCAGGTTCTGCAAAAGTAAGGGATTTCAATAGCCTCCTCGCCATGTATGTTTAATGCTCACGACATGCCTAGAAGATAGACAATCAGCAATGATTTTAAATAAATGAAATGAATTTAAAATGGTATAAATAATGGTATAAATAGTGTTTTGTTTGTAGAGGTTGAAATTAGTACTCTTCAGTTTTTCTCACCTCATTTTCCAGGTGTACATTCTGAGAGAATAGATATCAGAGAAGTCTGAACTACAGATAACATTTTCTGATTTTAATTTTTTTGTAAATGTAAATTTCCTGATGGACTCTCTCTCTCTCTCTCTCTCTCTATATATATATATATATAAATATATATATATAAATATATATATGTATTAGAGAGAGAGAGAGAGAGAGAGAGTCATATTCCATATTAAAGTTAATGATGGGTGGGTGAGAATTGTGAATAGAGTTAAGCAGACTCAAGCTTTAATTTGTTCACTACTCATTAAGAACTTACTCTATGCACAATGTTCCTAAATATTTTCAATAGGCTTTCACATCAGTGTTTCCAGGTGAGCCTGGAAAGGACAGCTGGTGTTCAGAGTTTGACCTTCTAGGGTGACTTGATGTCACGGAGGTTAATGACTTGCGCGCTGTTCCTGGCCCTTCACTCCACCTCTGCAGACCTCATCCTGCTCTATGGCGTCTGGGAATTATTCCACCTTGGAGGACTCTGCTTTCATTTGTTTGCTTTGGGTTATGTTATGTCTTCTTTACTAAGAATTCATGTTCTTTATTATAAAGACAATCTGCTGGTTGTTTATTGTTGTAGTATATTTTGCAGTGATTTATAACTCTTCCTTTTGAATACTAACTTATATAACCACATATTTCCAAACTTTAAATTTACATATCTGTATCTCTATTAATGTTATATTCTTGTAAATTTTCTTTGTGAGTGTTTCAACCTATTTATTCTTAGTGCTTCCATTTCAAACATTCTTAATATATCTTGGTGTTAACATGCTTTTTTTTTTTTTTTTTTTTTTTTGCTTAATTTAATGGAGTTTTCCTTTTCTTGACTATTTTTTTCTAGTTTCTAATTTTCACTTCCTAATTTTGCTTTCTATTTTCTTAATTTTATAGTTTAATGTTTACATTATCAACTTTTATTTCCTTTTTATTTTTCTAACTGTATTTGAGTATTTTGTTCTTCTTTCTTCTAAATTTTTGTGCTAGAATTTATATTTTGACATTTTAATTTTGCTCTGGTCCCTGAATTATTTATTTCACAGATTTTGAAAGTATTTCTTGAAATAGTGTGTATTATTTTTCAGTGATTTTTTTTTTTTTTTATAATGTCATTGGGAGGCATGATCTCTGTAGTTTCAGTATTAGAAAATCCCACATAATAAACATCATAGTTTGGAATCTTTTCTTCTCATTCTCTTTGCAGATGACCCTACTCAGCCCCTATGATAGAAGATTGTTATTTATCCCATCCATCAAGATATTCATATATTCAATTTTTTTTATTTAAAATCACTGTGAGCAAGGAAAGAGTGTCGGTATTTAAATATTGCAGTGGATCAAGGGACAGGGTCATGGCCCATGAAGTAATCTTGCAATGTCAATTGAGAGGTACACACACAGAGGTTACTATGTGAGTATAAAGATATGCCCAACATAGTCTGCAAGACTAGAAAGGGGGATATGAAGAAGTGGTGTGTGAGAAGACTGTTCCTGGCAGAGAATAGAAAGTGTAAATGCCCTAAGGTAGGAACAAGTTTTGTGGTATTGGAGACATAGAAGATCAGTGCAGCTGGAGGGGGTTGAGGGGGACTGGGGTAAAAGTTGTGTCTGGAGGGGAGATAAAAGGTTGATCTTAACTCGAGAGTTTTAGGCAGAGGCCAAACCATGAAGTGCCTTGTAGATCATGTTTGCTTCTTGAACAGATCACGGTGGTTCCTGAGTGTAGCATGGATGAGAGTGAGATGAGAGCACAAAGATTCGATAGTTGCCTGATAAAGAGATGATTGTGCAGGCTGGTCCGATGGCAGTGGGTGATCAGAACTTATTAACATTAGTGTCACTAAAGTTGGTATACAACCGCCCACTGCTAAATGTGACTGGCTTTCAAAAAAAAGAGAAAGGTGATTGTGGCTTGCACTGGGAAGCCCAAGGGGGCAGTAGTGACAAGCAGCTGGACTTGAAAGATGTGTAAAAGGAAGGATCAGCAGGACTTGGCACGTGGTTTCCTGTGTGAGCAGGGGTTTAGTTTCTTGCTGAGATAGGGGACATTGGAGGAGAAATTTGAGGCAAAATATCCTCTATTGGTCCCATATTGGTTGGGAATATGTTTAGTTTAAAATAGGTGTGAGATATGTGTGTCAGATTTTAATTATGCAATTGCATATATATGAGATGACAAAAGTGGTTTGAAATAGAGACAAATGGGACTATCACACAGTATTATGGGTGTTGGAAACTTTGACAATGGAGGGGACTTCTGAGGAACCAAGATTATGCACTAGGTGGTCCAAGATTGGATAGAAGAAGAGGCCAGTGAAGGAAACGGATAAGCACCAGCCAAAGTGATAGTAGAAAATCCAAGAAAATGTGTGTCACCACCGCCAAAGAAAATATTTAAAAGTAGGAAGATTAGTCAAGCATGTTGACAGTTGCTGAAAAACCCAGTGAAATTAGTGACTGAAAAATCTATGGGTTTAAGCATCAAACTCTTTTTTTTTTTTTTTTTTTTTTTTTTACTTTTAACAGTTGTTTCAAAGCTATTAGGTTTGAGTTGAGGAGTGTACGGGAGGTAAGGTAAGAATGAAAAGCAGACGTGTAGAATCTGGAAGGGGAATGTGGAATTCAAGGAGAGTGTTCTAGACGGGGACCCGGACAGCACATTCAAATTATTTTTTCCCTATACTAAAAGTACAGAAATGTTGTGTTGTTGTTGTTGTTGTTGTCCTTTTTTAAATAAGGAGTTGCATATTGCAATATCTATATTTTCCTGTATTCACAACCATTGGGATTTAGAAAAATCACATGTGTAGTTTTTCCATGTGGAAGGATTTCCTGACTGCCAACCTGGGATTGTAGAAACTCCATTGAAGGGCATTTCAGGTGGATCAGCTCGCTGAGCAGCCAAAATCTGCCTATCAGTGCCTATGGGGGCCCAACACCTTCCCAATAACGTGACAGCAGGCGCCCTCCTCTGCAGCCAAGAGGTGGTTCAGTTTCATAATTACCCTCTATTAAAACATTTACGGTGCTCCACCCTGGCCACCCGTCTCTGTTTATGGGACCACCTCGCCCCATCCCTGTGTTACATTTATTATAAAACTTACATTTACATGGTGAATCACAGAAGACTAATCACCTCTGCATGTATTCACCTTTACTTATCTCCCAATGATTCTATTGCTTCTCTCTCATAACAGAATAACAAAGAAAGTTTTATGTCCCATATTTTACACTTACCCCCACTGTGCTTTTCTTGCTTTGTTTTCCCAATCCAACTACCTTCCACCACCAAGTCAAAATGACCTTAACAAATAAACAGGAAATAAAAAGAAGCCT
>CM052445.1:58750813-58781195 GCA_028533085.1 Varecia variegata | reverse complement strand
GTATCAGTCATGCTTGTTCTATTACATTTTTATTTACAAATAGGTTCATGTTAAATTATATGCACTCATGTTCTAATCTTCATATTGTCATCAAGTAACTAATAGGAATTAGTATAGTGTAACTAGCCACACATAGTTGTCTTAAATCTTATATGCTCTTGGTTATCTTACCGAGGATCCTGCAACATTTAACCGTTTAAATATATATATAAGACCTGCCTGGAAAGTATCCAGCCATTGCTAATGTAACATGTTAATATTACATGGATGGATACTTTCTGGACAGACCTTCTGTGGGTGTGTGCATACACACACACACACACACACACACACACATTTGAAAAACTAGTTTGAAACTCTTAATAAATCATAGGGTTATTTTGAAAAATTGACCGTGTCCTACAAATACCTCTATATAGCATTTCGGAATTAAATGCTCTCATCCGGATTTTGTAAGGATAGTATAAAATTTTTGTAGTATCTGTGGCAGAATAATACCCCCCCAACATGTCTGTGTCATAACCCCTGGATCCTGTACATAGCACCAGGGACTGTACAGGTTTTATTAAGTTAAAGATTTCATGATGAGGAGATTATACTGGATTAGACATGTGAAGGGAATGTATCACAAGGATCCTTACAAGATGGAAGGAGAAGGGTCAGAGATAATAAAAGAAACCGACAACAGAAGTGAAGGTCAGAGTTAGAAAGAGATTTCAAGATGGTGTTCTGCTGGCTTTAAAGATGGAGGAAGAGGCCACTGGTAGAGCAATGTCTGTTCCGATGCTGGAAAAGGCAAGGAAACGGAATCTCTCCCAGAAACTATGGAGGGATCACAGCCCTGACAACACCTTCATCAACCCAGTTAAACCCGTTTCCTACTTGTGACCTCCAGAGCTGTAAGATGATAAATTTGTGTTCAGCCAATAAGTTTGTGGCAATTTGTTATAGCAGCAATAGGAACCTAATATTGTATTATGTAATTGTTTAGTGTTTATAATGCAATTTTTCAACCACCCCTTCTTAGTGACTTCAGTTTTGGCTTATGTATCTGTGGCCATTCACGTTCCAACAGTGACAAACTGTTGAGGTGGAGGAAAGAAATAAAAGCCAAACAGCCCTGCTGTAGGTGTGAGCTAACTTACAAGGACCTGGCTGGGAAGGTGAGGGTTGCAGACAAAACTTAGTCTCTTCCCTTGTGACTGGGCACTTGAGACATTTCACCTTCTGTTGGATCTGTAGTATGACGCTCAGTTATACAGTGTTGCCACACTGCAGCGCAGCACTATATCTTGTTCCCTGAAAAAACTCATCAGAATTACCTGCATCCTCTTAAAGGGAATACCCATGAAGGAACTGAAAAGAAAAATAAAGAAACGTATATGACATTTGTTTCTGTTAATAGTTTTCATTCTTGTAAAGTTCCTGTCACCTTCTTATGTGTCTTCCGAAATCCTGAGAAGACTAGTCTTTTCTCTCTGGGGGGAGACCATCTATCAATCCCAAAGTAACTCAGAAATAGCTCTGAAAATATTTCTGTGGATGTTGGACAAGTTCAGGACACTTCCCTTTGTGACATTTAGCTGATGTGTAAAGAATAAAAATAAAAAAAATATTGTTTAAAACCCTAAGAAACATATAAATAATGGAAGAGTCCAAATTTGAATTACTGTTTTACGAATTGAAAGAAAAAAACATTTACACTCTACTCTCTTTGCCTGTGTTCAAAGTTTAAATATATATATATATATATATATATATATATATATCTGTGCAGCAGAAATTTACTCATAGTGTGCACCACAGAAAGGTGTTTTTCTAGGTTAACTAGAGACTCAAAATGATGACATTCCATTGTCACATTAAAATGCCCCTATTAATGTGTGTCAGAGCTCTTTATAGGAGTATGAAAGAAAAAATGTGAATAAGTCTTATTTATCTGGCCCAATTTAACACTTGAAAAATATGTGAGTCGCTGTGCATAAAACACACAAAGAAAAAAGAATTATTTCTAGTGACAATCATGAAGTCATTGGGTGCGATGTTTTTTTTAGCAGCTGTGTGCAAATCATTATATATCAATGGCCATGGGGAAACGTTGTCAACATCTGGAGTTTTTATTAAACAAATACCAACAGCTATCATTTGATTGCTCTTTCCCAAAGCAGAGATTAAATAATAGTCCATCAGACACCTGCTGCACGAGCCTCATCAGAGCAGCCTGTCTTCTCCATCAGGCATAAAGTCTCCTGCCTCCTGCAGCACACAAATCTTGACATTGTGAGTGCAAGTGTGTGTGCAAGCGATTAAAACTAGAAACAGAAGAAAGGAATACTGATTAGCAGGGAAGACATATTCTTCCCTATTTAAGTGGGAATCTTTTTAAAAATTGAAAATATGATCATTGTGCCATAACATGGTGACGTATTTTTCTGTGAATTTTAAACTCCACATGCTCTTTTATTATAGTATTCGTATTCTCTTGCTTTACTTCAATGGTTGCAATATGCAGTAGTCCCCCTTATATCTTCCAAGACCTCTGGTGGGTGCCTGAAAACATGCCTAGTACTGACAAACCTATTATAAAGCTTATTGTATAAATTAGGCACAGCAAGAGATTAACAACAACTAATAATAAAGGAGAACAACTATAACAATATGCTAGCATCACTACTCTTGCACTTTGGAGACATTATTAGTAAAATAAGGGTTACTTGAATACGAACACTGTGATACTATGAGAGCAGAGTCGATCTGATATCCATGGCAGCTACGTAGTCAGCACAAGTACTGGATGAAGGGAGGGTTCACGTCCCAGGTGGAAGAGAGAAAGACAGGAGGAGATTTCACCATGCTACTCAGAACAGTGTGCAATTTAAAACTTATGAATTGTTTATTTATGCAATTTTCCAATTAATATTTTCAGACCACTGTTGGCCATGGGTCACTGAAACCTTGGAAAATGAAACCACGGAGAAGGGTGAAGTAATGTATCAACCAACTCCGTGCTCAAGAAAACTAGAAGGGGAGAAGGCATACCACGAGGTCCATGTGTCCCTTTAATCAGCAGATCTGCCTTTAAAATCCTGCAGCAGGCCGTGGGTTAGGACCCATTGCCACATGAAGCCACCTTTAATGAGAAGTGGTGTTAGAGATGGGAGTGGGGAGAAATGTTAGGTCAGCCTGTCAAACATGTCTGAATCGCCAATCTAGAGCTGCCACTAACATTTACAAATCCCAGATCATTTTTTGGATCAATGATTCTATAATCAACATTTATTTAATGATTGATATCAATTACCAACATCTCCTTGACACAAACCAGTTGGATTAGCCCTACTAAAGTGTTTAAAGATTGACATCTTCCTATAGGCTTTTTGCCTTTGAAAATTCCAATAATAAATTTAATGCATGTGATGAAAAAAAACCTCAAATAGTAATTTTCTCTAACCCCATCTCCAACAACATATACTAATATAAAACAGATGTTCATATACTATTCTTACATTTACCTAGGGAGATGGACTGCATGGTTTTTGTCAGTGACCTATCCTAGTGTCTCTGTGCACATTACCTAAGGATGATAGCCCAGGACACCAGACTTTGTCAAGCACGGCTCTCTCAGCAGCAGGGTGCTGAACTCAGTGAACTTTCAAGGTCTCTTCTAAGGATATTATCAGATTTGCCTGCCTGTGTAGTCTCAGGACTTGTTTATATCCACATGAGGTCAATACTGCCTCCCTTCTATTAATTTTCCTGCCATCTGTGCTGCCAGATGTAGTGAGAACAGGGAAGGCACCCCACCCTTGGGAAGAAAAGGAAACTCCGCCCAACTGCTCTGCCTCTGCCTCAGAATTGATTCTTCCCTTTGTTCCAGGATATCTGTGCTTTCATTTGCCAAAGTAAAGGTCTGGGTGTACAAAGAAGTCGAAAATAAACATTCACTTAGTGCAAAGATGATTGATGCTGAATGGATTAATATTGCACATATTTTTTTATCTTTGCTATTTATAAAATACGTTGGAACTTCTTTGCTAGCTAAATTATAGCTTAGTATCAGTGAGTGATTGGCCAAAGATAATTGAGACAAGATTCACTCACAGAAGGAATTAAAATGTGCATAAGGCAAAGCAATTCAAGGCCAGAGATCATCTTATGACAGGGGTAGAAAAGACATTTTAGAAGTTTCTACCCTCATTCTTAGAACAAACTTGTAAATTACACCAAGTATATGACATATACCGAAACAGAAAAGCTATGTACTGATGGCATGAAAGCTACTACTACCTTTATTACTTCTGGCTCCTCATGTTCCTTCTTTTTTTAAAAAAAAAAAAAATCATTTTGTGCCCTTGATATTGTAGCACTGAAAATCATGTGAAATTTTAGAAAAAAAAGGTATTCTTTGGCCTTTAGACATCCCTTTGTAGACTGTGAGAGCCATAAAGGATTTCCAAGATCACCCTATTTCATTTCCTGTTACAGATACAACAACTGAGGTCTGCAGAGATGAGGTGTTATTTCCCAACATTTCATCAAGCAGAGCTGTGTAATGTAAATACTGCATTTTTGCAAGGCTTAAATTTATAACATGTTTGATTTGTTAATATTTTAGTTAGTTAACTTTTACACGCTCATCCATGGATCCTACCAACCAAATTGAAATTTGTATTTTTCGAGTGGGGAAATCACTTCTCTTCATATCATATGAATACTGGCACCTTTTAGGAATAAATCTAAATTAAGAATACAGCATTCCTAATGCTTCCTTGATGGTCACAAAGATTATCTATTCGATTGTATTGAACAGGGATAATAACAAAATAACAACTACAATAATAATAAAGGTTATCAATTCAGTCCATCCAATCTCCAATTTTTACCATCTTTTTGAACTTGGAGAAGTCACTTAACAATTACTATACATGGAAATCATTAGTCAACACATCAAATCAACTGGGCCCCTAAGCTTTGTCCTTTGTGATAGAAAATCACACACTTTAGTGTTAATACATTTTAAATGTACTTTAAATAAATTATTTAAAGGCTATTCTAGAAAAAGTAAAGAGAAATGTGTCAGCAGAGACAAGTTCAACATGGGCTCCAGATTTCTGACCACAACCCTGAAATCGCAGGGGGCTCTGGGGCAAAGATCAGGATGAATGTTTGGGAAACTCAGCCAGCTGAAAGGAAACTACAAATTTATCATCTCCGACTTAGGATCTGGCCACCCACTCCCATTCGGTCAGATGGCATCAATTTCAGTGCACAGTTTATCCATGCCTAACTGCTCCTGTGGCTTTGCAACTTCTGGCAGTTTTAGTCAGATTAATTCAAAAAATAATTTCCAGGTCATTGGGGAAATTGGAAACTGAAGTGTATAAACATTTGCAGAATTTGATTGTGCATACTATTTCAACTATATATGTGCTCAGATTCTATTAATAAGTAGAGCTGGTTTCTCTTTTTAATTTACCCATTTATATAAAAATATATATTTTTATTTGAAGCATGAGTATACTCTGCTTATAAGTCTGTTATATTCACTCTGTATTTCCATAAAATAAAATACAGGTCCAATTAACTTCTGTGGTAGTTTTGTCACATATATAGTTCTACGTTAAGTGCATTTTAAATTTTATATCAAACTGAGCTTTTACAATCAAGTGAGCAACGCAAACTGTAAGGTAGTATTCGATATGAATCCTCAGGGAAAGTACCTCCCTTAGGAGGGAAAATCAAACAATGAATAAAGTAGAGCACACATTGGGTCCACTCGAAGGAAAGTTTCATAGACTTTGGTTTTGTTGTCCTGAGGGGTTAGAAAGACATTCCTTATCATTTTATGAGTTCTCTTCAAGGTTGGCAGCCTACAGTTCCTGTGAGTATGCATCTCCCTCCAACTTAGGAGTAAAGCAGCATTGCTCTTCTGAAGAACACATTAGAACAGGGATGCTAACAGACAGCAAGCCCCAAATGGAGTCACTCATGCTAAGGTCACATATCGCCAAACCGAAACCTAAGGCATTTACCTTCCAAGAAAACAGGAGAGAGATAATATCCAAATTCCTGAAGCCAACAAGATTCCCTATAAGGAAAGTAACTCTGAAGTGACTAATCATGTTTTTCTTCCTTGTTTCCACTTTCTTCAGGCTTTTCTGCAGCGTAAGCCCAGCCCCTCTGTTCAGCTCACTGGGGCTCCTTCGATTCTGTAGACAGAAGGCTGCCCGATTCATGAATTGCTAGTGAAGGCCAATTAGATCTTTAGAACTCAATTGGTTGAAATTTCCTCCTTTGACAGGGACCAAATTGCTTTCTTGGGCTATTCCTTTCCTGGACATTTGCTGCTCCCCCTGGAAGGAGATTAAACATAGATTTATCTCAGTTTGTCTTTGAAATTTCCATTGCCTTTTGTTTTAATATAACTTAATTGCTAATAAAAATCCAACTATTGTATTGTCTTTGGTCATGCCATACTAGAATTCTTTGCAGGTTTTGAAGAAAGCAATATCTTCAGAGTCTTTGTGTCTTCCTACAGCAGGGAGTGCTTCATTAATTGTCCATTACTTTAGCAGACCTCTGAGGAGACAAGGACAAAGTAGCCCTAGGGTAGAAGGAGAGACTCCAAGGATAGGTAGAAAATTCAAAACAATGAATATCCAAATTGATATTTCCATCATGGCCCCTGTGCTACAATAAAAAGAGCTCCAGTTTTGGAGTCAATGAACCTACTATTACATTCCAGCTCTGCCACTTACTATATAACCAGTGGCAGTGAATTGGATTTTATGAGCCTCGGGTTTTTTTGACAATAAAGTAGAATAAAGATAACCTTCTACCAGGATATATTTGATGACTAAAATACAGAGCATGTAGAAACACTTACTGTCCCGTGTGAACCATTCAAGAAGCATTTATAAAAACCGGTTGCATCTGAATGTGTCTACTAATTTAAATCTCCTTCAGTATTTATATGGGGATTAAGTTCATTTTTCATTTGTCTAACTCTGCCTTTGACATATATTCCATAATTTATAGTATCTCTAAATCAAAGACTCATTCTGTCTACTCATTACTTCCCTCTTCACACTCCCACAAAAATAGTATAAATTCATCAGTCATATATTTGTGGTCAGTAGAGACTAAGACCTAAAACAAAGGACTTCATCTACAAAGAAAAAAACATTTATTGTCATGTCACTGAATCTCAGGAACACAGATGGGCAAGACCGAAGTTCATTCAGCTTTTTGTATGAGATCATCATACCTAATTGAGAGGCTGAAAGCTAGGCTTCACATAATTGTTTTTCTTTTCTTTTCTGAAGTCTTTTTATCCGTTACAGAACAAATTACTATGGATAACACCAAAATTCTGCTACAAATAGTTATATAAAAGAACACGTAGTTGATAATTTGAGATATCTTTATAACAGGCTACATGGCTTTGAAAAATAACTTAGACTTAAATCATTGTAGTATGTTTGAATAAAAACCAAACATATATAACATAAGAAGAGCTAGATTTAAAAAATGGATCAAAGGTATATTGGTAGTGCAACCATGAAATTAAATTTAATATAGCAAATAATTGGGATATAGTCTAGACTGGATATGATCAACAGAGTCAAGAAATTAGTGAATTAAAGATAGAACTAAAGGATTTATATATTTAAAACATGTAAGATAAAAATTGAATTTCCAACATATGTCTAATAATAATTGCAGAAGAAGCAAAAAAAAAGTGGCAGAGAAGTTACAAAAGATATACACAATATTTTCCTGAAAACTAGACTTTTTCCACTGAGTATCACAAAAGATGACAAAATGATAAATTAATATTCAGGTAGAGGTTGTAGTAACACTAAAGAGTAGTATAAACATAATTTATTTTTTTTAAATTAGAAGAAACATATCTACATTTGCAGAAAATTAGATAAATAGAAACAATCTAAAGCTTAAAGCCAATAGCAGCATTATTGACAATAGGTAGGACATGAAAATAACCCAAATAAATATCCATTAGCAGATGAATAAATAAACTGTCATATATACATACAGTGAAATGTTATTCCGCATTTAAAAAAAGGAAATTCTGTCACATGGTACAATGTGGTGAACTGTGAAGACATTATGCTAAGTGAAATGAGACAGTCACAAAAAGACAAATACTGTATGATCCTACTTACACGAGGTACTTAGGTAGTCAAATTCACAGAAACAGAAAATAGAAAGGTGGTTACCAAGGTTTCAGGGAGGAAGAAAAAAGAAGTTGTTGACTAATGAATATAGAGTTTCAGATTTGTGAAATGAGGAAGTTCTGAAGATCTGTTTAACAATATGAATATATTTAACACTCCTGAATTGTACACTTATAAATGGTTAAAGTTTAAATTTTATGTTCTATGTATTATTTTACCAAAATCTAAAAGAACTTAAAGGCAATGATTAGTACCTACAAAGAAATCAGAGAAATTAATTTTTTACTGGTAATATTATGCCCAACTAAATAAATCAAGAGCAATGAAGAATGAAATCATTTTGAAATAGCAGTTGAGCCCCAAAAATCTATATTAAGAATTATTAATTATTGTTAAATACTATTATCTACTTAAACAGGGAAAATTAGCTCAGATGTTAAAACAGAATTGAAACAACAGTAACACTGTGTAAATAACTTAAAAATATAAAATGTCAGATATTACTTTAAAAATATGGATAAAAAAGTCCAAATTTTAATCTGATAAAATTTTCTGTTTTAAGACCAACTATCTCTTATACTTAATAACTTCAGAAGCCTTGTAATTGAAAATTTTTTGGCTCAAATGAGGTTACTCTTTGTGGCTATTTTTATTCAACATCCACCTAGAGGTTTTAACCAGTGTAGCAAGATGCCAAGAAAGAAACAAACACACAACCAAAAATAGCAACATAATTTAAAAATACTAGAGAAAAAAATATGTCTTATTTGTGGAAACTATGACTGTCTAAAGTTAGATATTATACTAGACAATGCATTAGAATAAAAAGAAATTATCTGATTTTTTCATCTATACACACATGCACACACACAAATAGAAAATTTAATAGGAAAGAAAAAGACCTATTCACCTCAGTAACCAAACCTGTAAGATATCATACTAATCAATATGTGCAGACATTTATGAATATTAAATATTACTGAAGGATACAAAAGAAGATATGAAAATGTGAAATATAATATGTTTATGAATATTCTAAAATGCCACATTTTCCAAAGCTAATCTATATATTCAGTGCTTTGAATCTCAACTTCATATTTACAACTAAATTTGAGAATTTGGTCTATAATTATTTGAAAGTTTAAACAATTAGAAATAATTTAGACAGACTTAAAGATAAGTAACAACATGAATATCATAAATGCCAAGAAAGGGTGGTATAAACACAGAGATTAAAATGAACCAATGAAACAGGAAAGGGAACTTTTAAACAGATTTTGCATGTAAAGAATTTATCAAAAATAACTCAGATGACATTGTAAATTACTGAGGAAAGGTGGTACTATTTAGGAACTAGAAAAATTAGTTTTTCCTTTCTCACACCATTAAAAATATATTGATTCTAGCCAGGCAAGTGCTAAGATTTCTAGAAAATAATAATTAAAAAATCCTAATAACTTCAGAGTAAGGTGGAATATCCCAGAGCAGAAATTACTAAATATGTAATCAATAACCTTGACTTTAAAATTTAAAACTGTATTCAATAATATATGCCATATATATATACAAAAGAGAATATCTCCCACAGTGATACTTATTCCATTGAACCCACCAGTGATTTGTATTCAAAATTTTAAAGAAAAGCCAATAAAATAAGACAAATGCACAATCAGACAATCTTATAGAAAAATGGTCAAGGTATATAAACAAGTAATTCAAAGAAAAATAGAATGACAAAATAAATATTTTAAAACATGAGAAAACTGATACATATTCAGTGAAATGAGAATTAAAATGAAAATGAGATTTTATCCCATACAAATTAGGTAAGAAAAAGGTAAAATTCTGAAAATACTGATCATAAGCAAGGATGGATGTTGGAGAATGGAAATTTTCAAGCCATATAAATTTCTATCACTATCAGAAGAGGTAAATTAATGGATTAGAGGACAATGACAAACAGACATCAGACATGCAGGGGTGACACATGAGTCCAGGGACATGTGCACCCCTGTGGACACAAATTTAAAAATATCTAATGAGGGGGGTGGGGGGAGGGCATGGGTGTATACCTACATGATGAGTGCGATGTGCACTGTCTGGGGAATGGACACGCTTGAAGCTCTGACTCGGGGGGATGGGGGGGCATGGGCAATATATATAACCTGAACTTTTTGTACCCCCATAATAAGCTGAAATTAAAAAAATAAATAAAAATAAAAATGTCTAATAAAATGAGCAAGATTCATGATGATATGTAGTATAAAATATTTTTATATCAAACGTGAACTTTTTCTTAGTTTTAGAAATACCTATTCAAACTTGTATTGGAAGAAAACATAAAATTAACAATAGTGATAATCTCCGGGGAAGAAAGAGATAGGAAGGAGATTGGAGGACGAAGACAAAAGGGGAGTTTCAACTGTATCTGCATTTTTAAAATTTCATTGAAAATATCCTCACACAAATAATATTGGATGAAGATGTGATAATACAGGTATTCATATACTTAAGGAAAATATTTTGCTTCCCAGTTTTTGAACTATGTTATCTTAATGATGTGTTAACATAACAAAGAACTAGTTAGGAGAAAAAAAACTTAGAGCAGGTTCTAAAAAACAATTTAAAAGACATTTTTAATTTTCTGCAAAGCTGATGAAGCTGAGCCTGTCCTTAGGAGACTCGAGCTGAACCTGCACTTATTCAGTTACCGAGTTCTCTGATCTCAGCAATTTTTCAAGGGTCAACTCTTTACAGCTTTAAACTGTCACAGAACAGTTTTTTACTGTTCATTTTTACAAAGACATGCAAGTTTTGAAGTAGAACTTCCTGGATTGACATTATTCAACATGGCACCATGCCCCAGCTGAGAGACTTGGATATCAAAATAGTATTGAGCCATTCAGTGAGTCTGCAAGCACACCTGCATGCGAGGCTCCTAGAGTTTGGTATTTTTATTTCAGCAATCCACCTTCTCTCAAATCTCCCATAAATTCAAATAACACTGCTGCATTACTTTACAACATCTGGTTCTTACTGGCAGGTTACGGTGTGAAGTGGCACTCAGAGATTTGGAAAGGAGACTAAATATAAATGGTACCCTCATTTGTGTATTTTCAGTGCAAACAAAAAGGACCAGGACACGACCCCAGAGTCCCTATGACCTCAATATGAAAAAAAAAAAATATATATATATGTGATAAAACAATCCAGAGTAACACTTTTATTTATTTCAGTTGAATGAACATTTATTACAGGTGGCACTTATCCAGATCCTGTAGGAAACATGAAGATGTTCAGATATGATTCATAGGCTTCAAGAACTTGATGTTTTAAAAGGGACACAGGGCAGGGCATATATAAATATTAACATAGATAATTCTTGGGACATGAAGCTTCATTTAAAATTGTACATTGGAGAAAATTAGGAAGGCATTCTGGAGATGATAAAATGCAACCTGGACATTGAAGTACAAATAGAAATTTCACTGGGATATATTTAAAATAACTTTTTTATCTATTTATGAAAATAAAGTATATTCCTTTTAGAAACTGGTGACAATTCAGAAAAGCACTACCAAGAGGATTTCTTATGTTTGCAACACACCTGTGTCTTTCGCTAGATAAAGGAGCTTTCCCGTTTTGCATTGGGGAGTAAACGTGGCTAAACTAACAGGGGAGCCTCCGAGAGCCACTGGGCCAGATTTCTACTACGGGGGTGTCACTTTTCCTCTAACGTAGAAAACAGGGTCTAGACTTCTACTTTTACAATGGGAACATTTGGAAAGCAGGTAAACTCCGAGAAAGGATCAACCAATGGCATCCTTTGACAAGGGCTAGAGCCCCCAAGTGGCTGGATGTTGGGAGACAGTTGACGGCTGTCGTGAACTGAGAGCTGTTGTGAGTTAGAAAAATTGTTTTGGAAATATTTGTAGCAAAAAAATAACAACTTTCCCCAATACGTTACATTTCTGGCAAAATATTTCTTAGAACTTTTTAGTAGATTTTTTTTTTTTTTAAATTTAACCCAAATGTAGTCATCCCTAGGTAAGCACAGGGGATTGGTTCCAGGACCCCAGAGATAACAAAATAATCCCATATTCAAGTCCCACAGTGAGCCAGGTGGAACCCACAGAGAGGAAAAGTCAGGCTTCCATATATGTCCCTTTCACATCCCACCAATATGGTAGTTTGGATCCTCTTTTGATTGGAAAAAAGCACTTATCATTGGATCCACGCAGTTCAAGCCTGCGTTATTTGAAGGTCAACTGTATTCTCTTTTCTGTTACTCTGTTATTTTCTACGCCTTTCCATGTATACTATTCTCCTGGATTTTTTACTGTTTTTTTCAATGGTAACCATGTGTTGGTTCCCTTCTCCATGCCAATTCCTGAGCTAGGAAAGATGATTGCATGATGGGTACTGCCCTCAAAGATCTTCAGATCTAATGCCCGACCTCCATGACCCTTTCAGGTCTGGAATTACTGAGTCTTCTATTATATGCTCCTTGGCACCTGGCATACCTTCGGGTTGTTTAAGTTTTGTTTTATCCATCATGGAAACTACCTTATATTGAAATCATAAAAGAAAAAGAATTCAAGAGACATGTTAGAATTCAGGCTGAAGTTGAAGGCAGGAACTGTGTCCAGCTCATCCTGGTATCACTTGAGTATCTGATGCCAATGGCCATAACTGAGTCACTGAAGCAGGTCTTCACCTACCTCCTAAGTACACATCACAAGCTTCAGGTCTTGTGAATTGTGCTTTTCAACTGTTTTCTACCTGGCAGTGTTCCATGTTGTCCCTTCCCTTTGACCAAGATAATAGTGCTTCACTCTGCTGCAGTCCAAAACAAAAATTAAATGTGCTTCCCCACTTCTCAACCTATATTTAAGTAAAGTTACACTTACAGACCTATGTATTTTTTCTATACTTGAGCAAACACACCCACATATATTCCTTAAATATTATATATACATTTAATTCCTATATAATGATTTATAGCTGAAAATATATAGAAAAAATGCTTAGAGTTTTTTCAAGTTGTTTTAATTATTTGCAAACTAAATTGTGGTCTTTATGTTTGTCACTAGTAGTATTTTAATTAAATCTCCATTTTCATGGAAAAATGATGGCTTCATATTTGGGATCCTGTATACATCTAAACTGTGTCTTTTAAAAAAAAGTATTTTTAATTTAAATGTAATAATTGTACATATTTATGGGGTATAGTATGGTACTTTAGTACATGTATACAATGTGTAATGATCAAATCGGGGCAATTAGCATATCCATCACCTCCAACATTTATCATTTTCTTTGTGTTGGGAACATTCAAAATCCTCTCTTCTAGCTATTTGAAAATATTCAATGAATTATTATTCACGATAATCACCCTATGTGCTATAGAATGCTAGAATTTATTTCTCCTAGCTAATTGTAATTTGTGCCCATTAACCAACCTCTCCCTGTCCCCTTCTTCCGTCCTCTTCCCACCCTTTAATATTTACAATTCTACTTTCTATTTCTGTGAGCTTATATTTTTTATTCCCACAAATGAGTGAGACCATGTGGTATTTATCTTTCTGTGCCTGGCTTGCCTGTACTTCTAATGTGTTTTAATTCTGAGATTTCTCAGAAGACTTTAAACCGTTCTTATAACTATTATGAATTAAGGATAAAGTTGATCGTCTGAATATCTAGTTTGTGGTGGGAAAAGAACAGGATTTCTCTCTCTTTTTAAATGAACAAGAGAATACAGTATATTATTTATATTTGACAATAGAGATAGTATCCCCAATGGCTCCATAATCTATTGTCCTATGAACAAAAAAGAATAATACACGGAATTTCCTCTAAAACTCACTATAAGAAAAGATGAGAGTCATGGATAATATTATTGTAGGTGCCATTGTCAACACTGATATTAATCATTGCAAACTTTTTATTCCCCTTTGTGTTGAAGCATGAAATTATGCTTTATGTATGATTTTTATGAATGTGATATCTATTCATAGCTTAAGCCAGCGACTCAATATCTTCCATGTTGCATCCTCATCTGATAGAACCTCCATATTATAATGTTATACTTTTGTATAAATAAGAATTCTGAGAGAAGGAAGAAAGAATAAATTCAATAAATGCACATTCATGCATATAAAATTTTACTTTATACATGTGTACTACATATACATGCTGTAAATATATGCACACAAATTATATTTATGCATATGCTATATAAATACATACACACGTATCCTCCCACTTCTATGTCCTTTTTGTGGCATCTATTATTTTTCAAATTAGTTCAGTAACATTTGTGAAATTCATTTCCCTTTTGACTGTTCATAGAAGTAAGCATTAAGCTATTTGGAACTTTCCGTGAGAGACTTCTCAAGAACGTTGTTCAGGCTATAATACTTACTGAGAGCAGAAAGTAGAGGAGAGTAAATCCAAAAGATTCACCTTAGTTGCTGACAGCAAGAGTGATGATCTGTGTCTGTAGGAAGGTACAGTGGTATCAATAGGAAAAAAATGTCAGGGAAGAAAATCTGAAGAAGGAAGAAGAGACTTCATGCACTTCTATCCACATCCTGAAGTTTTCTTGGAAAATGCATAGCAATACCAGCAGTGTTCAAATTTAGAGAAAATATTAAAAATATTGAATATGTATAATATTGGTTACCAAGCAATCTATAAATATTTATGTGAAAAGCAAAAATCCCAAATGTTTTCCATTTTATTGCTTGTATTGTGTCAGTTTAAGAGACTTTACCGGATTTAGCACAGTGTGAAGACTGTCAATTTACCAGTTGAAATATAATTATATTTTATCTCAGAAATCATTTTTACTCAATTCTAGAAATGAACTAACAAATACATTTGAGGGTATTATAAATTGTTTTAATTTTTCTGCATATAAATTTTGGGAAAAATATGCTGAATCTTTCAAGGAAAATTAAGGTCAAAATTGATTTAAATAGAAAAGATGTAGTGCAATTTTTTTTAATGAAATTCATCATCTATTTTTGGGTCTACTACTTCTTTGAAAAACAGCTAGTAAAATATTTTTAAAAATATGTGATGCACAGAGGTCGCCTTTCCTGAAGCCTATAATCTATGAAGTTACTTTGAGGTCATTGCAACATATCTAATAACATTCCCCAACATTTAAGTCTTTGTAATTATTTTAAAAGTTAAAACCATAGAAAAGTGATTATAGTTTTAATCAACTACTACAGATCTACATAGTCACATAAATTATATGATTCACAAGTGAGATTTTAATGACTTCCTTCAACAGGAAAACACTGTTAGTTATCATTTCATAGCTCTATTTTTTACTAGCCATGGAAGTTCTGTTCTTATTTTATCTAAAATAGCATCCATTTTATAGGTAAAGTTATATACAAACACTCAAATACATGCTTTCATTCCCATAAATTGGCTACCATAAGGAAGAAAATGGCATGATATATAAAAAGCATATGGCATTTACATGATCATATACACGTATGTACACACAAATGCAAACAGACATTAATATGAAAGTGTATGTGTGCATGTGTTTCAGATACATTCAAGGCACTTCAATATATTACACTCATTCTACTTCACAGACAAGCCATGTGTTCCCTGTGACTTGTTCATATTTTCTCAAACTTGATTGACTTTATATTTTCTAGCATTCCCTCCTCTTTCCTTATTCTGTAAACTCTAGCTCTATGTACACTCTCCTGTTCCTTCTGGGATTCTGATATTGTTGGTGAAAATATAATATTCTTAAAATTATCCAGGGATATCATTATATATCAATAGAAGTGAAGAAGGTACTATACATAGACAAAGGGAGTCATCAATTCAGAAGAAAAGAAATTGTCAACATCTTACACATAGTAAACATGGGATTGTGTGTGAATAAATTTATACTTATTTCCAAAATTTTATTAACTCAAAAACCTGTCATATGATGTTTAATCTGACTCTCCTTTAAAATTGTCTAATGTCTTTATGCATATTGTTCTATACTTTCTTCTGCTTGAAATGATTTCACTTTCCTTGTCCTTGTGGAAAATTTCTAAACAGTTTCAAGGGGGTAAAATCAAATGTTACTATGAATCAAGTGTTCAGAAGCTTCCCTTCTTCCACTCCCTTTACCATGTGGCATGTAAAGAAACTTGTACCCCATGTTTCCATGGCACAGAACAAGAATGTGCTCACCACTTCTGCTCAAACTTAGCTTATGATCCTACCCAATGTAATAAGGCAGAATAAATAAAAGACATAAATACTGAAAAGAAAGAAGAAAGATATTTATTATGTACATATAATGGGATGGTTTATCTAAAATTTTGTGGAATTTACAAAAAATGCTAGAAATAATAAGTGAATTCATCCAGAATAAATAATGGAAAGTGGATATACAATCAATTGCATTTCTAAGTACTAGTAGCAAACAACTGAAAAATTAAAATTTTAAGTGTTCTATTTAAAATAACTTCAAAAACATGAAACTCATAGATATATGTAAACATGTACCATACAAAATATATATGTTAAAACCTTTTGGGGAGTAATTAAAGAAGACTTAATGGAAAAGCATAATGAGTTCCCAGATTAGAAGACTCAATATTTTTTGAAATGCTAATTCTACACACACTTATCTAATCCCCACTTTTGGGATTTCTCTAATCCCCGTCAGAGTTCCAGTAGAAAATTTTGGTGTTAGTTTTTGTGATGATTTGATGATTATAAATTTTATATGAAGACATAAAATATTTAGCTTAGTAAAAACAAAGTTGGACAAGAACAAAATTGTATGATTTGTACCTGATGATTTCAAGTCTTAGTATATATTCAGAATTATAAACATAGTGTATATTTGGCATATACATAGACAAATGGGTAGACAAACATATTTGTGGTCAGAGAAGCAGAGTAGCTAGTTTTAGAGTAGAACAGCACATATTCGTTAGCTGCTTTTTAACAGAGGTACTAAGGCAGATCAATGGAAAATATTTTCAATTAATCATGCTTGACTAGATTACTTTATTAGAAATATACAGGAACATGGCTCATACCAGTTATTTGTGAATGTTAATGCATAATGACTAAATGGGCATATGTTGATAATGGAAGGTTGGTTTAACATTCCAAAATAAATTAATACAATGAGAAAATTTACGTGATTATTTCTATAGATATGGGAAAGCATCTCACAAATTTCAACACCCCTTCACAACTTAAAACCTTAACAACATAGGAATAGAAGGGAATTTCATCAATATGATAAAAGTATGCCCAAGTGTTGATGTGAGATGAATGATAGGCATAAAAGTAAAAACTATAAATCATTTAAAATAAAACACTGCAGAATATTTTATTACCTGAGTAGGCAAGATTCTTTCATTGTAATCATGATGTGAAAGACTTATCCCTCAGTATTTGACTTCTTGTTGGTTCTATTATTAATGTTTTGTTGTTGTCTGTTTTTAGAGCAGTGTCAGGTTCACAGAAAAATGGAGAAAGTACAGAGATATCCTATATCTCCTGCCTATGCACATATGCATAGTTTGTCTATCTCTTTATTTGTCTCTTTGATTTTGGGGTGGGTATTTTGCCCTGGGACCTCTGAATGAGGTCCCAACAAAAGATACTGATTTTCTGTATGTTCAACTTTTTTCCTTGGTTTAAAGATGGAATGATGACTTTCAAGCTGTTTATTTGTCAGGTATTAGAAGTCAGAGCCACCAATGTTTAACCATTGTCTTATCATTCATATTCTCTTCACCCTCATCCCTCTCCCTCTTTACATTATTTATTTTCATTTATTTTTTCAGAAACATTTTGAAAGTATGTGGCTATATTGCTCCCTAATACTTCAGGGCATATTTCATAAAAGCAAGGATATTCTGTTTAATAACTGTTGGGTTATTAAATTGGATTTTAACAAGGGAGCCCTCATAAGAAACTTAAGACCCAAAGAACTGGTAAAACACGAGTGATTTTATACTAGTTCGAACAAAGAGAGGCAATGTTGGAAAAGTAACTGAACTATGTGTGGAGGCTAAAGAAAAATAAGAATTATTTTATTAACGTTTGTTCGTACAGAATTCTGTCCTTGGCCATGACTCCCCCTTGATGAAAGTTTCTTTTCTCTTGATACAGAGATGACATCTTTCACAAGAGAGTTTTTAGCTTCTGTTTTCAGGGGAAAAAAGGGAAGGGATTAGAATGCTTTTTTTTTCATCTGCTATTTTTCAAGTATCTTTAGCTCAGAATAATCCTCATGCCAAAGTAGCATATTTTGGGGTGTCATATTCTGCCACTCTTCCTATAATACTTCTGTCTCATCATCCATCAGCATTCTGATTGTATCTATTGTTGTAACTATTTCATGTAGCATCTTTCCCCTTCAGCGTGGGATCTAGCTGAGGATCATATATTGTATTTTTGTCATATCTACTTAGACTCCAGTCTTTCTTTAAAAATTACTCTTCATCAATTTTTTTTTTTTTGGTCACACAGGCATTTTTGAAGAATAAGACCTGTTATTCTAGAGACTATAACTCAATTTAGGTTTGTCAGATGTTGTGTCAGGTGTAGATTCAGGGTATATATATTCCTGGTCTGAATTCTATGTGAAGACATTTTCTTTCTCTTATCTCATCCTATCCAGAGACCTTTGAGGGCCACTCTTCTTGGTGGACATCGAAAAGTACAGTACAATATGGTATGTTGGTGGTGCATTTTGACCGCCAAAGAGTTGACTCTTTCTCAGTAAATTGATCATTTTCCCTTTGCAACTAAGAAGCAATCTGTGAAGAAACACTTTTAGAATATGTAAATATGCTGCTCCTCATCAATTTTTCTCTCATATTTAACCTCTTTCTGCACTGCAGAATGGTGGCCTCCCAACTCTCCATTTGTGTGTTTTTCACAAATCTGCACTCAGCTAAAGGAGGAAACTTCTCTCCACCCCTTGTCTGTCTCCCTATCTATAAAGCAGTATGGACTTACACATTACTATATCAATAGTTTTATAATCCATTGCATCTTTTTTTTTTGTTGTTGTTGATATGTCTCTCTCTTTTTCTTTTTTCTTTTTTTTTTATTTTATTTATTTATTTATTTTTTATTTATTATAGCTTATTATGGGGGTACAACCGTTCTGGTTAAGTATATTGCCTATGCCCCTCCCAACCCCCCGAGACTGAGCCTCAAGGGTGTCCATTCCCCCAACAGTGCACATGCCCAAATTGTTCTATACCAGGCTAGCGAGGGCGCCTTCAAGCTGGCTCTTCTTTTGATTTTTGACATTTCCCTCTCAATTTTTTTGACACTTTTAAATTTTCTTCCACAGAAAGACATCCCAAATTCTTTCTGTGCAGTCCCCAATTTGGCCTTGGAATTGTATGTTTTCTTCAAAGCAAACCAGATTATTTTTAATGGAGACTGTGTTAGAAATCAAGCCTTGCATATCTGTTTGGTATTTGCCTGGCTACAGATTGACTTTTCCTCCAGGTCTTTCCATGATCTGAGCTAAGAATTCACACACACACACACACACACACACACACACACAGACACACATATGTAATGTGTGTCATTGTATTAGTTTTCTGTGGCTATTGTAATAAATTACCACATACTGAGTGTCTTAAAACAGAAGAAATTTTCTCAAAGTTTTGGGAGCCAGAAGTCCCATGTCCAGGTTCCAGCAAGGCCACGTTCCTCCAGAGATTATGGGCCAATACCGGCTCTTTGCCTTTTCCAGTTCTGGTGGCTGCCAACGTCCTCACCTTGTGGCAGTATCACTCCAATCTTTGTATCTTCGTATCATTTTTTTCTCCATGTATCTGAACTCAGAGCTGCCTTTGTCTCTCTCCTACACAGATACTTGCATTTTTGGCCCCATGGTCGATCCAGGTTAAGTGCCAACTCTCAAGATTTAGATTAATCATCTCCTTTGTTACATGTAGGGTGACACTGATAGATTCTAGAGATTATGCAGCGACTATATATGTGGAAGTCTATTTCTCAAGTTTATGAAATTAATCTTGATTCACATTGATATTCCCAAATCCAAATCAAATATATCCACAAAGGATTCTTCATTGATTTCCAAGATTTGGATTATGAAGAAGCAGAGATTCTCAGTCCTTTTCCCAGAAGTTTCCCCTTAATCTTTGTATTAATCTAAAGATCAAATACTAATAGCTTCAGAATATGTATTATAAATTTTAAAAAAATTAAATTCACATATCAGGAATGTACTAGAGATTTTTAGTGTAATCTCATATTAAAAGTTATGGGCCAAAATACCATGGACATTTTGATAGCATACCCAGCAGATTATATACACTTCCCTTAGACATATATATTCATCTGTCTATTGGAGAATTACAGCACACCTCTTTAGGTGGAAAATAATCTATGTAGTAAAATAATGTCAATTTTTTCCAAAATAGATTTGGTTCATGTTCAAACTTATTTGTGGGTGACATTGCTATATAATACAAAGGCTGCATTTTAGGTTATAATACTGTGACTATTAAGATGCATATAAACAACTCTGTATGCAGCACTCTTACCAAATGCACAAAGAGCATACTAATTCTACTAAATAAATAGCACTCATGGCAATGATGTATAAATGCAGAAACTGTTAGGGTAGGAAAAAAAATGACATAGACCCCTTTAACCAAACCCTGCTGTTTCCTGGGATAGCACCACATATGGTCCTCAGTCAAAAAGCACCATAGCATAAGGTGGTGGTCCACACCCTAGAGCATCATAACGAATAGATTATAATGGGGTGGTATGGAAAGTATGGCAAAAATTCTTTTCTTTTATCTATGAGCCAGACAAACCTATAGCAAAAGGGCAAATAATTTCCTATGACGTTTTATTAAAAAAACAGTTTCATAGAACTTCACTTTATACAGTTTAGGATGTATAAAACCAAGGAAAAATGCAAAACAAGTAATATCTGTCACTCAGATATTTATATTATACTCTTGTGAGGACAGACATATCTTGGCACAGAACTTTATTACAATATGGAGAACAAAGACAGGTTTTGGTTGATGCTAAAAATATACACACTGTGTGAATGCGTTGATATTTCTTTACCTAATTGACAAAAATGAAAATTACAATTGATAGTATTGACATGTTTTCACAATAAATGTGTGCTAGCATATAATTTAGAAGCAAAGTCAGATCTGTCAGATAAGAAGCCTTCAGCTTTTTAACAAGTGATAGATCCATATTGTTAAATTATGTTACTGTTTTAATGTTATGCTGGGTTATATATAATTTATAACTTCTGTGGGGAAAATGCATTAATGAAAACCACTTGCTTAGATCATTTCCAATCAAAAAAGTCTGGCAATATTGCATGTTATGTTTATTTATTATTCTATGTATGAAATCAGCTTATGCCATGTGATGTTACACAGTGGATGTCTTTCAGAAGACCCAGTGAAATGCAAGGGTGTTTTACTATTGGCAATGTACTTAGATTCATGGTAGCTTCAGTATTCCCATGGTTCATATTAACAAAAAATGTATGAATGCCTTATCACAAACAGTATATTATACTATTATACTTAAGACATTTTCTCACACTTCTTGCTTGTTACACAAAATGTGTCTATACTCTCATGTATATGTTTGAAGCAGAAATATAAGTTTCATAATGAGAGTTAACAAATTAAAATCACAAGTGTCTTTTGGATTCTCAATTTACAGCTTGGAAAGCATTAATTTTTATGGAGTTTTGTATTTGATGCAAATCCCATTTTGTCACTAATTCTACATTAATCTTTTATGAGAAATCAACATTAGATAATACAGAGATGATTATTTATGGTAAGCTAAAAATTACAACAAAACACTCAACATTAATTCACTGCATTGTAAATTATAATCTTAGCTTCTAATAGAATTAACTGAAGACCAAGTAAAATACCATAATTTATTATATAATCCTGCAAATCTATACAAAGGATAATGAGAAGATATGTACTACATGCAGTCATGAATTTGAATGTTGTTTATAATCACTAAATCTTTGATCTTGTTATATTCATGCAAAGTGGATGGGGAAGTAGAAAGCAGTTTTTTTTTTAATAAGTAGAAAAATAAGAGGATAAAAACAGTGGGATTTTATTCAAAATTATTCAGTCAAATAACAGAATAACAGTTCAAATACAAGCATAAACTTTGGGATCCCAATTTTATGGGCATAAATTTTTGGAAAGGTGCTTATGTGCCCTAAGATAATAGTTAGAATATCTCCTTAATTTATTGGGGGTACTTCTTATCCTCATGAGACAAAAAGAAAGCATTCTTTCTTCTCTGTTTTTCCCATGAAAAAATAGCTTTCCATCAAAATAAACTAAGCAGGGGACAAAATCATAAATTTAGAGATCTACTTGAAATTAGGTATTTTTCTGTAAATGATAATGAAAAGTTAAATATTTCTGATCATTTTCAGAAAATTACCCAAGATTTATTAGCAGTTCTGCCTCATGACAAAGTTAACTTGTATTTGAGGTTGACCTTTTGGGGTACTTCATGATCTCTGTCAATTATAATAATAATGATGAAACTAAATATTTCTCATTTCTGTGTTTTTTAAACTTGTTAATGCAACTTTGTCATATACTTTCACATTATTCTATGGAGAAGATAGAGTTAACCTTAATCAAATAGGTATCAAGTAAAATAAGATTTAGGAAGTTTAGAGAAATCTAGCATTTGCTGAATTACTACCTGTGCCAAGTGTTATGATAAATATTATATAGATGACCTCATTTAAATCCTTCCTAGAAGCTTGTAAGGTTTAGGTATGATTTCTATTTTGGAGTTAAGGAAAATGAAACATGAAAAGTTAAATTTGCTCAAAGTAACAGAGCTACATTTATGTCATATCTAGAAATGTCCAATTCCAAGTCCAGTTCTTTCTGCTACAAAAGTATTTTTGAAACTGTCTCTGTAGTTGGAAGATTTCCCAAGGCACCAGGAGTTACTTCTGGGCTCAGAGAAGGCAGAGGTGGCTGGACTCTTGACCTCTGGTCTCAGCAAAATGTGCTTTTCTTTCCCTTTTGTACATGCAGGAGATCTGTATTGAAAGAATATCATAGAATTTACAACATCAAAAAGGAGCCCTAATTTAAACTATGGACTTCAGGTGATAATGATGTATCAACGTCAATTCATCAATTGTAGCAAATGTGCCACTCTGGCAGGATTTTTAGAGGGAAAGAGTCTGTGCTTGAGTGGGGGTCAGGGGGTCAGGGGAAACCTTTCTACCTTCCATTAAAGTTTTGCTGTGAATCTAAAACTGCTCTAAAAATTAGTCTATTAAAAAAGAAAAATAACTGAAAGAAAGATCCTAAAAAGTATTTTAAAACATCTGTCCTAAAAAATGATACCACCCCGGACAATGATACATAAGGCTTTACAATATGTGAGAACGCAGGAGAGCTAAAATCCCATTCTTTGTGTCACACTGTTGGATTAGTATCAAATTAAAAAATAACATCAACAGATGTTGACTCCAACTCCCATTTGGTTATCTTTTTTTTTTATTTATACCACAAATGATGCCAGAAACAAATAGCTTTTATGCTTTTCTCAGTATTTGAAATAGTGTACCTATAGGGAGCTTATATGTTGCGAATTTAAATGTTTTTAACATTTTCCCCTAATTTTAGTGTAAAGTGAGGAAATACAATTCTAATTTTTTGTTTTTTGTTTTGGATGAGTGAGGATAATTTTAAAGTTTGCCATCAGCATCAGAGCCAGTTTCTTCACCTAGCCTCACAGGTTCTGTTTTCCTGTCTTTTAATGATTTTCACTGCTGTGATGTATACTTTCACCAAAGTTTTCACAATCCCCTTAAAGTTTGGTGCACGACACACTACACAGCATTCTAATAAGCTGCAATAACAGAGAAGTAAAAAGATCGCTTCCCAGCTTTTCAGATTGTCATTATTTCCATGTAATAGCAGAATTTCTATGTCATTTCAGAGGAAGCATGTGCTTCTTTAGGACCTTCTGGTGTTATTTTATTGTATATACAGATAGAAACTTACATGTGTACACATATACATATGTTCAATTTGGAGTCTCTATGCACTACTTAAATATCTGTGCATATTTAATTTAACTTTGATAGAAGAGAGTCTGATAGAAATGTTATAGACTTTGAAAGCAGAAAAAATGCGTTTGGATCCTGGCTCCACTATTAAATTGCAATTTATTATGTGATATCTCTCTAGTGTCAGTTTCATCATCTGACAACGTATTCTCAAGGTTTGTCTCTTTTCTCCAGAAAGCTGCTACTTATTGTGGTCACATCAAAAGATGTCCTTCCCTGTGCCATCCATGAGCCACGATATCTGCCACTTGAGATAGCTCTAGTAAAGATGCCTTGTCTCAAGAATTGGACAGGATGATTTTGGAGAACTTGAAATCATAATATCACAATTTACATCTTAGATAAAACTCTTATTATCTAAGTAACTCTGAGTAAATCAGTTAGTCACTTAGTGTTTCAGTTTCCCAACATAACATAATTATAATGATCAACATCTTTTAAAGTAGTTGTGATAATAAGTTAAGATAACCCATGAAAGCAATTTATATAAGCTACAATAAAAATAAAAGTTACAAAAGTACATATTTTTAAGACATTACTGTATGATTTCACTCATATGTGGAATCTAAAAAAGTCAAACTCATAGAATCAGAGTAGAATGGTGGTTTCCAGGGGCTGGGAGATAAGGGTGGGCTGTGGAGACTGGGGGTGGTTTAGTGTAGGGTACAAACTTTCTGTTATAATATGAATAATTTCTGCGGCTCCAATGTACAGCATGGTGACTATAGTTAATAATACTGTATTGTGCACTCAAAATTTGCTGAGTGAGTAGATATTAAGTGTTCTCACCACATACAATTACACACACTCAAACAAATTGTAATTATATGTGGTAAAGGATATATTAAATAATCTTATTGTTGTAATCATTACACAATGTGTATCTACTTCAATTCCTTATATTGTACACCTTTAAAAATGCACTATATTTAAAATTAAACCAGGATTAAAAAACAAATATCCAAATAGCTTTAAAATCTCCATGTCTATCTGAATAAATTAACATTTGTATAACTATATAAGGGATGTGTATATTTTAAGCGGACATTCTGTGTACAAGATGCACCCAAACACACAGACAAAACAAAAATTAAATCTAGGCCGGGTGCGGTGGCTCACGCCTGTAATCCTAGCACTCTGGGAGGCCGAGGCGGACGGATTGTTTGAGCTCAGGAGTTCGAGACCAGCCTGAGCAAGAGCGAGACCCCATCTCTACTAAAACTAGAAAGAAATTATATGGACAGCTAAAAATATATATATAGAAAAAATTAGCCGGGCGTGGTGGCGCATGCCTGTAGTCCCAGCTACTCGGGAGGCTGAGGCAGTAGGATCGCTTAATCCCAGGAGTTTCAGGTTGCTGTGAGCTAGGCTGACGCCACAGCACTCACTCTAGCCCGGGCAACAGAGTGAGACTCTGTCTCACAAAAAAAAAAAAAAAAAAAAAAAAAAAAAAAATTAAATCTTGTAACATTAATTGACTTCCTCTGGAGTGTTACATATCTTATTAAAGAGAGAAGTGAGGTGTTAGTTACTAAGTAGTACAAATTTAAGCTCTGTGTGATCATTTTAGTCTTAGCAATTCAAAAGTTGAAATCACTGTGAAAAATTAAATTGGCAAGTGGGTTTAGCATGCCACTAAAAATGGTCTTTTTGAAATGAGACTGACTCTAGGTTATTTTGTTGTCTACATTAAGAAGGTAAATAGAGAAGCACTGATGATATTATTAGCACTTACTATCTCAAAGACTTTTACAAATTCTTCCTAATCTTCATCATAGCTGCTTGGACATCAATGACATTTTTGGCCTTGGGCAAATCATTGCACCTTTATGCATATGGTTACTATGATATGACCAATAAATGTCTTTTGTGAATCTCAGGTAAATATTAATAAAAACATGCTTCCCTAAGGATCACCATCTGAAAAAGTGTTATGCCCATTGTCAACACACGTTCTCTACATACTACATCCGATCCATCAACAAATATTGTTAGCTCCGCTTTCAAAATACGCCCAGAATCTGACCATTTCTGAAACCCTCCCCAGTTACTACTTGGTAAAACCACAGTCATCTCTCTGCTTGATTGTCTCGATAACCTGTTAATCAGTCCCCTGTTGACATCCTCACTTGCCAGTAAGAGGTAATTAATTCTCTACCAAACTGTCCGAGTGATCCTTTAAAAATGTAATTAGACCATCTCACTCCTCTACTCAAAAGCCTCCAATGTTCGGTTTGAAAGCTCATTCACACTGAACTGGAAAGTCTTCACAATGACTTATAGGACTTGAAAGATCTGGCTCCTATTGTCCACTTATTTAACAACTTCCTCCATCTCCCACCTTTCCCTTCCCCTCCTCTCCCCTCCCCTCTCCTCTCCTCTCTCATTTGCCTAAGCAGTGAAGCCTCTTCTAATTTTCTAATTCCAAATTCCCAACTCCTCACTCCAGACCAAATTCACCCTGCTCTGTGTTTTCTCCATTGCCCTCAACACTACCCAACGTCTCTCTCCCTCTCTCTCACACACACAGAGGTATATATGAGTGCGTGTGTTTATCTGTATGCAAATACATATTCATTTATGTTAAATAGTTATCATATTTCTATGTATTACTGTTCCTCTTCCCTTTGTTTGAACTATTACCATACTAGGAAATGGCTGATTGGCCTGAAAAAGCCAACACTCAGATCAAAGACAAGAAATTTGGAAGACTATGTGTTCATAGAGACCCACTATCCTTGTGAAACTGGATAAAAACCCTTCAAACTGGGGGACAATGAATAAAGGAAAATTGTAGGATAACGAAGACAGTATAAATGAGAAGGAGCCTTGCATCCTGCCATCCTTGAGAGCTCCATCTGAAATTGAAGGAGTTAGGACTCAAATTTATTTGGGGGATTTATACAGTGAAGGTATCCTACCTCCCATCAGCCCTGTGAGGAAATAGGGTGTCAAAGAGTGTTCTTCGCCATCTCGGCGTGCAAAATAGGCATTACTACTTAACTTACCAGGAACATAAATGAAAATCAGGAGAGCTGGAGCAGGAAAGCAAGAGTCCTAAACCTGCAGAGTGTACACAGTAAAGACTGAAAGGCAATGCCCTGACTAAGTTTTTCTGAACTGTCAGGGAAAGTTTTCTCCTAGCAGATGAAATGGGGCTCCAAATACAATCTAAAGAGTATAATAGAAAAATAGAAATAGAGATACAATTAGTGCACCACTAATGTTGGTGATCAAGATATAAGTTCCTAGAATCCTATTTAAATTGAGAACATATTTGTACATGGTTGAATTACACTTCAGTTTTCTTTAATATGTAGTAAAATGATAAAATTGGATTCAAAATAAATAAACGCATTTTGAAAAATGAAACATGATAATGGGAACCATTAAAATAGATTCTTAACCTTTACAGGAAAAAATCTTTAATAGAACACATTAAACAATATTGATTTTAGTCCTCCATTTAGAAAGTGCAATTCTAAGTTCACATAGAAATACTGATATGCTTTCTTGTGATCATGTGCTCATCAAGAAACTGGAAACACAAGGTTGTTCTCATTAGCAGCACACCACCTATCTCTCCCCGTTACCCCAAAAATAAAGAAATAATTTATGGCTGATACAAAAGGAAAAATAAAGAAATCCTACCTATAGATTTGATTGCCTCTACCTACTTCATGATAACTCTTATTATTTCATTCATTCTAGGTTTTAGTATGAGTTCATAATTTACCTTTACTCTCAGTAACTCCAAATCCACGTAGGTAAAACTTTCAGCCACGTGTGTTCTCACCTCTGTGATCACCTCATGCTGTTTCATTTTATTCTATCTCCCTCAGCTACACATTCCAAAGATGATAGCACGAATGTTCTCATCATCAGAGATGCAATATTCCTGAGATTTCTGCCTTTCTAAGCCACCTGGAACATTAAAACTACTCCCAAGAATGCACTCAACTCCCTTGCTCTGTTCTCCTTCTGTCACACTTGGTCCACCAAATCCACAACTCTGCTTGAATCCACCCAGCTGCCTCCAAATCCTTCTTATACATGTACTTGAAAGTTCCTGAACAAAATCACAGAACTAGGCAAACTGAAGCAACTTATAAATTAATTGCCAATGGCCAGATATGGACACACACATCACCTGCCACCCCTACTATATTGTTTGAGGAAGCTTGGCCATCTAGTCTCTGTAACAGGTACTGCAGAGCTTCCTTCCTCCCCATTCCTCTCATTTGCCACAGTAATGTATAGCCTTCCAAAGAGTACGTGGGACATGTGTACACCAAAATATTTTTTTTTGTTATCTGAAATTCAAATTTAACTAAGAATCCTGCATTTTTATTTGCTAAATCAACACTACTACTGTTCCCTCCTAAAAAGTTGATGCTCTTGCCAAAAAGAAAATACATCGAACTCCTGTAAATATGCCTTTATTTACCCATTACCACTCTCCCTGGGTCCCTATCCATGGTGTCCTCTTCCTTCCTATTCCTGTGTAATAGAATAAAAAAGATACAAATATTCTGTAATTGTATATACTCCCTTTCCATGAAATTGAGATCTCATACTCCTATTTCTTTGGTGGCCTCCGTTATACATTGAAACATCCTATCATACAGAATCATTTCTTTTAGCCCAGGCATGATTTATAGCTTTCATTGCAAAACCAAATCCAACAAAATAAGAGACTGTAAGTAGGTTACACTTCTTCAATATTCAAATGCCTCTAATAGCCAAATCCCTGAAAGTCCCCATGGCCTGATGCCTGCTTTCTCCACTCCTTCATCTCTTTCCTTCCCATTTTTGCCTCTGAGCCCTTTGTGCATCTACCCTGGTGTCTCCTCGCGTTGGGTACCTGCCTATGTGATTTCAATTCTCTTGAGGTTTCATAGCCAAGGATATGCTGATGACTCTAGGCTTTATATCTTCAGTTCAGCTAGGTCTCCTAACTTCCCATTTATTTATGCAACAAATATCTACATGAAAATGCTTCACAAATAACACAAAATTGAAATGTCCAAATCAAAACTTGTTATTTTTGCCTAAGAGTTGTTTCTCAAAGAACATCCCCTTTGGAATTGAGTCATCATTGGTTCTTTCTTCTCACCCTCCCCATAGCCAATGGGTAATTAGGCCACATGCCCCACACTGGGGATTGGAGGGGCATTGGGAATGGGTAGAAGGCTTTGCACAGGCTCTTCCCTCTGCCCCTTCCCTGGCTCTCCTTGGCTGTGTCTTATCTTTGACTTTTCAGTTCAAACATTAGGTCCTTACTGAGCCTTCCCAGACCATTTTATATAAAAATCCATGCTCCCATTTTTCTCTCACTATATCCAACTTATATTCTTACCCTTGTGCCTCTCTCTTTGTTCTAATTATTTATCTACCTCCACCACTAGGCTACTGTTTTGTTCACTAGGAATTTTTTTTTTTTTTTTTTTTTACTTTTTTTTACAATAGAATATTGGATTTAATATGATTCAAAGTTTAATGCCTATAAAAACAGGGTTACAAACTCAAATGCCTTCAGGGGACAGACAGGTAACATAATTGCATGAAGAGGCCAGTTGTAAGAGTCCAGGGATCGTGGGGGCCAAGCTGAACTAGGGAGGACATGGCCTGTCTAAACAAGGCAGAGCTTTTTCTCTGGATTTTTTTTTTTTTTGTGCGGCTACATATGCATTTTATTTATTTTTTTTATTTATTATAGCTTATTATGGGGGTACAACCATTCTGGTTAAGTATATTGCCCATGCCCCTCCCAACCCCCCGAGACTGAGCCTCAAGGGTGTCTCTTCCCCCAACAGTGCACATCTCACTCATCATGTAGGTAAACACCCGTCCCCTCCCCCACCCCCAACACCCCAAGTCAGATCTTCAAGTATGTCCATTCCACTGACAGTTCGCTTCGCTCTCATCATGTAGATATACACCCATCCCCTCCCCCCACCTCTGTCCGACACCCAATTGGTATCATTCCCAAATGTGCACCCAGGTGTTGATC
>CM052445.1:58705036-58735447 GCA_028533085.1 Varecia variegata | reverse complement strand
TGGAATGGCCCTTTTTATTAATGTTGTACTAAACCCCAGGAAATGATGCCATAGGCCATAGATTATTGCCAAAATACATATGAAGTCAGTTGATTCTATTTATTAAGACCATGCAAGGTCCCTGACCCTGTTGCAGTGAACAAATGCAGGGCCAGCTGGCACACAGGCATTCTTTTATACAAACCTGTTCACTCATATCTGTTAGCAACTTTTCCTTTCATCAGGGGTCAGAGCAATCCAAAAATGTGCAGGAACCCAGCGGTGGTGAGCAGGATTATGTTTAGAGTGGTTAGCAGAGGTGTGTGCGCAGCAAGTGCACCAATTATCCCCGCTACAATTGGGTGCTAACCAGAACCGGCTTCTTGCATGTGTGTGTGCCAGCCCTGCAAAGCAGCACCTGGGAGCAGTCCCATGCAATGAGGTGCCCTCGTGTGATTTTATTACCCCAAGAAGATAATTTGGTTGGTCATTGGAATGGAAGCGCTCACTTTGAATAGAAAACACACCAGGGGAAAACCAGTTTTCTTACACAGCACAGAAGACAGAGCAGGAGTAGAACTTGTAATTCAAACTTTTCACACAAGTGACAGAACAGACAGAAGAAATGCACAAATAGTTACTACCACCACTGTGGCAACCACTCCACATGTATTTTCAAAACAATTAAACTCAGCATTTCTTTTTCTTTTCTTTCTTTTTTTATTTTTGTTTCCCTTTCCATTCTCCAAGGAAATCTATAACTGGAAATTAAATATCTTTCAAGCTCTTCCATTGTATTAATAGTTCTTTTTTCTCTTTTCCAAAAAGAAAATGTTTATATCACATGGGACCAGAGGAATCATGGGATTTCAAACTGGGTCAGTTGTGCCATTGTCAAAAATGCCACATAAGTTATTATTTCAAAAATAAGCTCTGAAGATAAACTTCTTTGCATGACACTAAGAAGGAGGACATCAGGTTATGTCACAACCAGTCTACAGAATTCCTTTCAACATAGTAGGGAGCGATGTTTTCAATTTATAGATAAGTGCCAATCCCATTCACTTATCCCCAGGGCTTGACATCCTAATGATGTAGCTTGTTTGTTATTGTAGAACTTGGTATTTTGCAAAGAACCCTAAGAGGTCATACATTATGAAGGTTAGTAGTAGAGATGCTATTGACTTAGTCTGGTGGCAGCCAGGGGAGAAAACGGGTCCCCTCTCCATTTTGGAGAACCTCCTGTGAGCAGTGCATTTTGCTAACAGTCTTCAACTCCTGTACCTTAGAGAACTGCTCTGATTTGAATGTTTTTATCCCCTAAAATTTGCATGTTGAAACCTAATTTCCAATGTGATAATATTAAGAGGTGGGGCCTTTGGGGAAGTGATTAAGTCATGACGGCTCCAAATGGAACTGAGTTTTATAAAAGCCCGAAGGAGCTTGTGTGCCCCTTCCATCATGTGAGGACACAGCTAGAAGGCATTATCTATGAACCAGAAAGTGGGCCCTCACCAGACACTGAATCTGCTGGTGCTTTTGTCTTGCTTACTTCCCCACCTCCAGCACTGTGAGCAATAAATATCTGTTGTTTATAAGCCATCCAGTATTCTTTTTATAGCAGCTCAAATGGACTAAGATGGGAATAATAAGGTTTTAAGTCAAAACCAGACTTTGCCCAGGTATCTCTCAGGCAATGATGAACATGGCAGTCCTGCTAGCATCAGGCCATTCTTGTTCCCCGTTATCCTGGCCTGAACTCCCAGAGCTGCGCTGCAGCCTCAGGCTCTGCCTGCCCTTCCTACATTCCTCCCTTTCCTCCTCAGCAGGTGTCAGGACTGCACTGCAGTCTGCAGTCTTTCCACACCTATGCTTCTCTCGCTCTCTTTTGTCTTCCACAGATCTCTCCTCCCCTCAAAATAAATGACTTGAATATTGAATTTCATCATGACATCTACTTTGTGGAAGACTCAAACACATCGTCAGGGTTTCCCTTCCCTTGTGATTATTTTTAGATTTCCAAATAGATATATTGTCCAATTGTAAAGTAACCACTTTGTACAAAAGAAGCAAAACTCAAAATACAGATAATTAACATGTAATCTGGATGTGTCCAGAGAAAACATTTATTTAATAGTCTTACAACTGACTTTGATATTATAAATTTTGCTTCCAGTGTTCCTGTCCATTTCCCATGTGTGATACACAGTATCACAGTACAACACAACTACTAGTACCATCTCATCCTTGTTCCACTCCACCAGCACATACTTCTGTGCCTTCACACAAATTTAATTCCAATACATACTTAGAAATTATTTTCATTAACCCTGCTTAAACTGCCAAGGTATCTCCTTTCCAATCACTGCCAAAGAGAAATCTATTTTTAATTGTCTCCATTTATTTACCACGTGTTTCCTATGATGATCCCACATTTTATGACTTTCTATTCTTGATTACTAAAACTTCTCTCTCAAAAGCCCTTAATAATCCTCCTAATTTTTTTACACCTTAACTGTTTTTCTTACTATTCATGAGACAATATCCAATATGTTATGTGGCTAAGTGTTAACTTTTAAATAATAATAATAAGCTCACGCCTGACATCCACATTCTCGACCAATCCTTCTCTGTATTATTCGCTAGTAACATTGACTTCATCCTCACCCCAAAATAAAGGCATTACTACTGGTTCTGTACATTCTGCCTTCTTTCTGCTTGTCTAATTATTTCCCCCATTACCAAAAACATATTTCTACTTTGTTTTCCACCATTTTTGCAGGTTTCAACAATACAATTATGACTTTCTCCAGATCTGCCAGTAGCACAAACTCAAAGCTTTTAAAGGACAGATGTTCACATTGATATTGTAGGGCCTACATTCCACAGTCCCTGATTCTATCCAATAGCTAATAATAGCAAAGTACTTCTTGGAACTTTGAATGATAAAATGAAAGCAAATTTTATTTTTTCCACTTTTTTATTGTTCTCTAATTAGCTATGTACAAAAATTCGCTAGGATTCCCTTTGCATATATAGTCTCTTTTTCATCTTATAATTGCAGCCCATATTTCAAGTTTTATTAGAATTCTATTTATTCCATGATGGTTTAATTTTGTACCATATGTTCATTTATTTGACAAACAGTTATTGATTCTCTTTGTCTATTCAATCAATATTTTTTGAGCTCCTACTGTGTGCTTTGAGCAGACAGCAGGTATAATTCCTGAATTCATAGAGCTTGTGAGTCTATTACAGGCAGGCAAACACAAAATATATATGTAATAGCAATCCTGACAGGTTCTTTAAAGATAAAGGACAGAAATTAAATGTGAGAAGACATGATTAGAATTACTATTCACAAAATGTTTCTCTGAAAAATTATTTAAGTGGAAATGAGGGATGAGATTATATAAAATGCATACAACACACAGACACATCAAGCAGTAGACCTATATTTATATATCTAACTTCTTCTGCTTATAAAACTAGGCTTCAATTGGTAACTGTCAACTGGCAAATGAGAAACATTGCTGCAGATAGGAATATAGACACAAAGTACCCACCAGCCTCTCCATCTGTCACACACACCTCCCTCCAACGTGACAGAAGGAGGATTTTTGGTAATTAATTGGAAAGCAAGGAATGAAAAGACAGGAGGGTATTGTTCTTCATCCTTTTCCCTCTGTGCTCCTCACACCTGACTCCTGCTGCCCCGCCACTTTCAGCAGGAGTGGGGATTCTTCCAACAGCTCACACCAGAGCTTCCTTCCTACCTGCTGCTCCAGCCGCAGCTTGGGTGAGACCCTTGATCTCATTCTCATTCCTTTTCTCTTTATTCTTATTTCCGTCTTATTTATTATTTGTGTTTTTAGGGACTTAGAAAGGATGAACCTTTTATACGGCATCTGTTTCCAGCCATTTAGGTTGTGAATCTGTCACAGAAGAACAGCTAGAAAGCTCTTATGCATGACCAAGGCATTCTCCCTTTTACTGATAAGGCAAGAGACCTAGAAATTGGTCATGACTTAAGATGATGCAGTTAGGAAAGGCAAACCTGGCCTAAAAACCTATGTATCCTTACTTTATGCATAGGATAATCATGTATTCTGGATGTCTGAAACAGTCCTGTTTTATTAACAAACCTGCTTAATGAAAATAGCTTATGTTTATTGTCTCAGTGAAGTCATCGCTAGCAGCACTTTCACTCCTGGACTTCCCAGGCTGAAGCAGCATCATTTTCTCCTACATATAGTCTATTTATCGTTCCACACTGTCACACATATAGTATTTTTTTATATTCAATGAAGTTTGAATTTATATATATGTGGTGTTCCCAAATGTAGTATATCGTTACATAAGAAAAATGTGACTTAAAAAATTCCAAAATATGTGTGTGTGTTTTTAATGCGGAGAAGCAGATCTCCGAATGGACCTATCTAGCTAGAGATCTAAGTTGCTTACTTAAGATTACATGTTTCCATTATTTTCTTCAAAAGAGCTGCTCTTGGGGATGTGCTAAGAGAGAAGGAAGCTATAAGATATAAATGGAAGGCAAGCATCCAAGTGGACCACCATGTACCGTCTCAAATGGGAGTATGAATTGGTGAGTGGGGGCTATGATTTATTTATATATATAAAATGTACTAACTCTGAGGCAGCCACTGTGCCAAGCCTTTTACTGGTATAACCTCACTATGTACAATATTTTTATACATTATATAATTTTATTTCCTCCATTTGGTAAATGGTGAAAGTGAGGCACAAGAGGTTAAATAACTGGTTAAAATGCTTGAAGCTATAATTTAAATCAAATGTGCCTAAGAGCTCATATTCTTATCATTAAGTACATTCTGTTCATTTTTAGTTAGGAAGTTTATAATATTCTATGATCTTTGTATTTTTTCTCTGTTTCTTATATGTATTATTTCCTTTCTTACTGTGAATTCTAAAGACTCTTGTAATCATAATCTATATCTTTCCTAAAGGACAAAGAGCAAGACATGAATTTAGGTCACTTAACCTTATGTTGTGTTTTTCCAATTACTTTGAGGTGAACTCAGTCTTAGTGCATGTGACTTATATATAATTAAGAGTGATTAAATTTGGGGGCAAGCAGGCTGAGTAGTTTTATCCAATTTGGAAGACTAAATAAGGTACTAAATGCCTATACAAGGCTTAAAAGGGACTGAGTTACAGAAAAGCAATGGAAAGACCAACATCCCCTTTATAGCATTATCTGATACTTTTATTTATAATTTCATCCACAACAAATAATAATTGAAGAACATTTACTAAGTTCTGTTGGGTGGAAAATGCTCACTCACTAACATGCTAGGGAATAGAATCTTCTCTTTACTTAACCACTCTCTCTAAGATTTACAATACATATTACCAAGGTTTGTAATCTCATGAAGAATATTTCTGTAATATTACACTTTTACACTTGAAATTAATTTTTCTATGATTATTTGAAAGGAGAGTGTTTTTATTGGCTAAGAGTCATCGCGGCCATCACTGATCAGCATATTAATATGAATATAAGATAGGGAGTTCCAAGTGAGGAAATACTAAATATGTTTAATTTGGATCAAATAAAATTGAATTAAATTATTAGTATTAATTTTAGATTACTTTTTAATGATTTATTTACTTATTCATTTAGCAGATATTTGTTAAGTATATATTGCCATGTTAAATGTAAATGGAAATATGAAGGAATATGTCATGGTCTTTGACTTGAAGGCTTACAACACTGGAAGGATAAGGTACAAAGAACTTTTTAAATCCCCTTCCTTCCTTCCTTCCTTTCCTTCGTTTCCTTCTTTCCTTCTTCTTTTCATCACCTAATTATATATTTTGTTGAGAGTGAACAGGCTCAGGAATCAGAAACATTATTAAATCTTTGTTTTATAAAACAAGCTGATTTGAGAATATTCAAAATTAAAGAATGTGTATATAGCAAAGTTCTTCTAATATCTTGTACTATTTTATTGTGATAAATTAAGACTTGCATACAGATGGATGAAGGAAAGAACAACATTAGTTTAGTCAGGGCTCCACAGAGAAACAGAACTGATAGGATGTAGATAGATAGATAGATAGATAGAGAGGAAAAGAGAAAGATGAGCAGAGATTTATTAAGGGGATTGGCTCACTGGATAATGGAGGCTAAGAGGTTCCACTGAATAGGCCATCTGCAAATCTGCAAGCTGGAGAATGAGAGAAGTGGGTAACATGGCTCATTCTAATCCAAAAGCTTCAGAACCAAGAAAGCTGATGATGCAACTCTTAGTCCGAGGAAGGCCTGAGAACCCAGGAAGGGACTGGTGTGAGTCCCAGGGCCTAGAGGCAGGGGAACCTGGAGTTCTGATGTCCAAGGGCAGGAAAAGAAAAGTGCCCTGGCTCCAGAAGAGATGATCAAAAATTCACTCTTCCTCTGCCTTTTTGTTTCACCCAGGCCCCAGCTAATTGGATGGTGCCCATCTACATTGAGGTGAATCTTCCCACTCAGTCCAAAGACTCACATGCTCATCTCCTCTGGAAACACCCTTACATGCACACCTGGGGAAGCCCAATAAATCAAATCAAATGCCAAACCACCTGGGTTTCCCTTTCAGTTGAAAAGAAATGTGTTTAGTGCCTAGTGAGCCTTGAGAATGATTCATGCAATCATTGAGAATAAATAATGCATTAGCGGCTTTCTGAGTATCTCTTAATCCAGTCAAGCTGACAACCAAAATCAACTATCACAAACATCAATTGAGCAGCTATTCTATATCAGGTACTGTGAAAGACACTTAACAGATATTTTGTCATGTATTTCTCACAACATTCTGAAATTTTGTTTTCCAGTTTATGAAATTGAAGCTTCGAGAATTTAAGTGACTAGTCAAAGATATTAAAGTTAACAATTATCACACAAACGACAATCGTTTTTAGTCTCCAGGATGAAAAATTACGTACTTAGAAAGAAATGGGAATGAAATCAAAAAAGAATACTATAAAAAAGGCAATAATAGAAGAAATGGGGATAAAACATTCTGTAAGACATACAGAAAAATGGCAAAAGTGATTCCTTATTACTACTTTAAATGTAAATCGATTAAATCCTCCATTTAAAGAGCAGAGACTGGTAGACTGGATTAAAAATTAAAAGTGGGTAACAAGATGCTAACTACAGAAGATTTGTTTTAGATTCAAAGACACAGATTGATAGTATTAGAATGGAACAAGACATTCAATGCAACTAATCAGAAAAAGAGAGCTGGGGTGGAGTGGAGTGTAGTGGGGTGGAGTGTGTGTATGTATAGATATAGATATAGATACAGATATAGATATATGCATATATATAAAACACTGTATCCTACAGCAGAATGAACATTCTTCTCAAGTGCACAGGAATGTGATCCAGGGCAGAATATATGTTAGACCAAATAACAAGTCTTGATAAATACAAGAATACTGAAATCAAAGTGCGTTCTTCAACCACAATGGAATGGAACTAGAAAGCAACATAGAAAAATAAAATAAAATTCACAAATATGTGTATACTAAACAACACATTCTTAATCAATTGGTTAATGAAAAAAAATCACAATGGAAGTTATCAAATACTTAGAGATGAAAGAAAACAAAAACACAACATACCAGAACTTTTGGATGTAGTGAAAATGACTTTCCCAAGAAAATTTATATCATAATTTCAAGAAAAGATCTCAAATTAATTGATATTACTTTTCAGTTTCTTAAGAAGAGCAAGGCTACTCAATATGAGTTTCAATGTTCTTTCTCTGTTAATATTAAAATTTCTCTCAGTGTTTCTTTCATTGCCAGAGAAAATATGACTTTCTAGTAGCCAATATTTATGGCGGAAATCAGCTTGTTAAATCTAGAATATCAGTTTTCAAAATAATGGAACGAAATCACAGGAAGAAATACATTTTGCATTGTGATGTGGTATATATTTAATAATGAACATACACACAAACATATAAAATTCAGAAAAAAATTCATGAAACAATACTCAAACAATGTATGAAGCCATATGATACTTTTCTATTAATTCCTACTCTACTTCTTGACACACTAAATTAACTTCATGAAATGACTTATGTCATTTCAGTGTCACACTGGAACATTGCCTGACAGGTACACCTTGGATTTATTTATTTCCTCAATAGAATAAATTTTTGTTTGCCTAAATATTTGCTGTATATTAGGCTTAAGGCCATGCAAAGTTGCTTATTAACTTATAGATTTTTATTTTTTTTCTTTTAAACCTGTAAGTCTATGTGGGATGATGAATAACAATGAGTATGGTTTCATTGTGGTATATTAACTAGATTTCTATTTAACTTGGTAATCTCATTCCAATATGCTTTCTTTCAGTGTAGGTATTTATTCAGCCCCTCCAATTGTCTTTTTGACCAGCTTTATTACATTACTGATGCTTCATCAATAAATTAAACAGATCTTTGACTGAGGCTTCTATATTTTTGTATGAGCATCATCATTTTGACTTTTGGAAAATTGTATTAAATACTTTGAAATGTTTCCTGTGTTGTTTTATGTGATGTCCTATATCAAAGCATCACATGTATACCATAAATATACACAACTACTATGTATCCATAATTAAAATTTAAGAATTATAAATAATGTCCATGGATAACTCTCTAAAGTAAAAGAGAAATTTACTGATTAAAAAGAAAAAACATAAAGAAAAGTTATCTCTTCAAAGACTACCTAAATATGCTTTATCATTGAATGTTTATTTTATTTTTCATCTTTTCATATGACCTTTTTTTTGGACTTTTTTGTTGTTCAGTGTTAATCACACTATACATAGATCACTTCACTAAAGACTTTCAGTACAAGAGAAACTCACTATAGTGATCATATCATTTTTGTTATTTTTTCCTAATTTATAACAGAAATCTTAATATAAAGGAAATAATGCATTCACAAATGAATTTCTTTATACTGTGTAGCTAACCTCTGATCTACATTATAAGCAGCAAACAGAGTAACTTTAAATTTCTGTTTTTCAGTTAATTTCTAAACTCCAAAGTAGCAATTTAGTTTTCCTCCCACAAACAGGAAAGTACATGGCAAAATTAAAAGGATGAACACACCAAAGGAAAGAGACACTGGTCACCTGATATGGTTTGGATATTTGGTTCCTCCAAATCTCCTGTTGCAATTTAATCCCTATTGTTGGAGGTGGGGCTTCATGGGTGGTGTTTGTATCTTGGGGACAGATCCTTCATGAGGCTTGGTTCCAGTCTCAGAGTAATGAATGACTTTTTGTTCTGTTAATTCCCTTGAGATCTGATTGTTGAAAAGAGCCTGGCATCTCTCTCCTTTCTCCCTTCCTTCCTTCCTCTTCCTGTGTGATGCCAGCTCCCCTTAGCCTTCTGCCATGAGTGGGAGCTCCCCGAAGCTCTCAACAGAAGCAGATGCTGGCACCATGATTCTTGTACAGCTTGCAAAACCATGAGCCAAGCCTCTTTTCTTTATAAATTACCCAGCCTCAGGTACTCCTTTACAGCAACACAAATGGACTAAGATGCCACCCATTACTTTATACTCTGTGTATTGAAATTATGTTGATATTTCTATTTGATTTGAAGACAGACATAACTTTTATTAATAAAAAGTAGACAAGCAAGACAAATATAGTAGCAAAGTCTACTATAAGGAGTTTACTCTCCCCTGTTCACACCTCTGGGACATGTCATTGGTGTGTAAAGCCTTTAGTGTGATTCAGTGACTGACACTATGGATTGTATGTGTTAACCTTGCACACAGATATTTAACATCCTGCTTATGCTTCTTGTAGATAAACAGTAGCACCCATTTATTTCTCATAGTTCCATGGGTCTAAAGTTTAAGCACACTATGGCTCTGTTTTCACAAGGCCAAAATCAAGTTGTCAACACAGTTGCATTTTTTTTTTTTTTGGAACCTACGGAAGAAAATCTGCTTCCAAGATCGTTTAGGTTGTTAGGGGATTTTAGTTGTACGTGGTTGTAGGATTGAGGTGTCTGGCTGTTGGCCAGGGGTTGTTCTCAGCTGGTAGAGGCTGCCTGTTTTCTTTAGTCTGTGGCCTCCTTACTCAATCTTCAAGTCAGCAATGGTAGGTTAAATCCTTCTCATGTTTCAGATATCATCTTTTCTCTGCCTTCCTATTTTTCCACATCTCTCTGATCCCAGCTGGAGGAACGCCTTTGCTTTTTAAGGGCTCATGTAAATAGATTGGGACCATGTGGATAATCCAGGATAATATGCGTATTTTAAGATCATTTTATTAGTAACTTTAACTGTATTTGCAACGGCCCTTCACAATAGTACCTAACTCCGTGTTTGACTGAATACCTAGAGGATGGGAATTGCAGAGCACAGCTTTAGAACCCTGACAAGCACAGCTTTAAGCACCGTGTTACACTAAGGTTACCCAGGATCTCTTACCATTTGATAATGTTAATGTTGGAACAATTAGGTAGACTATCATTCTTTCAGTCATGTTGCCCTTTGACTAAATTAGATACTATTTTCCAAAGATTCCCCTTGAATATTTTTTTTCTGAATATCTGTTCTTCTATCTCATGTATTAAATTCTTACATGTCAAATATGAAACTATTTATTGTCACTTTTTTCATATCATTTTGATATAGGCATATTTCCAAGTCATCATGCCTCTTTTATTTTCTTAAAATCCCTCTTCCTTTAGGAGTCCTATTAATGCCAACTTTACCGTCTCCTGTACATTGATAATCTCTGGATTTTTTTCACTTCTTACCTTATTATAAACTTCAGTTAAAACTTCCTACTCATTTTTTCTCTAGCTAATAGGTCTTTAAAATGAGCTCTACAGTGGAATCTTACATATACAGAAATCAATTTAGATAGGAAAAATTTACACCTTTATTTACATTAACCTCTAACTCTGTGGTCCCTACAGAGTACTGGTCCCCCCACCAGTACTGGTCCATGATCCATTAGGAACCAGGCCACACAGCAGGAGATGAGTGCAAACCCTAGTGTAAAACATGCATGCGAGGGATCTAGGTTGCACACTCCTTATGAGAATCTAATGCCTGATGATCTGAGGTGGAGCTGAGGTGGTGATGTTAGCACTGGGGAGCAGCTGCAAATACAGATTACCATTAGCAGAGAGGTTTGACTGCACAATAAATGTAATGAACTTGAATCATACTAAAACCACCTCCGCCTCCCCTCCCCTGCAGTCCCTGGAAAAATTGTCTTTCATGAAACCAGTCCCCGGTGCCAAAAAGTTTGAGGATTGCTGCTGTAACTGAAGTTTAGAGGTTTGTTTAATTATAAGTGTGGTTTACAAGTCATAGTAGTAGTAGCAATGCCAATAACTCTGACACCAAAACACATGCATGCACAATGTAAATTACATAAAACATCAATTATGATTGATACAGATATCTAAAAATATCATTTACAATAGTTACTATATTACAATTGCTTCTGTAATTTGTCCATTCTTATACTACTGGACATGACTGCAGTTTTCATTTCTCTAATTATAGGACTAGCCTGTCCACCCTCAGTATGCTCTGCAAGTAGTAGCTATTCCATCACATAGCATAAGGGCATGCTCTTACATGGTGACCATACATCTACATTACTCTGTGTTGTTCTTTTTCCACAATAATTTTCTGAACAATGTATGGAGGTGGGTCAAATAATACCTGACAGTTTAATATTTGCATTCAAACTGATGAACAACAGTATTCTATTTCTAAAAATAGAATATAACTGTAACTTTGCTATACTTTAAGCATCAAAATTTTTAATGCATTGTAAAAGCACTCATAGTACCGTATCCTATATTAATGTTTTGACAACCGCATTTCAATACAATTGGCTTTCTTTGTAATTCTAAGTATTTGTATGCATTAAAACAATTAATCAGAGGAGTGTATAGCTTTCACCGGACTGTGAAGTGGGCTCCATGGCAAAAACAATAAAAGTTGGTTAAGAATCTCTGAACTATTACAGAGTATTATGTCTAAAACACAAATCAACAATTTTCTACTAAATTTCATCTCTTCAATTGACTCTTTCATTACATTCTAAGTGGTGCCAAACTTTTAGTCTTCTAGTCTATAAATCTCACTTAACTTTGAGCCCAATGTCTCTATTTAAATAAGTCTCAACATTCATTTATTTCCCTAAAATATATATATTTAATTTTTTTTTTACTGTGGGAAAATATCAGATAAACACAACTTAGGGAGAAGACAGTAACGAATGTCTATGTTTCAATTATCCAGCAGCAGCAGCTCATAACCCGTGACCGATATTTGTCCTCATTCACTGCCTCTACACTATCTCCCCAGCTAATTCTGAAGCAAATTTGAGATACCATGTATGCAATAAATTTTCAGTATGTATCTCTTAATAATAGGAAATCACAAAGAGAAACACAATATAATCATTATGCCTACAAACATTAAAAAAAAACTATACTGTAATCAAATATGACCTTAGTATTTACATTTTTCTGATTACGTCATATATATTTACTTACATATTTTATTTTGAGATATTAATAATTATAGAGTCACATGCAGTTTTAAGAAATACTTCAGGGGTTCAGTGTATATTCACCCAGTTTCCACCAACAGTGACAACTTGCAAATAATCACAATCAGAATATTGACATTAAAGTAACCAAGATACTAAACATTTCACGCCACCACAAGTATTTCTTCCACTGCCTTTTTGTAGACATATTTCCCTGCCCCCATCTCCTCCTTAATCTCTGTTCTCCATTTGTATAATATTGTCATTTCAAGAATGTCATAGAAATGTATATATAGTGCTATGGTTTGCATGTTTGTCCCCTCAAAGACTCATGATGAAATTTAATAGTCATGGTAACAGCATTAAAAGGTGGGGCTCTTAAGAGGTGATTAGATCATCAGGGCTCCACCCTCAAAGATGAAATTAGTGCCCCTATAGAAGAGTGAGTCCCGCCCCATCTTTCTCCCTCTTGTCCTCTTGATGCCGGCAAATTGATCTTGGTCTTCCCAGTCTCCAGAACCGTGAGCCAATAAATTTCTGGCCATTATAAATTACTCAGTCTCGGGTATTTTGTTACAGAAGCACAAATGAACTAAGATACACAGTATGTAAACTTTGGGGATTGGCCTTTTATACTCAACATAATTCTCTGGTGTTTCATCTAGGTTTTACATGTATCAATAGCCTGTTTCTTTTCATTGCTCAATACTATGCTATCTCTATAACAGATTGTTTTTTTGTTATTTTTAAGCATGCAGCCTTTGAAGGACATTCGTATTATTTCCAGTTTTGGGCTATAATGAATCAAGATGCTATAAACTTTTGTGTACAAGTTTTTGTGTGAACATAAGTCTTTATTTATTTGGAATAAATGTCCTGGAATACAATTTCTGGGTTATATGGTATTTGCATGTTTAATTAGTTTTTTTTTTCTTTTTTTGGTTTGTTTTCAACTGCAAAACTGTTTTCCAGGGTTGCTGTACTGCTTTGCATACCAACAAGCAACGTGCATTGAGTAATCTGGTTTCTCTGCATCTTCACCAGCATTTGATGTTATCATTAAAATTGATTTTAACCATTTAGATAGGTGTGTAGAAGTAACTCATTGTGGTTTTAATTTGCATTTCTCAAGTGGTTTATCAGGCTGAGCATCATGTTATGTGCTTATTTGCCATCTGTGTAGCTTCTTCAGTGAAAAGTATTTCCCAAGTAGCTTGTCTTCTTTTTATTCTCTTGATAGGGTATTTCTCAGAGTAATTTTTTCAAAATTGGAAAAAAAGTTAAATTTAGTAATTTTAGTTTTTTGGTTCATGCTTTAGTGTTAATTCTACATGTTTTGCCTGGCCCAAAGAACTGAATTTTTTGTTAAATGTTTTATATGTTTACATTCTAGTTTTAAATCCATGATCTATTATGAATTACTTTTTATGAAAGGTGTGGCACTTAGACTGAAGCCCCCTCCCCATCGATGTCCCATTGCTTTGTGCCGTTCATCAAAAAGGTATCTTTCCTTCTTTGATTGCTTTTTCACCTTTGTCAAAAATCAATTGGGCAAATCTGTGTGTGTCTAATTCTGAGTTATCTCTTCTGTCCTATTGATCTATGTGTCTGTCCCTCTGCCAAGACCACACATTCTTGACTGCTGTTGCTATATCATGTCTTGAAATTGAGTAAACTGTCTCCTTTCACTTTCTCCTTCTTTTCAAAACAGCATTATTCTAATTCTTTTGTTTTTCTAGAGACTTTTTAGAATAATTTTGATGATTTCTATGACAAATCTTTCAGGAGTTTCTCACAGAAAATAAGGGTGTATATAAATTTGCGTAGAGTTGACATCATCACCATCACTATGTGGAATCTTTCAACCCATGAACATGTGTTTTTTTTTCTATTTAGGCCTTCTTAGAGTTTATCTTCATTGTGTCATCTGCATACATATTTACAAATGGATTTTGTTAAACTTACACAAGTAAGTATTGTTTTTTGTGATTATAAGTGGTATTTTTTTTATTTCAGCATATTATGGGGGTACAAATGTTTGCATATATTACCTTTGCCTCACCTGAGTCAGAGCTTCAAGTGTGTCCATCCCCCAGATGCTACACACTGCACCCATTAGGTGTGAAAATTTCTGTGTCAGGGTATTCATTGCTAGTATATGGAAGTATAACTGATTTTTTGTTTACTAGTATCCTATAATACCAGTTAATTTTAAAAGTTTATTCATAAAGTACATAGAACTTTCTACCCAGGCAATTATGTCCTTTGCAAATAGGAACAGTTTTATTTCTTCCCCTTCAATCATTATGGTATATATTTTTTTTTACTTTATTACACTATTTAGAGCTTCCAGATCTATGTTGAATAAGAATTGTACAAGTGGAATCTTTGTCTTGTTTCTGATTTTTGTGGGGGTAGGGCAAATAATTCTTTTTTTGGCATTAAGTATAATGTTAACTTTATATTTTAGCTGTTTTCTATTGTTATCTTTCTCAGAGAGTTTGTCATGAATGAATTTGAATTTGTGAAATGCTTTTTTCTATAACAATTGATACGATTATGTGATTTTTCTTTACTACAATATATTAATTAGTTCTTAACTATTGATTTACATTCCTGGAATTGACTTGTATTCCTCAATTAGTCATGTTATATCATTCTATTTATATATGGCTGAGTTTCATTTTCTAATATTTTATTAAGGAGTTTGCATCTACATTAATGAGGTTATTGGTCTATGGTTTTCTTATTTGCTTTTTTGTACTATCTTTACCTGGTTTTGTTACCATGTTAGCACAAGTTTCATAAAATAAATTGGGAAATGTTCCTTTTCATTTTAATTTTATAGAAGAGATTGTATAGAATTAGATTTAATCCTCTGGTAAGGACTTCAACTTTTCAGTAAAACCATCAGAGCTTATATTTTTAAATTACAAATTAAATTTATTTACTAGTTTTAGAGCTGTTGAAATTATATGTATTATATTAAGTGGGTGTGGCAGTTTGTATTTTTGAGGAATTAGACTATTTTATTGAAGTTATCAAATTAATTTATATAGAGTCATCCATAGTATTCTCTTGCATTTTATTTTTATTTTTTTTCTCAGTTTCTGTTGTTACTTTAGTGATTTATATTCCCATGTTAAATCTTGACATTAGTAATTTCGTCTTCCCTCTTACTTTCTTTGTTAGTCTTCCTAGACGTTTTTCGATTTCATTGACCTCTTCAAAGAACTAGCTCTTTGTTTCATTGATTATCTCTGTTGCTTTTGTTTGTCTTCAATTTTAAAAATTTCTGTTTTTATCTTTATTATTTACTTCCTTTTGCTTGCTTTGGGTTTATTTTGCTCTACTTCTTATTGAGTTCAGAGCTTAGATTATTGGTTTGATATTTTTTTTCTATTTTCCTAATGTATGTATTTAGTGCTATAAATTTCCCTCTCAGCACTGCTTTGTGTGTATATCTCAAATTTTGATATGAGGTATTTTCATTTTTATTCACTTCAATGTAATCTTTTTATTTTCCTTGAAACTTCCAGTTTAACTCATGGATTATTTTAGAGTGTATAATTTAGTTATTAAATGTTTGGAGAAATTTCTGGGTTTTTTTTCAATATTATTGACTTTTAATTTGATTCCATGTGGTTAAAGAACATAACCTATTATTTCATTTTTTAAAAATGTGTTGAGGTATGTTTTGTGGTCCAGGATATGATATATCTTTGTATATATTTCACGGATGCTTGAAAATAATTTGTATTCTGCTATTGCTAGATGGAAGATTTTGTAAATCTATTAGATACCTTTGTTTGATGGTGTTAATTCTTCTCTATCTTTGTTCATTATATATCCAGTTGCTCTGGCAACTGTGATAATTTCTTCAACTGTAATTGTGGATTTTTCTATTTCTCCTTACAGTTCTATTAGTTTTCATTCTTTCAGGTATTTTGCAGCCCTGTTGTTTGATACATGTACATTTAGGCTTGTAATGTCTTCTTGTTGGATTGGCCATTTTATCATTATTTGATATCAATGTTTATCTTTGGTATTTTTTTTCTCTGAAGTATATATTATGTTGTTTTAAAATAGCCACTAGATTTATTTGTATTAAATTTGTAATAATATATCTTTCCATTTTTAACATAAGCTTGTTTATGTCATTAAAGGTTGAGTTTGTTTTACACTCAATAGTGTTAGGTCATGTATATAAAACCATGTTGCCAATCTCTGTTTTTCAATTGGCATATTTAGACCATTTATATTTAACATGATTATTAATACTTAGTCTTAAATTTGCAATTTTACTTTAGATTTACACTTGTTCTCTTTATTGATCATTTCTATTTTCTTTATTCTTCTTTTGTATAGTCTACTTAAGCATTTTTTAGAATTCCATTTATCTATACTGTTCTGAGTATATCTCTTTTTATATCTTTTTATACCTTACCAGTCCTGTTATCATTTTATCAGTTCAAGTGAAGTATAGGAATGTTATATAACTTTAAAGGCCTTTATCTAAACTGTCTATAATAGAGTTGCCATAAATGTTAATATTCCCTTTACATACATTTAGCATCACATCACACCTTGTTATAATTTTTATTTCAACAATCAAACATAATTTATAAAACTCAAGTAGAAAATAAAATATTTTATTTATCATATTTGTGTTTATTCTATATTTTTCCTTCTTAATGTTTCATAATTTCTTCTTTTCTGTTTACAATATTCCATTAGCCATTCTTTTAGAGTAGATATATTGGTATCAAATTGTCTTAGTTTTCTTTCATTTAAGAATATCTTGATTTCTTATTCTTTCCTAAAGGTTAATTTGCTAGGTATAGAATTCTAGACTGATAATTTTTTTTCTTTCCATACTTGAAAAATCTTGTGTTCTTCATTCTGGCCTTTGTGGTTTCTGATATGAAATCCACTGTCATTTGAAGTGTTTTTTCTTCATAAGTGTGGTGTTATTCTTCTTTGGCTGCTTTTGAGATTTCTTTCTCTTGTCTTTAATTTTGGGAATTTTGATGGCGACATGTCTTGGTGTGTATTTCTTTGTTTTTTTCTTATTTGAGATTTACTCAGCTCCTTAAATAGGTAGGTTTATGTCATTTGGAAAATTCTGGAAGTTTTTCACCCATTATATACTTGTGTTCCTTTTTAGCCCCTTCCTCTTTCTCTTCTGCTTTCAGGACTCTGATGATATGGATGTCAGATCTTTGTTATATTCCCAGAGATCCCTGTGTATCTGTTCTTTTTGTTTTTTTCCTGTCTGTTGTCTGTCTTTTATATCAAGTGTTTTCTCTCATTCTATATTCTGGTTCACTGACCATTTCCTCTATCCTCTCCATCATTCTGTTGACATTATCTACTGAGCATTTCATTCCAGTGTTGTATTTTTAAGTTGTAAAATTTATATTTGGTTCTTTTTTATATCTTCAGTTTCTTCACTGAGATTTTTTTATTGTCTCCTTGAGGTTTTCTTTCTTGTTTCTTTCATTTCTTTCAGATCTGTTCATAAATTCTTGTTCAAACCTTTTTATCATTGCTTCTTTGAAAACTTTGTCATATAATTCTAACATCTTTGTCATCTCGATGCTGACATTTATTTATAGTCTTTTCCAATCAATTTTAGATCTTCCTTGTGCTTGGTATGACGAGTGATTTTCCGTGGAAACCTGGATATTATCATGTTATGTTTTGAGACTCCAAATTTTGTCTAAACTCTCTGTTTTAGCTGGCTTTTCTGTGACACTGCTGTTGTAGGGACCACATTGGAAAAGTACTGTCTCGTCATTTGCAGGTGGAGATAGAAGTCCAGCTTTCTCACTTTACCTGCTAACTTTCAATGGGAATGGTTCTTCTCATTATCACTAGGCAGGATGGGAATTGGGGCTGCCTAAGTGACACCGTGGAGAGGGTGACCTCATTACTACTGGACAATGGTGAAACTCCTGATTTTCCTCTAAGTCTCCAGTGACACTATGCCAAAGTGATGGGGGATGGGTACCTTGTGAATGCCAGCTGGGGTTGGAAGTCTAGGCTCCTCATTTGGTCTCCACTGACATCATTGGATAGAGAGTCTTGTAACTGACTAGCAGGAATAAACTTCCCCATTCCTCCATGGTCTTCCTTATGCCACTCCTTGGAAATGTTGTGATACCTCGTTAACTTTCTCACTTTCAAAGCCTCTGCTTCCCACTTATCTTTTTTCTGGCATGGGTAAAAGTAGAGACATAAAGTTATTTCTGTTGTATTCAGATGGACTAAAGAAAATATTTTCAGAAAGTATTCTGCTTTATTAGGCTGACCATTTTCTGGTCCTTTGAAAGGGAGCTGGCTTTTTTTGAAGTTACCCTTTTCTGCAGCCAATGGCATTTCTAGGTTGCTGGCTTCCTCAACACTAAATCTAGAATATATGAGGCAAAAGCAAAACCCAGCAAATTCATCACCATGTTGTTCCTCAGGTCTGGAGTTCTTTAGCTGGTCTATCTTCTTTTCTTCATTTTTCATAATCTCTCTCTCTACACACACACACACACACACACACACACACACGTGTGTGTGTGTGTGTGTGTGGGTTTTTGAACTTAATGGGAGGAATAGGGAAAAACACATCTACTACATCTTCTCCAAAGCATGGAGCCCCCTCCCCTGTGACATATATTTTTAAGTTTGTTTACATCAGGATAAAAAAAAAAAACCTAAAGTCTACACATTATAATTGATTGATAATGCTTATTAAGTATCTTTTAATCTATAGATTTTAAATTCCTTTCACTCTTATTTGATGAATAAATTTTAAAAAATTGGTCTTATCGGTTTCCCTACCATCTGGATTTTGTTGCCCACATCCTTATGAAGTTGGTTAACATGTCCCACTGGCCCTGCATATTTTATAAAATAAAGGCTACAGTTAGATATTTGATATGAAATTTTGGAAAGAATACTTCAGAACTATTATTGTTTTATTCCACCAGGAGGCACATAGCCTCTGTATTTTTAACAGAAGACATTCAGTATGTGTTTCCTAATTTTGCAAATCGAAAGACAAAAAATGACACCCAACACAAGTGCAAAGAGCACCTCTAATGCCAAGGTTATGGAGATTAAATACCATTTTCTAGAAAAAGGTGTTACTTTTAGGGAAAGCTGGATGAAGGATTTTTGGGAACACTCTGTATTATCTTTGCAACACTTCTGTAACTATATACTGTTATAAAATACAACTAATGAAAATATTAATCTAGGAGTTACAAAGACAAAATATCTCTTTTTATTTCATATAATAAGACTTCAAGTTGTTAAGTTGCCCACAGACATAAGCTCTCATGGTCCACAGTATATATTTATTGTGGTATTTATGATGAGGGGGTGGAATATTCCCCCTTTATGAGGAGTACATATTTTAAAAGTTCAGAATCATCAGGTTCCAGAAAGTATAGAGAACCACCAGTTCAATCCCGTAATATTTTGAATACTAGTTTTAATAAAGTTATAAAACTGAACACTGAAAAACTCCAGTATGGAGATCCAAGTACAGAAAATACACTTCTTCTTGATTGAGTTAGTGAAGTCAACCATGAATTCAAATATTGACTTAGTACTTACTCAGCAAAAGTGAATATACAAGGGCATGATTCTTGTGGGGAGCAAATTTATTTGCCCAATCTCGCTGCTGGTAGGTAGCTCACAATTTTGCTGGAGGTGCATGGCCTGGTGTCCTGTATAAAACGGATAGGAAATTAAATTAAAATGGTACACGTGATAATATAATGATGAATAAAATATTAAGCTAAGAAATATTGCTTGTAGTGACATAAAAATGCTACTATGCTGCAAAATTTTGTGCAAGAGTAAAGTGATTAAAACTGTGATTCTGGTAGATGATCATCAAAAGCTTTTATGATGGATGAGATTATGAGGAGAAAGCTCAAAAGGAAAACTGTAGAAAGGCACTAGAGATTTTATGCTCATACACACACACACTATGCACATAGAGCACAATGCTTGAGAGGATGTAGAAGTACAAGAGTTTTAAATTTAGTGTTTCCAAAAAGAGGTATCAATAATTAATAATCCTCAGATCTCTGCTTCTTAAGTGGGTGGTCAAAAACAACTAGATCATTTGGCTGACTACAAGCCATAAAAGACATTTTTTAGTTGGAAAATTCAGCTCATAACATCAGAGTACATCAATTTGAATAAAACTTTTCCAGACGCATTTCCTTAGAGGAATTTGGTTTGGAAGTTATATTACTACTATCGATGCTGCCATGCAGCATTTTCCCTTGACAAAACATGATACTTTTTGAAATACACATCTCTATTATAATAACATTCATAGTTTCAAAAATCTGTTATTTTATAAACCAAAGAATTTTAAAAGGTAGAAAATATTAATATGTCAACCACAGTCTTCAATATGATATCACATTGACAAATATAATTTCTTTTGGAAAGGATTTTTTGGTTGTTGTTACAGAAGAATCTCTCCTATAGGTTCAGTATTTTTTGCAGTCAATAAAACATTTATTTTTAAAATAGTTTCAAGTTCCACTAAAAAACATTTTATTGTATGTATTTTTAGCCGTTTTATTGATTGTATTTCATGTGTTTATGATTTGCTGAGATATAGTTGTTTTGTTTTTAACAATGTCATTTTTGATATCAGCAAAATTGATTGAAATTTAGAAAAAGGCTTAACCAAATTATATATAAATGCACAATATTAAAGAGCTGATTATATGGACACATTTATTAAATTGACTGTTGTTAGGTATCTATAATGACATTTGATCCAATATATTAATATTTTTCAAGCATCATTATAAATGAGGGCTGATCAATAAGTAAACCATTTATATTAAAAACAAAGAAAGTTTGAGTTGTGATTATCAAGTGATCAAATTTGAAAGAGTTGCCTGAAGTAGTACTGTATTATTCTGAGCGGAGTCTGAACTCAGAAAATAAGGCAATTATGATGAGAATGATGAGAATATTTTTTAAAAGGTGACATTTAGTGTTTGAACTTTTGTTTTTAGTTAATTTGTTTTTGTTGATTTGTGTGTAGAAATTCTATATAGAAAAATGGGAGAAGATGCTAGTGTTATTGAATATTTTAACTTTTGCATGTATACATACAAATACATTTAAAGTATCCTGATGTTTTCATATAATATTTCAAATTTGTGTATATTCATTTTATGAAATCATAAAGATTTTCTACTTCATGATTTTTTTAAATCTTTGTGTAAAAATAATTTGTTACTATTCCTATTAAGCATTTACAAAAATTAAAAGTTGATAGACAACATAAGATGAATTTTCTTAAATTTAGAAAATAACATTGAGATTAAAATAAACATACAAGTAATAAAATATCTAGAGTAAGAGAAATAACCACATAAATCAAGTAAGATTATTTTTTTCAAATATGTCTATTCCAAATGTTCTATTTTGGTCAAAAAATAATTATATTAACATTAAACCATACTTATAAAAACATCCTAAAATGATTTTAATATATGGGACATTTATCTCCATTGTTAAATTAAGTTACTACAAACATACTGAATTCTTTGTATTTCCAACATACAATTTTTCACCTCTTTTGAGTGATCTAAGAGACTCATTTAAAAATTTTAAATCTGTAGTGCATTTTAAAAGAACTAATATTTTGGCCCAAGACCTCTGGCAATTACAATGCAATACATCTGCAAATGGCATGGATTCTGTTCTACTCTTAACTCTAAAAATGTGAACTTCAAAAGGTTCATAGAAGATGTATTGCATTCTAGCATACGTATCTGTCATGCATAAGAACTAGTTAACTAATTTGCTTGCTTTGGGGTCATTTTTTTTCTTAGAAACTATATATAATTCTTTGAATTCAAACTCATAAAATCTGTTGATGAGATTCAGCTTCAGAGGAATATTTCCTGACTCATAATATGTCAAAAAACACATTTCTGGAAACTTTACTATATTAAATCTTATTAATACAGAGGTCTGGAGCAATCATTATTGAGTTGTCATCAGAGTCTACAGAATATAAATCTAAACAAATGCATCCAGTATAAAAAGAATTCTTTATTAAAACCACCTTTCTTTAAGGTTCTATTACCTCAATATGTGACTTTTGTGTGTTTAAACAGGGCTTTCCTTCTTGTCACTGTTAACTGGTCACTGCTTACTTGCATTCCATCAAAACTGACACCATTAAGTACTGATAAGAAGTGCTTGAAAACGTACTGTTCTCTTGCAAAGTACCTCAGGTTGAAGTGAATATCTTAGCTATGGTTTCATTACAAAGGATAGAGGACAAATATTCCCATGGTTCAGGCAATTAAATTTCTTTTGAGTACTGTGATTGTTTTTAAATCATATGGCTTTATTTTTTCTCATCTATTTTCCTTTTCCTTTTTAATCATTTTCTTTTCTTTATTATCACATTTCAAAAGATAAAATTCGTTGTTAACTAAGTGTCCATTCTTTAAGCAAAGTCATTTATTTCATCAAATGAACCTGAGATTTATCCACATTAGTGGTTAACTTGCTTAGGCTACTTAAAATGTTGACATTTGATCCTCATCTTGCAAAATGCACCAGTTTTTAAAATGTGTTTCCAAGGAAATAAAAAGACTGAGCTTCAGAGACCCAGAGATTGTTATATGTGATTTGCTACAGCTTACATTACTGCAAGGTGGAAACAATGTCAGCAGGGAAAAAAATCAAGTTTTTATATAATTCATTGTGCATAGCAATGCATGAGCTAATAAAGTCAGTATTAATATGTTGCCACTGTGCATAATAATTCTTAAATATAAGTTTCATGCTTTAAATAGTGTAGTTATAATATACCCAGTTATAATAAACTCTGATTTCAACACTGCTTGTGAAATTCTTAAACTAACTCAGAATTATACACGTCTTTGCAAGACTCTAATGGGCAGGGAAGGAATGCCCAGTGCTATTTTATTTCAAAACAAGGAAGGAACCATCTGTTTCAACCAAATGAGGGGAAGACAAAGTTCATCTACCGGGAGGCAGCTGACATGCACATTGTAGTTCGGTTGAGTAAGCAGTTCTAAATCGGGGCTTTAGCACCAGCCAACTGTCTGCAAAGGAGGAGGATACTTTAGGGAAATTGAGCTAATTGATAGGAAAAATTGCACCTCACTTTTCAATGTTTTATCATTTTTTCTCTGTTTTTAAAGAATATCAATTATTTTATTTAAAGTAAGACTATAAAACTGGACAAAGCCATTTTTGTAGCTGAAATTTTGCGGATGTGTGAAATGAAACGCAGAATGTGGTGGATGTCTCCATCTCAACAACCCTGAGAAAGAATAATTTTTCTGTGCCTGAAAGTCCAAGGTTAATAGACATCACAAAGCATCCCTTTACTTAGGCACTTGCAATAAAAGTAGGAACACTTGAAAAGCCTTGAGAACACATTCTGAAAAGACCCGTGTCCTTGTTTCACTGTAGTTTTAATGGTTAATTTTAAGGAAAGTTTACTGGTAAAGGGCAAGATGTGCTTGTGACCGCGGCTCGAATGAATTTACCTTTGTATACTCTATCAGATGTTCAATTCTAGAGGGTTCAGGTGTCAGCTCAAAATTAAAAGGAAAAAAAAAACCCAAAAAACGTCTTTTGACTTGCCGATCACTTTCAGTGCACGTTCTCATGCATTTGCAGCCCAATTTTAGAAGTAGGATTAAGAATGGATTATGGTGGTTTAACTCAAGTTTTCATTTTATTTTTTTTCCTTCCTCCAATAGTGCGGTTCCCCCGTACCTGATTATCGTGGAGGGTTTAGAGAGAAGTGAAGTGGTTGGAGTTCAATCAATACGAGACAGAGTGCCGCGGAGAGGCTTGAGAAAGCCTTCTGAGCCCGCAGTTGGATGCCGGCTCCTGCCTCTGGCTCTCCACCTGGAGGAATGGCCTCCCTCTTGCAGCTGACTTTCCACTGTTTTGTTTCCTCCTAATGCACTATTGATCCAGTGAGGCTAAAAAACCTCCTCTTAATGTGTCCTGAGCCCAGAAACGGCTACACCTTCCAAACATGGTATTGCATTTGGAAATTAAGTGATTTCTTAAGGTCAATTACTCTATAACTTTTTACACATACGAATTTGCTTCAGAATATGCCTATTAATTAATATGTTAAACCACAAATGCACTTCATGGAATTGCTTCAAGGAAAATGTCACCTCTTTGAATTCCCAAAAAGAAAATCTTCAACAATTCCACAGAGCCCCATTTCTTCCTAAATTCAGTTTTACTATTTTTCTTGCAACTAACATCATTTTTCCTAACCACATTAAAGGCAAATTAATCCCCATACAAAACAAAATCTGGGTAAGATTACTATCCTTCGGAACAATTATCATTGTTAAGTTTTTGAACATGCATTACTCTGATTTTCATTCTGTGACTCATAACTTTTTATATTGGTGAGGCTAAGTGATATTTTTCTCTTCTTTCACCTATAACAGCTTCTGAAATTACTTATTGTTGGAATTTTTTTAAAAAGTTGAGGTAAAACATCACAGAAACCAATTTCTTTAGAAAAAAATCATTTGGAACCAAAAAAGATAATAAATTGTGAATCTGTAGAACAACAGAATCAAATGATTTCTAGTAATTTTGATCAGATATAGTCTATATCTTTGTTTATATAAAGTATTTACATGCACTACTATATTAATATATTAAGTATACTAGGAACCAAAACAAAATTGAAATTTTAAAAAGCTAAGTTTGAAATAAAGAATTTTAACATAGAATTCTTTTATTTTTCAAAATAACTAGGACAACATTAAGAAATCACTGTGTTTTTAATTTAAGAAAGCACTTCTGTGCTTGTTTTCCCCTTAGTTTTGTTCTCTTTAAGAAACAAATGTAAACATGAAGAAGAGTTTGAATAATAATATCCTGAGTACCTGGATATTCACCACCTAAATCCAACAATTTTTAACATGTTTATCATATTTGCATGTGTATATAAATATGTGTAAATATAACCATGTGAAAATAAGCTAGAATTATCAGGCCACCACATCTTTGAGTCACCCAGCCTGCTTGCCCTATAACTAAGGATATTCTCTCTCATAATGAACTTCATTAGCATAGCTAATGAAATTAACAATAATTCCCTAATGTTATCTAATATTTAATTCATACTCAAATTCCCCAAGTAGTTCCCCATGTATATTAGTTGTTTTTGAAAAGTATATATTGATTTAGTGACAAGATCTTTAATATATATCACTATGCAATGAATGATTAGTCTCTGAGATAAGTAAAGATATTTTCTGAAGGGGAGAATAATTAAACAATACATAATCAAATGTAAAGAATTAGAAATAAAGCTACCTGGTAATATCTTTGGGATGCCTAGTTTTTGATTTTTGACTGTCTTTTTTCTCATCAGTGTGCCCTGATTTTATTTCAAGATCCCATTACAGGTCGTCTTTTTTTACCACTCTGAGTGAAGGTTAAAAATGCTTACTTCTATTTAGATCATTGTATCTTCTCTACGTTTAAATATAATTGAGTCTACTATCAGATGGTATTATGATCTTTGTTTCAAATATACAGTTTTATTTAGAAAGCTCATGAGATGGATTGTCTATTTTATGTTACTCCTATTTCTATTAGGAGTTACTCCTATTTCTATTTCTAGTTTTTTCTTCCTTCTTAATGCTCTTCAGTTTTAGTTTGTTTTAAATAATTTCCTTTTTGTTTAAAGATTTTTCTTTAGACATTTTTATATATATGTTTAATAGCAAGCCATTCTTTCAGTTTTTAGTTATCTGAGGATGTCTTTATTGCCAACACATCACTCCTGAAGGAAGGTTATCCTTCAGCATTTAAAACATGTTGTGCACTTCTGGCTGGCTTCCATGGTGTCAGGTAAGAGTCATTGGATTATCTGTAAGTAGTGTGCCACTTCTCTCTGTCAGCTTTTGAGATGTTTTCTTTGTCTTTAATTTTCAGAAGCTTAATTATTATTTCCTTGGCATAGATTTGTTTACTTTTATTCCTTTGTTGGTTCACACAGTGTCTCCACTCTGTAGATTTATGTCTTTCACCAAATTTTCTAAGTTTTCAGCCATCATTATGTCGAATACTCTATCACCCCTACTTTCTTTTACCTCTCCTGGAATTCTAATAATACTAATGTACCCATACAGGATCCTGAGTCTTTGTTCATTTTTTTCCCCAGAATATTTTCTCCCTGTTTTTCAGACTAGGTAAATTCTATCGATCTGTCCATCTGTCTCAGGTCCTCACACGATTTAACTGATCATATCTTGTCATCTCTGTTCAACCTTTGAGCCCACGCAGCAAGGTTTTTTTTTTTTTTCCTATTATTTTATTTTTCATTTCTATTTTTGGTTATGTTATATAAATTTATTTTTGGTAAGGTTTTTACTTTTTCTTTATTTCAAAACAATTTATAATTGCTTATGGACACATTTGCAGGATAGCTTTGTTACTATCCTTGACAGATTATTGCAGCGGCTGATTATCTCTGTATTGGTGTCAGATGATTATATTCTCATTCAGGTTGTGATTTTTCTCATTCTGACAACAACAGATGATTTGTATTTATTATATCATAAACATTTTGTCTGCTATTTTATAACACTCTGAATCCTTATTACATTTTCAAGTTTAGCAGACTGTCAGCCTGTTTACGTTTAGCACGCAGTTCCTAGCCTACTTTGGTGGACCGTAATTCCATGGATGGCTTTATTTTCAAAGGCTTTATGGGAATCTTTTGGCTTCTTTGGCTTGTCTGGCCCTGCCTGGGCTGCCACTAGTCCCTGTTGTTGCTGCTTGAGGGGGCAGAAGGACTTTCCCCAGGCAGAAGCTTCTAGGAAGGGGGAGAGATTATCTGGCCCACAAGCATGAAAAGTCTTCAAGGTCCCTGTGGTGCCCTGTGTACAATCCCACTTGCTGATGCTCCCTGCAAGTTGATGTCTCTCAATGAAAGAAGAAATTTTCAGGCTTGTGGGCAAAGTGACTTCTAGGGCACTTTTATTGGTGGGATGCCCCTAGTCTTTGGAGGTTGGATTTTTTAATATATATAATATCTGGTGGTTTATCAAATTATGGAAGATACTGAAAGAGCATAAGCACATCATACTGATGTATTGGAAGAATTAATGTTGCTTAAGATAGCCTGTTTTTTAGCAAATGTTAGCTGACTGAGTAGTAGCGATAGTGTCTCAAGAGAAGCCTCACACAGCTTACTGTGTTAAATCTCCATTCTGTGGTCCCTAGGAAAACATGAAGAATTTGTCAGCCCCATTCTAATATTTCAACTGTCTTTCTCTCCCTGTTTCAAACTTTTGGACAGTGTGACCCAGAAAATAACTCCATTTCTTCTAAAGCATTCAATATTTGTTTTTGATGGGTAAAGTATTTAAACAAATTCCACCAAAAAGCATGAAAATCATACTATAGCCAAGTTTTTGGCATGAACATTCATTGGTAAATTCTTTCAGGGAAATTTTTTATGTATTTACATATATATATCCAGTTTGTCTCTCATATTAACAGACATGTAATAAATATTTATTGGATGTATAAATTTATGAATCTTAAAGTAGTTCCTAATTTTATAGGATTATGTGGCTTGATCTCAGAATTTTTGAAGAAGCTTCCATTATATATGCATTATCATATTCTTTTATCACAAATTCTAATTGCACAGAATGAGAAACAAATATATTTTCCCATTTGGAATTTGAAAAAACATAAGTTTTTAAATTTTAGAGTGAAATGTTTGCCCCACATTTCATTCTTGCCAAAATGTTGCCTTTATTGCTTTCAAGATATTTTAAATATTTTCATTTATTTTTCACTATATTTTATTTAAATGTTAATATCAGTGCTATTCATTGCAAGATCAGAAAGTTAAATTTATACACCAATAAAAATAAATGCTATGACAATAGAAAGAAGTATACAAAATTGGCCATATACCCAATATTCAAGAAATATTTAGATACTGAATAAATATATATGTAATTGCATATCAAATATTTATAAATATATTTTAATGTTAAAATTTGCATGTTTTTGAGATATGTTAGATAACTTTCTGGTTAAAGAATATCTTGGCAACAGGGGATTAGATTTAAATTTCAAGTTGACCACGGAATTTTGACCTCTCTGCCACAATTGACTTATAGCCAGCCTCAAAGCAAGGTTCTTAATGGAGAAAAATTAGGTATGCGATTCCATTACATAAGAGGCAGCTAAGACTGTAAATCGTTTCACATCCACCCAAACAACAGTTTTAGTTACCCAAATATTTGTTGAATATCTACTCTGTTTCAACCATTATGACAGACTCAAGGAAGACCTTGCAGTTTCCAAACTGTAGCTTTAAAGGAAGGCAAGTAAAAGTTGTCCTCAAACCCAAATCTTGCACTTTGATACCTCTTCCTATTCCTGCATAAATCGTTCACCAACAAGTTGCTACATTTTCTCAATCCTGGAAGGATAATGGCACAATTTAGATTCAACTGTGATTCCTTTGGGATGCATGTAGGTGGCTGATGGCCACTTTTCCCGGAGGGGCACTGACTATCTCTACCTATCCTAAGCTTACAGTGCTGCAGCCAGCACTTCTGCTTGTGGACCTAATCTACCCATTTTCAGCATTTGTATTATCACCTGAAAATGTTCAGGAGAAAAGAGGTATATGAAAAAACAACTCAAAGTTACTTTTGCCCTACTTGTGAAAAAAAAAAAAATGGGCAGATTTGAATGCATTTACCATGACAAAATTATGTGCTCATTATATTAGAAAAAGATTCATTATTGCATATAATTGAATTCTGGTAACAATAGTCACAATTTTGAGCAAAATATATTTGCAATCATTGTTCATGACAGAATTTGGAACCTGATGATTCATCAGGCTGGTCCCCAAATTGATGACTATTAGCAGTGTCTATTCGGCCTAAAACTGTACATACATTTTAATAACAATGTTGATTTACCACTACTGCTCACACCAGAATTACAGAACAGGATTCCTGCTAAGTAGAGGACAAACAAGAGGATGCTAGATTTCATTTTCTAGTCATGCTCCTTTAGCAATATATGGTTGATTCCATTCCCAAATTTGTGTCGGGAAATAAACAGCGAAGAAAATCTCAGTTAAAATGGCAGTATCTGTGCCGGACATGACATGTGTTTATTGCCCTGCCTATTTCAAAACATCATTTATTTCGGTTGAGTTAGAGTACAATTCTTTTTTTTTTTTTTTTTTTTTTTTTTTGAGACAGAGTCTCGCTCTGTTGCCCGGGCTAGAGTGAGTGCCGTGGCATCAGCCTAGCTCACAGCAACCTCAAACTCCTGGGCTTAAGCAATCCTACTGCCTCAGCCTCCCGAGTAGCTAGGACTACAGGCATGCGTCACCATGCCCGGCTAATTTTTTCTATATATTTTTAGTTGGCCAGATAATTTTTTTCTATTTTTAGTAGAGGTGGGGTCTCGCTCTTGCTCAGGCTGGTCTCGAACTCCTGACCTCGAGCGATCCATCTGCCTCGGCCTCCCAGAGTAGAGTACAATTCTTTATTTCTCTAGCCTACAATACAAAACTTTCTGGTATTTAGGTGTGGGAATGCACATATTTGTCCCTTTAGGTGTGTATATACAATGTTTCTATCACAGGGGCAAAAATAGCCGAATTTTATACACAAAACTGGAAGTATCAGATGGTCCAGTGTGTATGGATTGGAATGTAGCTGTGATGGAGGTCGAGAGCCTCTTATAAACTTATACATATAGATGAACACACACACATATATAATATGTGTGTGTGTGTGTGT
>CM052445.1:58679174-58704536 GCA_028533085.1 Varecia variegata | reverse complement strand
TTTGTCCCTTTAGGTGTGTATATACAATGTTTCTATCACAGGGGCAAAAATAGCCGAATTTTATACACAAAACTGGAAGTATCAGATGGTCCAGTGTGTATGGATTGGAATGTAGCTGTGATGGAGGTCGAGAGCCTCTTATAAACTTATACATATAGATGAACACACACACATATATAATATGTGTGTGTGTGTGTGTATATGTGTGTGTATGTATGTATGTGTATATATATATTCTTTTACAGGTCCCCATCTGACCCACCCACTCAAGAACTCCAGGATGTTTCAACCATCCATGTGTATGGATAAAAATCTGATGATCTATGTTATCATCTTAAAAAGATGGAAGAGCTATAGAAATAAAACATATCTTCTGTCATTTTATTTTAGATTTATTTTCCAAAGTGTTTTATTAATAAAATGTTGTACATGATAGCACAATAAAATTTAACAAGTTGATTTTGGCATATGCAGTGGAGCAATATAACCTGTGCATTGAATAGACCTCTGTGTTTATGCCACTTCCCATCGCTAGGCCCAGCGTTTGGCTTTAAAAGGGATACAGGAGACTATTCTTGAGTTGAGAGGCCCAACCAGGGTTTGGCAAGCATTTTCTGTAAAGGTCCAGGTAGTAAATATTTATGACTTTGTGGCCCATGAGCTCTCTCTTGCAGCTACTGGAAAGTAGCCATAAACACAACACGTAAACAAATCAACTTTGCTGTGTTTCAGTAAAACTTCATATATAAAAATGAGTTGGGTCCATATTTGATCTGAGGGACATATAATAGTCTGCTGACCATGGACATAAATCAGAAATGTACCAGCTCCATTCTTCAGCCCACTTAACATACAGAAGACACTGAGGCCAAGAACATATAAAGGGTGGGAAAAACAACTTAAAAGAGCTTCAGGCTTCTCTAATGACTATTTATTTTTTAAAAGGAACCAGTTCTATTAAAATAGATTTTAAAATGTCAAATGTTATTTTCCCCTAAACTTACTTCCCATTTATATTGTGAGATGCCATGAAATACAAAGTTATTTTGGCATATATATATATATATATATATATATATATATAAATAAAACTATGAGTTACTTTAAAAATTGTATATATAAACATAAAAATATATAAAATATAAATATATATAAAATTATTTATACTATATATTATTTTATATAAAATATTATATTTGTATATAATGCTATATTATATATAACTACATATAATTTTAATATTAATAATGTAACCGAAATAATATGTTGAACTCAATGTTTTCATCTCAGTCTTTCTGATTTCTTTCAAGCGTGGGGATGGGGTTGATTTTATTTTGAAAACACATGTACACATGCATACATACATCACCCTTTGATGACAAATAGTGTGAGTTCTTTCTAATTGAAGAAATAGTTCACTAATCAAATTAAAATGTATTTCATGATATTTTTTGAGCAAGTGTACATATTTTGTAAAGAGCTGTGTGAACCTTGGGGAATTCACACAAACTCTCTGAAATGCAGGTTTTTGAATGATAATTAAAGTTGTTGGTATAGTCAGAAGCATATTCTTAAGAAAAGGGCTAAAGCTTTGGACACAGACATAAATTATACTACTTATTAATTATGTGACTCCAGGGAAGTAGCTCGATTTTTCTGAATGTGGATTTCTTAAGCCACACACCAGGGTATTAATAGCTAAGTTATTCGTACGGTTCCCCAGCTGACTGACCCACTCCAGACACCAGGTACACCTCACCCTCTACACCTGGGGGAGTTAGTGGGCACATATTATTAAGAAGAGTGATGTATATTTTAGAGAAGAGGTCCCCAACCTTTTTGGCACCAGGGACTGTTTCATGGAAGATAATTTTTCCATGGATTGGGGAGCGGGGAATGGTTTGGGGATGATTCAAGCACATTACATCTATTGTGAATTTTATTTCTATTATTATTACATTGTAATACATACTGAAATAATTATACAACTCACCATAGGTTGGGGACCCCTATTTTAGAGCTTAGGATAGAAACGTGTGTGTATGTGTGTGTGTGTGTGCGTGAGTGTGTGTGTGTGTGTGTGTGTGTGTGAGAGAGAGAGAGAGAGAGAGAGGGAGAAGGAGAGAAATAGATTTAAAAATAAATAAGAAGATTACACTTAGTAAAAATAGACCATGATATCATTTACATTTGATAAAGTAAAATGGCGGCACATGATTCACAACACGTGAAAATATTAAACAAGAGCAACTGTACTGCCAAACCAACAGCATAAAAATCGGGGGGAGTGAAAATTTATATATATATATATATATATATATGATTTTTTTACTAGTTAAAAAAGTAAAAATGAAAATCATATTATTTTAGTATCTGGTGCAAATTTATGTACCATAAAATGTACCATCTTTTAGTTGTAGATTGTGAAAACATACACATAATTGAAGATACACCTGATAATATTTTGCATAAGTTTTACTAAATTAAATATAGTAATATTTGCATTACATTTTTCTTATGCACTGTATATCTAATGTGACCTCTCCCTACTTATAAATCTGGTGTTATCTGATGTAGTCCATCCTTTGAAATTAAAATAAAATTTTCTCTAATCCTGTCTAAAGGCTATGGCTGGTCCGTGCCATTCCAACTTCTTTTGCTGAGATTCCAAGGGCAATGGAGGCTTCTAAGAGAAGCTTATTCCCCAGTGGGCTCTGCATCTAATCTGATTCCGCGGCCATTGTCTGGACATTCCACGTGCTCTTCCCATTTAAATCACACCATGCCACTTTGGAGTTATAACTTAACTATAGTTAAGGCTCTTTATCTTAAATGCAACAAAATCAACTTTAACTTTGTGTAAGAATTTTTGGGCTGCTGGACAGAGTTTTATGTTGAGGTGACTTTATTCTCTCTCCATATTCCTTAATTTCCAATTTCCTGGTCCTTTCATCATGACCTCTCCCGGGAATTTCAATCTCCCTAGCTTTATGATTGTAGAGAAAATGAACTCTCTACCTCTTGTTAATGTATTCTGCTAAATAATGATGAATATTCAATTTTCCCTTTATTGCTTAGGAGAAGAACAACAAGACCAAGAAGGAGGAGGAGGAGAGGAAAAACAGAGGTTTCTTTATCTTTTAGACTCTAAATTCTCACTCATTACTTGCTATCTAAAAGAGCCCTGCAATGACTGACTTTCTCACGCGTAGAAGTTATGAAAGAAACTCCCCTCGGAATGCATATGCATTTCTTGCTTGGGAATATTTGGAAATCAGCTGTGGAGTAATGCTCCCCAGAAACTTTACCAGAATGAAAAAGTAATACTTCTGTCTAATAATTCTAAATTCTGATGCCACATTATTATTATTATTATTTTCTATCATTACTTGTAAGTGGAACAGAATCTATCCCTGAAATACTACCTAGGGGGAGCAAAGTGGGTAGAAGGAAAGATTTATGAAAATCACATCAGCAGCAATTGTCTCTGGAGAAGGAAGGCAGAGAGCCTAAATTGTGTCCAAGGGAGGATGTCATTTTCGATCCTAATTTTAAATAGTTGTCACCAATGCAGTCAGTCATATAAACGGGACCTGTAAGGCAGTGATAAATACTGGTCACAGGGAACATTCTGCATATTCAGATGGAAAAAAAGAATTAAAAAAACACAAAAACAACAACAACAAGATCCTTTGTTTGTGAGACTTCTCTTTAGCATAAATATATGTATATATAAAATGTATGTATTATTTATTTATTTATGTTGCAGGAAAATCCTGTTGCTACTAATCCCCATTAACAGTTCTCTGGATGGAATCACTAACCTGGGAGGTCACAACTATGCCTGTTATTCAAAACTTCAAAGGAAGAAAATGTCAATATTCCTTCCTCTTGTCTTGTATTTTCATCTCACCCATTAGTTCAGTATCGGTAACGATAAAAATGGTTAGTCACTCTTCTACATATAAAAGGTGTGTTTTGCATTATTGATTAAACTATGTCTCTATGCTTTCTTCTCTAAGTTATAGATGTAGAAGTATATTGATTACATCTAGAAATGGTTTATTGCAGCCTCCTTCTTACCTATCAATGGCATGAGGCCAATGTACATTTAATCAATTTTTGATTCATTTATGATTGGAAAATTGGTAAATTATTTCATTCATCTTAAGAGGTACACTCATCATGAAGAAATTTAGTTCAACTGAAGTTTGGCCATGAATCTGAAAGGGCATCATATGGCATAATTAAGTAAATACATAAATTTTATTTTATAAGGTGACTATTACCCTATAGAGAGATGCCGGATTTTTGGTTCATATCCAGACTACAGAAATATTGGCAGAGCCTTCCAGGGCAAATCTTACCTCTTGTGAAAAATGCAATTACATATTTAATATATACTTTCTACAGACCAGCCTACATTTCTTAAGGAATATTCTTTTAGTAATTACAGAAAGATCAGTATTCTGTCCCCACCCACCCTTTACTGAACATGAACACCATCTTAATAACTATCTGTGCAATGCTATGATTGATTCACTGGATGGAAATCTGGCAGAAAATTTGTAGCCAGTAACTGCGATGAACAAAGAAATTTTTAAGCAGGTTACTGCTGTAGAGCAAGAAGAGATCATTGCTAGATACAACCAACACTTTGACCTATAGGAGTAACTAGTTCACAGAAAGAGAGGAAAAATCTAAAGCATAATGCACACATTGCACAACCCAGTTATAAATGTAATGGGTCTTCTATTGGAAGAGTGGCGTAGCTGCTTGGCTTAGAAAATAGGACTCTTCTGCTCTTTTTGCTTTTGCCGAATTTTAAATAGCTGTAACCCTGTACCTCATTGTTCTCAGATATAAAGTGGTATTAATGCACATGGTAGGAAAATGGTAAATGAAACATTATATGATTTTTAAATTTGTCATGAATGCTTAATAAGAATATGTAGAAATATGATGGTAATTTTTATAATGTTTTGCTGATGTTGAAACAGCAAAAAATGAAAAGGTCTGTGAAGCTGTACCTGTTTCACAGCTGCATGAAAATTATTTCCAGTGTCATGGTATGTAACATATGTAATGTTAAGATGCTTAATAAGAACAATATAAAAAGTGTGAAATAATACTGAAATCACTAAATAGCTTTTCTCCCCTTTCTGTTTGCTGTTTGTCAACATACAAGGCCATGATAGGACATCACCTCCTCCTAAGTGGAATTTTCCAGAGGCTATACATTGCCTTTGTTGTTTTAATAACCATCGCTACCTCCTTGATGTGGTTTCCTGAGTCTTTTTATGTATTGCTAATAATGGTCAGTGGTTGGTCTTGGCTTTGAAGCTGTGACCACGCAGATAGTGAATAATTTTGTGCAATTCTAAGAATAGATACCAATTTCCATATGTCATTGATCTTCTGTGTAAGTCGTGGAGTGTTATTTACTCCCACAATATAAGATAATATTTTGTTGCAGAATATTTGGAGGAAGCCAAGGAGAGTTTGATTATGATGTATTATTGATGAAAATGATGGTGATGAAAATGATTATTAATGATAGGGTACCACAAACAGCAAATTCTGAATATATAAAAATATTTCCCATGAAAAGTATTTTGGAATGTGCTTCCTAACATGTAATGCATAGAACATAATATAACACTGAAATGTATATATCCATACATATATATGTATTCATCTCTCACTATATATATCCATATGCATACATATAAATATATGCTTCTATAGCTAGGACAGACCATGTCTGTGTTTTCTTTCCTTTCACCATGCTGAACACTATGATTCATTTAGGAGAAAGAAAATACACAACAATAAAACAATGCCTGTGCTTATTTTTCTCTGAATTCCTTCCTCAAGTTGGAGTTCACTTTGGTTCTAATTCCTATAAATAAATTCTATTTGCCTGCTCTCCTGCATGGAGAGACAACTTTAAGTCAAAACTACTGACGTTTATTTGGCCACTCCCTTCTTTCTCATTACTTTTTAGCCTGCCTATGCTTGACAAGCCCCTCCCATTTCCCCACTTAATTCTGTCCCCAATATCCAATGTTGGCTCACATCCAGGGTAACACTCCCAGACTCTAATTATGCATGCCTATATCTATCTCCATCGTAGGTTTCTATAGCAGTGAGCCAGCCAAGCCAGCTTCTGCCCACTCCTCCCTTTTCTAGAGACAGAGATCTGGTTCCTTTAATGGATTTATTCACATTCAATTAGTCATTTTTTATTGAGGACCTAATAATACCTGATAGCAGTATTGAAAGGACAACAAAACAACAACAAAAAACAAGTTCATAATTGTCATTAGAAAGTTACAATTTGGTTGGAGATACCTGATTTAAAAATACATGGAGATTAATTTCTGCAGGATAGGTACCAGTTTTTCTTTGTAGGTCTGGTAAAAATAGAAGGTGAAACCACCTGGAATGGGACTATTTTTTAGGAAGGCTTTTATTGCTGGTTCAATTTCAGTACTTGATATGGGTCTGCTCAGGAATTCTATTTCTTCCTGATTGAACCTAGGGAGATTGTGTGTTTCTAAGAATTGTCCACTTCCTCCATGTTTTCAAGTTTATGCATAGAGATTTTTATAGTATTCAGAGATGATATATTGTATTTCCATGATATAAGTTGTAATTTCTTCTTTTTCATTCCTAATTGAGCTTATTAGAGTCCTTTCTTTTCTGCTTCTAGTTAATCTAGTGAGAAGTGTGTCAATGTTATTTACCTTTTCAAAGAAACAACTTTTTGTTTCATAAGTATTTATATAGTTCTTTTGTTATAGATTTCATTTAGTTCTTCTCTGACCTTGGTTATTTCTTTTCTTCTGCTGGATTTGGGGTTTGTTTTCTCATCCTTTTACAGTTCTTTGAGGTGACTCATTATATTGTTGATTTGTGATCATTCTGTCTTTTGTATGTAGGCATTTACAGCTATGAATTTTCCTCTCAGGAATGCTTTAGCTGTCTCCCACAGATTTTGATAACTTGTATCCCCTTTATCATTTATTTGAAGAATCTTTTGATTTTCATCTTAATTTCCTCCTTCACCTGACTATAATTAAGCAGTAGGTTATTTAACTTCCCTGACTTTGTGTAGAGATGAGTGTTTCTATTGGAGTTGATTTCGAATTTTATTCCACTGTGGTCTGAGAAGATGCATGGTGTAATTTCTACCTTTTTTTTTTAATTTGTTGAGACATGTTTTGTGGCCAAGGTGTGGTCAGTCTCAGAGAATGTCCCATGAGCTGATGAGAAGAATGTATATTCAGTTGTTTTTGGGTCGAATGTTCTGTAAATGTCAGTCAGGCCAATTTGTTCTAGAGTTCTGTTTAAGTCCATCAATTCTTTGTTTATTTTCTGTTTGGAGAATCTGTCTTGTTCTGTCAGAGGGGTGTTGTAGTCCCTGGCAATTACAGTCCTGCTGTTTATTATTTTGTTTAAATCAAGTAGGATTTGCTTTATAGATCTGGGCTTCATTCCAGAGATGCAGGGATGGTTCAACATACACAAATCTATGAATGTAATTCACCATATAAATAGAAGTAAAAACAAAAATCATATGATCCTCTCAATAGACAGAGAAAAAGCATTCTACAAAATTCAGCACACTTTTATGATAAGAACACTTAAGAAAATAAGCACAGACAGGACTTAGCTCAAATGGTAAAAGCCACATACAACAAACCCACAGCCAACATCATACTGAATGGGGAAACATTGAAAGAATTCCTGCTTAGCACTGTAACCAGACATGGTTACCCTGTATCACCACTTCTATTCAACAGAGTGCTAGAAGTTCTAAAAAGAGCAATTAGACAAGAGAAGGAAATCGAGAACATCAAAATGGAGGCAGAAGAGATCAAACTATCATTCTTTGCTGATAATCTGATCTTATATTTAGAAAACCCCAATGATTCTGCCAAGAGACTACTGTAATCAATAAATTCAACAAAATATCAGGCTACAAAATCAATGCACACAAATCAGTGGGTTTCATATACGTCAACAATAGTCAAAATGAGAACCAAATAGCTTTCACAGTAGCAACAAAGAAAATAAAATACCTAGTAATATATTTAACTAGGGGATCAAAGAGCTCTACAGGGAGAACTGGGAAACACTGAGGAAGGAAATAGCAGAGGATGTAAACAGATGGAAAATCACACCATACTCATGGATCAGCAGAATCAACATTGTTAAAATGTCTATAGTATCCAAAGTGATCTACACATTCAATGCAATCCCTATGAAAATACCAACATCATTTTTCTCAGATCTAGTAAAAATATTTCTATGCTTCATATGGAACCAGAGAAGACCTTGTATAGCCAACACAACCTTAAGCAAAAAGAACAAACTGGGAGGCATCAATTTACCAGATTTCAAGCTATACTACAAGGCTGTAGTAACCAAAACAACATGGTACTGGCACAAGAACAGAAACAGATCAATGGAACAGGACTGAGAACTCAGATATAAAGCCATCCTCATATAACCCATCTAATCTTTGACAAAGCAGACAAAAACATACACTGGGGAGAAAACCTCTATTCAATAAGTGGTGCTGGGAAAATTGGATAGCCACACGTAGAAGATGGAAAGAAGATCCATACCTCTCACCCCTCACAAAATCAATTCTTGATGGATAATGGACATAAACCTGAAGCATGAAACCATAAGAATTCTAGAAGAATGTATGGGAAAAACTCTTACAGACCTTGACCTAGGCAAAGAATTCATGAAGCAGACCCCAAAAACAATCATGAAAGCAACAAAAATTAATAAATAGGACCTTATCAAATTAAAATGCTGTGCACAGCCAAGGAAACTATCATTTGAGCTAATAGACAACCTACAGAATGGGAGAAAATATTTACATGCTATACATCTGATAAAGGGCTGATAACTAGAATCTATATAAAACTCAGGAAAATCTGCAGGAAAAATCAAACAATCCCATTAAAAAGTGGGCAAAGGACATCAATAGAACCGTTTCAAAAGAAGATAGACTTATGGCCAGAAAACACATGAAAAATGCTCAGCATCTCTAATCATCAGGGAAATGCCAATCAAAACCACAATGAGATATCATTTAACTCTCATAAGAACAGCTTTTATCAAAAAGTCCCCAAACAAGAAATGTTGGCATCCATGCGGCGAGATAGGAACACTCATACTCTACTGAGGGACTGCAAACTAGTACGACCTCTATGGAAAGTAGTATTGAGATACCTCGAAGAACTAAGAGTAGAACTACCATTTGATCTAGCCGATCCCACTACTGAGTATTTACCCAAAGGAAAAAAAGGCATTCTATAAAAAAGACATCTATATTCAAATGTTTATAGGAGCGCAATTCACAATTGCAAAGATTTGGAAACCACCCAAGTGGCCATCAATACATATGTGAATTAACAAAATGTGGTATATGTATACCATGGAGTACTACTCAGGCATAAAAAATTTGTTGAACTAACTATTGTATTATCCTGGATGATGCTGAATTATCCTGATGATTCTAGTAAGTGAAGTATCACAAGAATGGAAAAACAAACACCACACGTACTCATCATTAAATTGGTACTAACTGATCAACACTAATGTGCACATATGAGAAGTAACCTTTATAGGGGTTCAGGCAGGTGGGAATGAGGAAGAGGGGATGGGCAAAGTGACACCTAATGGATGTGTTGTATGCTGTCTGAGAGACGGGCACACTTGTAGCTCTGAGTTGGGCAGTGCAAAGGCAATTTATGTAACCAAAGCATTTGTACCCCCATAATATTCTGAAATAAAAACAAATAAAATTAAGAAAAAAGAATTCATGAAGATTAAGGAATAATGCAAAGTGTCAAATGAGACATATGATTGTAGGAAGTGTCAAGCATTCTGCTCACACAGGAAAACGATCACCGATTTGGAGGAATCAGCAGGTGAATCTTGCATAATCTTGCAGTTTCTGATACCATTTTAAAATGCTCCATTTAGTTATAAGACGTTAATGATTAATTTATATTCTCTAATTCTTAAATAATTTTGATCTGTGTCCATTTGCATTATATGCTCACATTCCTACTGAGCTGAATTTTATATCAAAAAGAGAATGAAGAATTTTTCCTACTATGAATTGCATATATTTTAGAAGTAGTTGATAGTAGTTGAATAGAGACACGTCATTCTTCTGAAGTCTTTGGCCACTGTTAAAAGGCAAAATAATGTGCATTTGTGGGCTTAAATTTTATGTTGGTTCTTTACAACTATCAAAATTTATACTAAACAAATTTCACTCGATGCATAAGTTGTATTACAAGCTTTATACCTTCATAAACTAAAATATATAACTACTTCATTCATAAATTGTAAAATATCTTCAGACTGAGTCTAAATAACTGAGATATTACTTTTCTTACTAAATTCTAACAATGCATTATTATTTAATAAATGGCATTATTTTTAATAGTAAATTATTCTTAATTTAATAAATCACAATACTGAAATTAAGTACTTACTGTGGGCTAAGTGCCTTGCTTTGTGCTGTGAATACACAAGCTAGCAAGATTGAAGCAGAGACCCCATCCCAGAGCTTCTAATCTAAGAGGAATTGGCTATACAATGGTCTGGTTCAGTGTTCACCAAAAATTTCAATCTTGAAAATAATAAATAATGATGTATATACTAAGATTGCAAGATTTAGCAAATAAATATATAAATTTTACATGGGAGATATACTCATATATATGTCTATGTATATATTTTTATGTATATATTTTCTGTTTATCTGAATTTAAGATTTACCTGAATGAATTCAATTTGATAACTTTAATATATGCCTCTCATAATACCTTAAATTATGAACCCCCCAAAATTTGTATATTGGAGTCCTAATTTTCAGTCTCTCAAAATGCGACCTTATTTGGAAATAGAATCCCGCGGAGGTAATTAGTTAAGGTGAAGTCATCCTGGAATAGCGTGGGCCTCTAATGTGGTATAACTGGTGTCCTTATATTAACATAAGGGGAAATTTGGACACAGATATGCACACGGAAAAAATGTCTTGTAAAGATGAAGGCAGCAAATTAAAAGCTAGGTGATGCCTGAGATTGTCATCAACCACCAGAGGTAGGGGAGACCCATGGGACAAATTCTTCCTCACATGCCTCAGAAGGAACCAACCCCGTCAACACCTTAATTTCAGGCTTCTGTTCCAGAACTGTGAGACAATTCATGTCTGCTCTTTAAGCCACCCAGTTTCTGGTACTTTGATACAGCAGCCCCAGCAAACATATAGACCTCTCCTTAGGGAAATAAACTAAAATAATTCTTGTATAAATAAGCATATCTCAATGGAATATTACCAAGCATTTCAAGGCCCTTCTGTTAACTGATATAATTTTTACATTAGCCCATGGAGCTAGACAGGTGAAAGGTATCATGATCTCCATTTACTGATGAGAAAACAGCCTTCTCAACAGATGTATATTTTTCTTAAAGTCACACAACCATTTGGTGACAGGGCCAGAATTCATCATACCCTAACTCCGTATTTAGTAAACTTGTCAATCTATTGTGCAGCTCTTCACAGAAACTCTAATCCTTAGGTATCATGGTTTTCTTATTGAGAGACAATTGGAACTGTTACCTTTTGGGAACATTCCTTCCCTATCCCCCTTCCTTCCTTTTCCAGTTGCTGCATACATCAACAAGAGCCTGTGTTTACATCTGTTGACCTTTTTCATCCTACAGTATGGCTTTTGTCTAGAATCTCAGGGTTTTCATATTTGCTACTGGGGCTTTTCCTATTAGTGCTTCTTTAAACTTAGGTCTTCTCAGAGCCCTCTAAGTAGGTCATTTGTATCTATTTAAAAGTCATTGTTCTCAGCTTGCGTCTGTGTCTGCTTCTGTGAGCTGGCACAACTCTCCCCACCTCACCCGCCCTCGCCCTCGGGGATCCCTACACCTGAGCCCACTGAGCTGCCTCGCTGCTTACTCTCAGCACTTTTCATAATGGCTGTGCTTATTAAATTTTCTGCACATTCAACTGAATTCTGGGAATTTATGACTATCATGTTTGCTGCTTTATCATCCTTATTTTGCATGCTTCATTTTTTTTTAATATTAGCTTTTATTTCCTGTGAACTTTAATTCTACCTGCTTAAGTAGGGTATTCGCCACCGTATGTTCAATGGCTCTCTCTCGGGTACCTCTTTGCTTTTGCATTTGCTTTGACACTTGGCACATACAGTTAGATTTTAAAAGAGTTATAACTATTATGTCAAATAATAATTTAGAATTCTCTTTGGCTTACTTCCACTGCATACTTTTATTGTTCTTATTTGACTACTGCTTTTGTCCCAACAATTGGTATAAGAATGTGTTATTATTCAGTTGCAAACAGGGAACACATTGGGCAAATATGTAAAATGTGGGTCTCACCTAGGGTATGCTGTAGTGAGGGTCATCCCTCAAGTAAAGGACAGATATCGTGGAAGAACAGGAACTGCCAATTCCTACTTGTACTAGGCTGAAGGTTTATATATATTGAGAATTTCAATAGCTGGCCCAATCTCTTACAGTCGCTGGGATAATCTTAACTATACCTGACATTATATTAAAGGAAGATTTCCACTGCTAGGAAATTAGGATGGGCTGGTGCCAATCTTGTATCAAAGGGTAGTATCCTGGCTTCTTGGGGCACCTGCTGTGGTTGCCAGCCCAAATGTTCAATCATGCTGGTCTCTTGCTCAATCATGATGGTGTGTGCCTTGATATTTGAGTGCCTTATATTAAATATATATACTCTAGGTATAAGGTGAGCCCTGTTCTTCTCCTTCAGTTTCACTCTAACCCAGTACTCTCTCCCTAGTTCCTGAGAATCACCTTCTTTCCACCCTCTGTTCCTGGACTGTGCTTTCTGCAGTTATCTTGGCTAATTAGGGTCCTGATTCAATGTATTTTCTAAATATATCTTTGTGAAATTGATATAATCATGAGAAAACTGAGTTTTTAATTGATAAGGAGAAGTACAAATAAACACACTGAAAAAAAATAAAAACTTGTGTGTTGCATGTCTTTCTTGTGGCAGAATGAATACAATTCAGCAGGAAATTCGTCCTTACCTTTATAAAGAGAAGGATCGTATGTACAATTATATATAACTTTTGGATTATCCAAATGCCTGCATTTAATATAGGCATAGTGGTTTGCCTGAAATTCTATCAGGAATATAAGAGATCATTTATTCAACAGGAAAAAGAAAGCTGTGGATCGTATTAGCTGTTTTATGACATTATGCAGATACATATTATAATGTAAACAAATACACACAAATGGATAATGCAGCACGTTTCAAGACGTTGTGAAAATAATCCACCAACCAAGATACCCTGATGAAACAAAACCTAAAACAAACTAAAACAAAAAAATAAGCAAAAGCAATCACAATCGTAAGGTTGACTGGACACATGGTACCTGGATAAATGTATTTTAGCTTTCACCATGCTTTTCTGAATTTTATTACTCCTTGCATTCTGATTGCTAACTGAAAACAGGATTCCTTCAGATTCCTGGGCAGCTTGCCACTACTTTGGGCCAAGGGGCCAATAAAAATCATTAGCAATACATAAATTTTATCCAGTGGGCTTTCCTGAACATGTGCAAGTGTTCAGAAGGTTAGAGCACTGAAATCCACATGTTTTGTCTCATCATGTGCTCCTCATTTGCTTGCAATTGGTTACACTCAAATCTGCTATGTGATTATATTGTAATTTATATTAAATGAAGATCAATAAGCCTTTCAAATATACTAATAAAATGGTGATTAGACACATTTGCTAATAAAAGGCAGTAGATAAGACTTGCAGTTATAAGTTTTTCAAAAGTCTGCAGTATGAAATTCATATTCCATATTTTGTGTATTCCTTTGCAATTAGGCCAGTATAAATATATTCACAAGAAGAAACTATAGAATGAAGTGTGTTTATGGTTATTATGATGAGACACAACAGCCACCTATGAAACTGAAAATCTCTATCCTACTTTTTTTGCATTTAAAATTCAAAATTCTCCTTTGGCTAGGTAGATTAATTTGCCATTTTTCTCTTTTTTATATTTTATAATTTTTAGTATGTTTTTCTTGATAGTAGACAATATTTTATGTGAAAAAATGTATTGTTACCTAATGTTAGTTTGAAACACACACATACACGCAGACACATATACACAAACACACTTGAAAGATTATGTGAAGTATATTTATTCTGATGTTTAATTAAAAAGTGCCGCTATCATAGCAAATGACACACAACATGCAGTCACGGCATTTCCAATGACTACAGCATCTCACCTACTTCAACACTAAGGACTATCTTAGGTCCGGTGAGCAGAAACAATGAAAATAAGAAGTAGAGTTTCAAGAATAAAGAATACATACTGCTTGAAGACAAAGTATTAAGGGGAAAAAAAGCACAATGAAACTAATTGTGGGGTTGCTGTTTTATCTAAATTTTCATTTACTACATTAATCTGAAATAGAATGATTTGTTCCTTTATTGTAAATAAATGTTATGTCCTTGATCCTGTAATTCATAGTTTAATTAAAATCCAAAATTCTCAGTTTGGAAAAAAAAAAAAATCTAAGGATAACTCCCCTGTAATTTAAACCAGAAGGTGACCTATTTTAGACTGAAATAATCTAGTGGGAAATATATTTTGGCTATAAACATCTACTTAAAAACATTTTACAACAAACTAACACCTCTTTCTACACTAATAAATTAAATACAAATTATAGTCAAAGGATACCTTTTTTTCTTTCTTTCTTTCTCTTTCTTTCTTTCTTTCTTTCTTTCTTTCTTTCTTTCTTTCTTTCTTTCTTTTTAAATTCCATACATTGTCAAGGGCTTGTTTTTTAAAAGGAGAGTTCAGAGAATCCAAAACATGAGGAATATATCCTATACCCTGGCAGAATTTTATTAAAATTGTTCTAAAAAGATGGGTATCTATTTTTAAAAGCTCCAGGGAAGGAAGATCCACAACATGTCTAGGTAGTTCATTCTAGTGTTCACTCTAATTTTGTGATCCTTCAATTATCTTTCCTGTTTATGCACATAATTTTTATTTACCAGAGGAGGAATAGGGAACAACTGAAAATAAATCAGACATTAGGACAAGAGTGTGGACAATGGAGGTATTTTATTTCAAAAAAATAAGATAGGAGATTAATATTCAGCAGTTTCAACATATGCTTATTTTCCCCCAAAGAATTAAAAGTCTTTAAAATAATGTTTTTCTAACATTGGCTTATTTTTATCACAAAACATCTGTGATAAAATTAATTCATATTTATTTAAATTTAAATAGACTCTTTTTCCTTTCAGTGAGGAATAATTTCTTCTTTTCTGTTTGATCTGTTTTAAGCCACTTGTAATGTTTATTTCCTAGTAGTAAACAACATTAATAATAGTGATAATAATACCACACTAATGGTCACTCATTGTCTTGCCTTTTTCTAATTTTAAAAATCATATATATTTAACATGAATATAGACACTCATATGCATATATTTGAGAACCTGAAGAATATTAACACACAAATTACCTGGGCAGTTTGTCTTTAAACATACTTAAATTTTTTTCTCTGCAAAATTGTACTGTTTTTCTAGTACAACCATAAAATGTTGTTATGTGTAGTGGCTACATCGATACTTTGCCCAGATGACCAATTGAGGGCTGATGGATCCAACCCTTATGTGGTTGGAAAGTTGGCTGCTGAGAACTCACAGCTGAATAGTTCCTTGGTAATTGCCCTTGACAAAGAACTGCTGAGGGGCAGATTAAGTCCTCTCCAAGGGTAGGTAGACACCCACTGATTGGCTGATATGGGACATAAACGCCTGGTACCCCTATCCGCATTTCCAATAACACACTGTAGCATCCAATGGGGCTACAACTGCAATTGCACAGTATGCCAGCCTCTCACGCCACAATTCCTGCTTTCCTTTCTCCCTCACAGGTGGCTCCTAAAACTATTCCCCAATGAAACCTACACACACTGTGCACCTTCTTTGGGTCTGTTTCTAGGGAATCTAATCTCAGACACCATAAGTATTGCAATGGAAATAGATTACTCAAAATGCTATTCAAGAATGTTTTGCACACAATCCGGTAGTCTGTGTTATAAAGTCGCTTACTTGTCACCTATCCTATAACTCTTTCACAGTTCCTCATATACTGGAACATCAACAAGTGAATTTGGGAAGCTACTAAGTGCAAGGTACTGAAGATGCTGGGATTATAGTATGAGATAGATTGTATTTGTTTATCAAACATATACTGAGGACAAAGTCTCCAATCTGGGTCCTTGTGATCTAAGAAGACAGAACATGCACGTATGAAAACATGTCTCTATTGGCTGAACTGTTGTATTTCCATTATTTTACCTCCTTTATGTTTTTCTCTACTTTTTAATCATAATTATATTACTTAGAACTCTGTGTATGTCTTTGTTATAAGCCATCTCAATACTTTTTAAAAGAAATATATAGGTCATTAAAAAGTGATTAAAATAATGCTAATAAACCACAAAGAATTAAGGATCCTGGACTTCAGAGAAAGAGCACAGTTTAAATTACAGAGGCAAGAACTGCATTCCAGAAAAAGAGAACAGCATTGAAGAAGGGTCACAAAATAGGATCTATTCATGCCATATTTGAAGTCATACATAGACCAATATGGCTAGAATTCATGTTATAGAGTTATAGGGAATAAGTTTGCAATGCTACATGTTGCCAATTTGATTATGAATGCCAAGATAAATGGATGGTAAGTGTTCTCACTACAAAAATGATAACTATGTGAGCTAATGTATTTGCTAATTAGCTAAATTTTATTCCACTGTTAAATGTATACCAACATACTCATATATATTAATATACACTCCAAAATCATGTGTACTATAAATGCATAATAAAAAATAAGTTAAGGAATTTAAGTTATAGCAGGAGAGTAGATTAATAGTTTGTATTTATAGTTTGTATTTATTTACTTGGGTTTTATTACTGTTTAAATAAATAAATGAAAAGAAAAAAAAAAACAGTGATTCCAAAATTTAAATCTGTGATGTGAATCTCAAAGGTTAATCTGGTAAGCTGATATAGGAAGAACAGCTGAAAGGCTAGTATTAATGTTTTAGAAAATAAGAGCATACTGCTGAAGAAAATGGACAGCAATGTTTCAAAGCCAGATGTTTTCAAAGGAGAAAGTGAATCACATGTCACTATCTAGATTTGAGGGAAGAGGGAGAGCATTTAATGCAATGCAATTGCACAGATTTCTTCTACATGAATGGAAAGATAATGATGATTATGAACGAAATAGCCAAATCTGGTTTGGGGAGAGAGAAAATTTGCCTCTGAGTATAATGGGTTTCAAGTGATTACTCTGCATCCAGGGTAAAAATAGTATTAATATTAGGTAGGTGGGAATACAGAGGAAGCTGGAGGCCTTATTGTGAAGACATTTGTGTGAAAAAGAACAGTCTATGGGCAATTTTTAACACAGAGGGAAGCAGACATTCAGAATTTTAGGGTTCTTAAAACCAGAAAGCATCTATCCCATGTTTCCCAGGGCTAGTCAGTAATAGACAAGAGAATTACTATGGTATCACATTGATCAGAACAGTCTATGGACAGTTTTCAACACAGAGGGAAGCACACATTCAGAATTTTAGGGTTCTTAAAACCAGAAAGCATCTATCCCATGTTTCTCAGGGTTAGTCACAAATAGACAAGAGAATTACTATGGTATCACATTGATTCCCTGCTGCTACCATGTTGGTTCATGGCAGCTATGATGCTATACCTGTCTCCCCTCACTTTGTTCCACACTCCCTCAATTCTAAAGTCCACGTTAAATATTTAGATCACTTGCTAGATTGCTATTTCACCTGGACTTGAAATACTATTTATATGATCTATAAAAATGTAAAAAAATGCAAAATTTCATTCATAATAATGCAAATTCAAATGAAAAATTCCAAAATATATCATTTCTCTCACACAGAGAAAGCCCCAAGAAATCGATAATATGCTGTGCTGAGTCACTGACAAGACAGATACTCTCAAGTGGACAGTTGTAATAAAAATGGCACAAATCTTATGGAGAAGAATTTTAGAATATCTAGCAAAATTCCATGTGGATCTATTATGTGACTCAGAAATGCTACTTTTAAAAGTGTATTCCACAGATGCATTAGTAAAAATGCAACACTGCTAAATATGGCATTATTTATAAACAATTAGAAAACTGGAGCCAAATATCTATTAGTAGGGTACTATCTAAATAAAAGAGACATAGGTAGTGATTATGAAGATGGATACATTGACATAGATTCATCTGGGAGAGACATTGTTTAATGAAAGGCAAGATGCCTTTTCAATATTTACAGTATGCTTCCTTTTGTTTAAGACAGGAGGAAATATTAATGGATATATGTATTTGGATATAGTTTCAAAAAGACATGGGAAGGATAAATTAAAGGTAATAAAAGTGTTTACAGATATTAGGACATAGAGAAGAGGATTGAGCTATATAGAAACAAGATAGTACTGCAATAAACATTCCAGTGCAAGAAAGTAAAACTCAACGGAGGGAGTGTAGTGGGGAGAGGCGAGGAGGGCATGGGCAAAAACCTACCTAACAGGTACAATGAAGACTATCTGGATGATGGGCACACTTATAACCAGAATCAAGCATTATAAAAGCAATCCATGTAAACAAAAATATCTGTACCTCTGTAATACTTTAAAGATTAAAAAAAAATAAATGAATAAATAATAATAATAATAAAAGACTGCTCCAAAGCACCTTTTTTATTATTTTGATGATGGGATGGTGCAACTCCTTTACAATGAAAAATTAATATTAAATGAAAAATAAAAGAAATCATCACAAATTTTGATAGCAAACTTAAATGAATGAGCCTAGCTGTATGTTGAGTAGGTGACATATCCATGACAGAGAAAATAATTATTTCAAGTTGTTTCCAGTATAAAAAAACAAAAGTCGAGTCGCAATGTTAAAATTCAGTTGGATATATCGCTAAGAACTCGTGTTCTTTTTCTAAATTATGCATACTAGCTTTGTGAATTGTTAAAGGCCTAGCATCAGTGACAACCCAGAAGAAACGTGCACTCCAGAAATTCCCTACTTTAAGGAACCGGGGCTGTTTAGAGGAAGGGTGATTCCATTTGGGGCAGAAAATATGCATGATACTTCTAGGAAGTGTTCTTCTGTAAAGCAAGAGAAGTCACAAAAATTCTAATGAGGTCATGTCAAAAGGGCACTTAAGCTATCACGTATGGAATCCAATTAAATATAAGCATCTAACAGTAACGATCACAACTATAATTGATTGAAATACATAGGACATATAAAAACCAATGAGCTCATGGGGGGTGGGGGTCAAAAAATCCACATTTTAACACAATTCATCAGGCTACCTGTACACAGATGAAAATGTGAGAAGCACCATTCTGTCTGGTTAATAAAGCTAATGACCTGCATCTTCTATTTCACTCCCTTCTCTGTTTTGATATTATATTAATGTTACTATGTTACTATGAGGCTTGTTATATCATGCTCTTTCTCCCATATGCCCTTATAACTAGAGTCTGTGGTTTGTTTAGGTCATCCACAATGTTTTGCAATGACAGGATTACAATAGAATAGAACTTCCCTGTCTTCACTAACTTGCCCTTGGGAAAAGAAAAGCTTTAGACAAATGAAATTTAGCAAGGTTTAATTGAGCAAGAAACTATTTGCCAATCAGGCAGCCCTTAGAACTAGAAGAGGTTCAGAGAGCTCCGCTCCTGTCGCAGGTAGCATTTATAGCCAGAAAATGAGAGTGAGGTAAAGAAAAAGCTTGACTGGTTACAGATGGGCACGTGCCTTATGTGTACATGGTCTAATAAGTTGGCAGCTTGTCGTTGGCTGAAGTTTGGCTGCTGTGATTGGCTGAGATTGAGCATGTCGTTTTAAGAAATATACTCCCAAATTAGACTTTCAGTTTGTTTCTGTACTAAATTGGGTTGAAGAGTGTTATGTAGGAACTCAGGTATGGCAGCTGACTCAGGACAAATTTAGTTTTATTTAACACTGTTAATCATTTTGAGTGACACTGCAATAGAAACTCATGCTGTTTCCTTCCATGCTGTAGGTTCTTAGGCTCTATTACCCACATCTTCAATTTCTGCACCACCCAAGTCTCTTAAGCCCATCACTACCATACTTTTGTGCCTTGCCTAGCGTGTGTACCTAGACAGAGAATCTAATCTTGCAGTTCTGCTGTCATACTATTACACTGGCTTTGTCACTGCAAACTTCTCTCATTTCCCCTCTCCCCATTTTTTTTGTTTGTTTTTTTTATTTGCTAATCCTATTTCAGTTCCCTATTCTTTGCTTTAAAAATGTCTATGTATGTCACTAAATGCAAAAACAGAATATCTACTTGGCTGTTTCTGTTTTTATATTTAATATCATATTTTACCTAGTTATGTAAGTAATGACATCTTAAAGTGAAAGCAAGCTTTCTCTTCCATTGATTATATTTAAATATTTAAATTTCTTCCTGTTCTAGCAGAAGTTTTTACATCCTCCATATGACTTCCAAATTTCCAGGATTGTGTGAAATTAGTTTTAGCTATTGCAATACCATGATAAGAGTGCTATTTTTCTCTTTGTAGTTTAAAATTCTTATTTCTCTATATGCATTATCAATTATTTTGTGTACTTCAACTTACTGTAATTCCATTTCAGATGATTAGCATATGTATCTCAAGATGCCTTCTTCTGTGGTACATTGTAACAGACTGGCATTATCTTTATGTTGTGTTTGGAATCAGACAAAAACACAGGTGAAATTTTCTTCCCCAAATCATAAAATTTGATATGCAGATTCCTAATGTTTTGAATGCCTATATTATGTCATAAATCTAACTCCTAGGCAGATATATTCATTTATTTTCACTGGGAAGAGTCCCAAACCTTGGAACTAAAGAAATTCCCCACATTTGTGCTTGAATCTTATGTTTCACACAGAAATGCTCCTCTGAGCTGCTTAAATATGTCCTTCCATAAACTCAGAAGCAGTGTCTTTGAACTTCTCTACGTTCAATGTTCCATGGTGCCAGAATGGAAGGGCAAACCCCCAGACGGATAGAGGACAGGGAAATCTTAGCCATCCTGAAGTCCCATCTGCTCACTTAACATGGAAGGAAACTGTGGTCCAGAACACCTAAAGCAAAACAAAACACACCTGTTTACTCAAACTGTCATTGGATTTCTCCTCCTTCTCCACCTCATGCCCCACCTCAGCCTCCTCCTCCCATTCCTCTTCCTTTCTTAGGTTTCATTGATTAACTGGAATTTGTTTTAACCTGTGGTCTCCTTTAACTCTTCTGCTTTCTCCTGAGCACCCGGACAGACTCTAAGGCAGCTGAATGTCCCACAGGTCTCCTGGCGATTGTTCCGGTACCTTACGTTACCCTTTCCTTATATTTATGTGACTGTTCAACTTTTCAAGTTATCTTTTGAACTTTTGTCTTTTAACTTTTGTCACCTTAAATTATACTTATTTCATTTTATTTTTTACTCTATTTCTTTTTGATTTATCTCTTCCTGTTTTCTGCCTGTTAGGAAATGAGACTCTTTTTATCATGGTTCTGCTATTCTCATTTATTTGATTTTTCCTCCATTCATTTGCTTCAATTCTGCCCCCTGCACCCCTCCCTCAACTGAGGACTGCAGACAAAGGCATCTCCTCTGACTTACGGCTCTGCAAGAGCCATCTCCTCCCTGCTGTACCTCATATACTTCCCTTGTGATTTATGTTTTCCTTGTCTCTGTTTCTCTAACTTCAGTCCCAAATCAGTCTTTGCTTTATTTCTCCCCATTTTTCCTGAGGGTCCCCTCCTTCTCCTTCTGACCCTAGACACTTTGTTCCATTAATTTAGGAAAATGTTATCTTATCAATTTTTTTCTTCTAACTTTTATATTGAGTCCTTGAAGCTGTTCCAACTGTTGAGCAGTTTGCATACATAGGTGTTCCTTTGCATAACAAAGATTGCACACGTTTTATGAGAAAATGTGCCCTGTCACTTTCCTCCATCCAAACTTCCATTTCCTGACTGCACATTTCTCCCAGATGAGTTCTAGTGCCTTGCACAAAGTGTGGCTTTAATTGTCTTCTTTTATAACTACAATTCTTCTTTGTTTCTATTGGAAAACACCTGGCAAATGGCTAATCCCACCCTATCCTTGCCACATTTCTGTTTCACACTTACGTTTCCTAGTCCAAATCCCAAACCTGTTTGCTGCATTGGCTGGAAATAATGACACAGTGAAATATCTTCTTAGCTCATATGCATTCTACATTTTATCCTACTAATTGGAAGCAACACTATATACTTGTACAATATACTACTATACTTCTGATACTTTTTTCCAGCCAACTTTAAGTTAACACAATACTAATTATAAATTAATACTAACCATAAAATATACTACTAAGCAAACTAAAATATATTACTAACAATAAAATATGATATCAATAATATAAGTATAATACACATAAATATACAATATGTATTTTATGTTACTGCCTCCACATACTTAGCTAACTCTTGAACTGCCCCATGACTGTCATTACTTTTCTGGAGAATAATATTTATACCCACTCATATAAATTCTCTGAGTTCATGCTGCTCTACTATTGTTTTCGAACTTTTTATATCACTACTAATTTTATCACAACTGTGGCCAATTGGTCTTCTCATTCCTATCTTTTTTAAAGAAGTTTAAATTATGGGAACATTTTCTCCATAGATTTTTCTATTTTTCCTTATTTCTGTTTTACTTCCAAATGATGCTACCTTGTCACAAGAATTCAACTGTATTTATAAATGTTACAGAACAAATCATATTTATATTAAATATAAGAGAAGCATACTTAAGTATTGGATGATTTTTTCAAGAACATAATTTGTTAGAGACAAATCTGTATCTATAATTCAAGCTTAGGATTTTCTAGACCAACATGTATACTGTATTATACCATCTTTCCTAACTATCTAAATAATACATGCATTGTTATGATAATAATCTGCAGTCACAAAAAAGCTTTAAAATTAGTTAATATTATATATAGTTATTGCAGTCAGACACACATATGTAGCCATATGTATATGGTGATGTGCTCTGAAGGTATGCTTTGAAGAAAACTTGTTCTGGAACTATCAGAAACCTTGTCAAGACAAGTATCTGTACAGCTGTTATTATTTAAGGCATGAATTAACATAAAATACAATGACTTGTTATTTCTTTTGCTATCATTACAAAATAATTTTTTGAGTTTGATTTGTCTGTTATTGTTCACATTTCCTAGATACTCTTCAGTTCGGTAAAAAAAAAATGAGAACTTTTGCATTATAGCTGTTTTTTTAAAAAAGAGTGACATAAAAAAGAAAATTTTTGGAAAGTGTTTACATTATTAATGTACTCCTCAATTTCTGTTTCTCATTGCAGCAATTCTTTTTACAAAAAATTATATTAATAACTGATTAAAAGTAGTTAAATGAAGCTGAACTTATTCAATTCATGAAAATGGTTATAGTGTTGGTTGTAAAGATACAAGAAGAAAAAGCAGGATCTATACAGTGATGCATTCATTTAAAACTAAACGGTTCGGGGTAAGAATTATCACATATTTTTCTAGTCACATGTGTTAACCAAAATCCTGCATAAATGCAGGCATTCCACTATTACACATTCATTTTAAGTAGATTTCTAGTTGCAACTTAGTGTTATAACTTCATACTTGAGAATTAGAAGTCTTTGAATATTCTATTTCTGAGAAACTTAGAACATTAATTATTATTAAAGGACATAGTAAAACACCTTTTCATTATTTAAAAATGCTGCTTTTTATAGTTGGTAGAAAGAGCTCTGAAATAGAAATTTGAAAATGATAAATGTAGTATATTCTTTGCCATCAGTTTACTCTCTAAACATGGGTAGAGCAATTAATATTAGTGCTTTTATTTATAAACTCTAAAGACTATTTCATCCTAATTAGAGATGACAGGATACATTTGAAAGTACTTAAGTAAAAATTATTTTGTATATACAACACCATGTGTTATTTTGAAGCAGATACATTAATGCCCCAATATTACCACATAACTTGAAAATGAATTATTTTCCAACTAGAGAAAAACGAATTATTACTGGTCTGGAAATCTCTGGGTAATACCAGTAAGTTTCTAAGGAGCATTGACTTCTAAATTGTCATTTTTTCTGAGTTGTAAATGAAACAATCTCAATTGCTGAAGTGCTAAGCTCTATGGATTTTAAAAATTGTCTATGAACCAGAAATATCATCTAAGTTGTTAGCACTCTCTTTGAAATTTCTTGGGTTAATTCTTACACTCAGGGCAAGGGATCCAGTATGCAAATGAAATAGAGTATCAACCATACTAAACATTTGATCATTCTGTTACTGTTTCAAAAATCCACTGTATTATAAACTCTCTGAAGGGTGTCTTCAGATTACTTCATATATCTCCAGAGCATCTAGTATTATACTTTGTACACAAAGAAAATTGTTAGCTGATTGATCTCAAAATATTCAATATAGGGAGACATGTTAATTAAGCTATATCTACAACAAATTGGTTTCCATCTATTTGTAGAGATAAGTAAAATATTATTTCTCAATAATTTTTCACTTGTTGTTTAGATTAAACTATAAAAGGCCTTCCAATAAATATTTAAATAGATTTGTGTCTTCAAGAACAATGTAATTCCTTTTGCTTTGATTGTTTTTGATAAGATAGGAAGTAGATTCATACAATAGTTTTCAGGAAGCACATTACATATTATCTGGTATGTTGATATCTCTATTAAAGTTGTCACTGTTACATGTGGAGAAGGCTTAGCTACATTTTAAAGATGTTCCATAAATTCGGCAGCATATGTGCACTGACCAAGCATTTCCTGTACCCCCCAGATGCACTGTGTGTCTGGCTGTCTGTTTCCTCTCTGCTCTTCTACATCCCCAGGCTACTATTCCAAAACCAGAAGGTACGATTCAGTGCCAAGGCATGCTGTATGATTACTATATACCTCATATCTCACTTTCTCCAATTCCTTCTGTCAATTTTCTCAACAGGTATGAGAGATTGTTGAAGAGATAATGAAACTTCTGAGAAAGCTAATGCAATAGTGTCTCCATATAATTTTCCCCCTGTTTCCATCACTAAAACACTCTTATTTATGTTTCTCTAC
>CM052445.1:58659074-58678674 GCA_028533085.1 Varecia variegata | reverse complement strand
TTGCAAAAAGCTACACCTACCTCTGCACATTTGGGCTTAATCAATAAAATGTTATGATTGCTGACAGAGCTTAAATTAATGTCTGGGCTCTTGAGACTGGTAACCTCCACCTAGTTACCTAACTTAAATGCCTTTGCTTGGGGAAAGGCTTTGGGGCTTCAAGGAGAAGAAAGTTTAGTAGGAAAATATACAATATTGAGACAGTGTCTAGGAGCAAGGAGTGGCTAAGCATATGCATTTATGTGTAGGTAGGGGTAAATTCATTGTACCCCTTCCTGTTAAGTTCATTGAACTTGTGGGTTGTATTATGATTATTTAGTTTTTATGAAGAGGAACTAGAACTGAATAAATTTACCAAATTTGACTTAGTGGGACTTGGGAACCTAAGGTCTCAGTGAAGCATAGTGTCAGGAAGAAGTACTTGCCTTATGGTTTTTACTGACTAATGTGACAATGAAATGTTAATGTATAATAGCATCGTTTGTCACATCTAATATTCACAGCAATGAGAGGAACAGGAGACAAACTTGTCATGAGACACTTGTGGACTCATGAAATAATAGAGATGTTTGGGGAGATGAGAAATCCAATGATGCAAGTGCAGGGTTTGCAAGATAAAGAAAACTATGTGTTAACGTTAATATAGTAAAATATATACATATAGTCTGATGAGAACTGGAGACATTTAGGTTACATGCAAAATGGGGAGAACAAATAGCAATAAATATTGTCTTAGTGTAGATAGTGATAAACTAATTTAGATTATTTGCATGTATACATATAGTCTACTTTCAAAGAGACTAAGAATAGCAACTCATTAAAAGGAATCTAAAATAATAAATAATATAGTTATATTATTTATATTGCTTTAATTAAATGCTAAAATATTGCAATAATAATTTAGAAAACCATCATTGATTTCAAATAATCATTATAAATCACATTCATTACTATTAATTCATGTCTAACAAACATATGAAAAAATGTTCAACATCTCTAATCATCAGGGAAATGCAAATCAAAACCACAATGAGATATCACTTAACTCCAGTGAGAATGGCCTTTATCAAAAAGTCCCAAATCAATACATGTTGGCGTGGATGCAGAGAGACAGGAGCTCTCATACACTGCTGGTGGGACTGTAAACTAGTGCAGCCCCTATGGAAAGCAATATGGAGATTCCTTAAACAGATTCAAGTAGACCTTCCATTTGATCCAGCAATCCCATTATTGGGCATCTACCCAGAAGAACATAAGTCATTCTACAATAAATTCATTATTAAAATAAAATACATGAGAACGTAAAGAGAAAATACCCAAATCTGAGAACAAGCCAGCAGCTAGTCAATTAATACTGTTCTTTTGAATTTACAAAATTTCTAAGAAATCCCAGAATATAAAATCTAAAATAAAAGATTACTTTTTAAAGATGAAAATGGTTCTTAATCCAACCCATTTAAAAAAGAAACAAAAAACCTTTCTAATAATACCACCATACATGTGACTTTTTTCAAGACATGATTTACATAGTTGTAATTTAAATCCAGAATGATTGATTTTATGATGACCCAAACCTAAGAAAGAAGTAAAAATTATTTGAAAAAATATAAATAGCAAGAAAAAATAAAATTACAAAAATGACTTCCAAAACAGGCTTACTCCCATTTATAATTTATGCACTCTTTGTTAATCTAAGGAGACTGAAGTTTTTATATTCTCCTCATGTAAGGATCAGTTATGGAAATTTTACATATTGGATGAAATCCAATTTTACATTTCTTTACATATTGGATGAAATCATGACACTGTCATTCTTACCAACTGTTATATAGAAGATTTAAGAGTTCTTGTACCCATTCAGTCTGGGGGTAAAAGATACTCCATTGATCCTATAATTATTATTTTTCGAGTTGCCTATATATTTGTAAAATTAATGCAGTTAAGATCTCCCATTATCTAGTCATTTCCCACAAGTCATTAGTCCCTGACATAATTTTGACTCTATGGTCAGTTCAGTCAGTTCAACTTCCTCTGCTCTGTATTTCCCTTGTTTAAAGCATTTTTATTTCCTTCTCTTTCTTCCAGAAATCATATCTGTCTTTCCACAGGCAGTTCAAGCCTCACTTCCATAACAACCTGATCCTCTTCACCTCTGCCACGAGCAGCTGCAAATTTCATGGTAGGTGCTGGGCCAGCATCTCACAATGTGCTCCTTCTTGTGTTCCTTGTTTGTTATTTTTCTCATCTCAACCAAATTATGCTCCTTGAGGACAAAAATCAAACCAGTTAGTAGTTGACAAATACTTGCTTATTTACAGATTCCTTCACGATGTGTTGCCATAAGGAACCTCTTTGCACCAGTAATGCTAATTTTTAGAAAATAAGGAGTCTCCATCTGAAAACTGAAAAACATATCTGATTGGGGGTTTTCTGGTTGTAATTATCAGTGATATTGTTTTATTCTTGTTTGATATTCATAAAACACAAAGGTATATTTGGTGCACGATCTGGAGATAACTGACTGCGTCAAACTGAATCTTCACATCGTTTTATCTTTATGAGACTCAAATGAGTGCTTGTGTGATTCTTGGTGTAATGATCAGTTTCATGCCAACAGGACAACAAAGTGAAAGAAATTACAGAAGTAAGAGAAGTCAACACTGCCTGGTGTGTGGGGGGGAGGGGTATTTTTATTATAGATGAAGAAAACCACACTTTTCATTATTTTATTTTAATCTTTGTTTGATCAAATTATGAGTTGCTTGACACCATTGCTCTTGAAATCTCCATGAAAAATAACAGATCTTGAACGTTTCTTCCAAGTAAACAAAATGATTTTTTTTTAAATCTCACTTTCTATAAAAATCACAGCATAAAATTAAAAGATTCTAACTTACTTCCTGGCTGTAATTTAGTTACACTGGGAATTCTCAGCAATTCCTTTCAGTGACTGATATGCTGAGCTGTTGCCACGCATTTTAGGACGTTATGGTGAGTTGAAAGAGTTAATGGTTTTAGAAGCAGTTAACGAGTAAACATGTTTTATTTCAAGAGAATTTAAATATATTTCTGGTAGGTCCCTTTGAAATAATTTTCAATGGCAATGAAAACAAACTCAATCACATTCAACTGCCTCCTGATGAATCCTTCTGTTTAATTTCTTTTAAAATAAATCTGAAGATGATAGATTTCCATACAGAACTGAAGTTAAATTGAATAATGGCATTTCATTATATCTAAGATATTACATTTTTCTGTAACACATATATTATCTTCAGGGCTTATTCTCTGAAAAATAATAACGTATATGAGCAACTACTCTTAATCATAATAGTAATAAGGATTAATACTCTTAAAATTCAAAGGTTTTACTTTGTTTTATAAGTTTCTAAAGATTACCATGCAGTTCTTCACTGACAAGACTTTGACACACACCTGTCCCCTCTACTATCCTGCATCCCGCTTGTAAGTATTTGGCACTGGTTACCCAGCTTATAAATTTTAAGAATTATCCTGAAAACATTTATTTCCTTATTTTGATGTAAAGGTAAAGTAAAAGTGTGTTAGCCTTTAACTGATATCTGGAAAGAACATTAAAAGATTATTTTGTGTAATGGAAAATAGAGAAAGAGAAATTAGGAAGCTGAGAAGAAAGGAGAAAAAGGAAAAATCTGGTGAGAGAACAAGCAGAAAAGTAGAAGGGCCTAGAGGCAGAAAGCTGCGAATGGATGTTAAAAATGAAAGGAGGGGAAAATTGAAAGATTTCCACAAAATATTTTATAGCATTCTGAAACATACTTGCATCTAAAACTGAAATTTCTGACCATAGATTTTGGCAATGGAGAGATATACCTTTTCATAGTTTTTAACCTCACAAGCTTTAATAAAAATTATTTCATAGTAGCTATGACCCTGGACATATAAACAAAACAAAACAAAATGAAACAAACAAAAATCCCATTATATTATTGGGTTGATTCTTCAATAACATGTTTTAAAAAGTTCTCTCAAACACATTCCATTTAATCTCATACACATCAACATGGTAAACACAATAAAGAAAAACTGAAAAGATCGTAATTAAATTCTTGCTCAAGTGTATATGTATAGATTATTTTTGCAACAGAGGTTTTGCATCTTACAAATGAAATTCATTTTTGATCTGGTATTATATGCTTCCAACACATATTCCTGCATCAATTGCTTGATTTTACTGCAATGACCTGTATTAATTTTGTTCTTCCTCAGTAGATCTCTAACCTAAATATTTTTGGTACAATGCAAATATATCCTTCTTATCTACCTTCTTGTAGACATAAAATCTTTACTTGTTTGATGTTCTGCCAATTGCTGCTCTACCTGGTGAGTCACATATATAAAGCTCTGATTTTATAAGAAGAGGTCAGGGGAAGGGGTAGTGAGAAAAAGAGCCTGAGGAATTTGGGGATCAAACAACAAACATCTATATGCGTACCTGGTTCTCTAGCGTCTCCTTTTCTGATCAATGCCATACCATTCCCAAAGGCAAAAAGACACCACGCCTGATTTTGTAGACATAAACTGTGATGCCTCTGGCAAAATGATCACTGCTTAAATCATATGTAACGATCTTTCAACAGAAGTTAAAATGTCGTCTTTACTTAATGATGTCGAGTAAGATCATCGTTTAAAGTCTATCATGGGTTTCGTCTTTGCTGGTTTAATTTCTGACATATTTGAAACCAATTGTGGAAGAGTGATATATGCAATTTGATTTACCTGGACTGCCTGAGCAACTCATTTTGCTCAGCTTATAAATGACAGTGTGAATATAATAGTTCATTTTGATAACAAGAAAATTTAAAGTTTGGCTCCACAATCTGGAAGAACAAAATGATTCTTGACATGGGTCTGAAAATAAGAACATCTGTTTGCTCCAGGAAATAGTAATGATTTATGGTTCCGACATCACTGTGTGATGTGTTGTTTCACTTTATGGTAATTTACAGCATTTAATGTACTATATAAATTGACATAAACTGAGTTAATGCTCCCCCAAAATGCAATAGAAGGAATAAAAATGTAGAATATAAACGTTTGGTTTCCTGTGTGAAAGTTTTGGTTTCAAAATGGGGATTCATGTGGGAAGAATAGAATGCTTCCAAACCAAAATTGCTCTCTGGGCAGCTTTGAAGTTTTGCTGGTGTCAGCATCCAGGCATGCATGCAGTGTGGGGCACCGAGTGTGTCCAATGGCAGAACTCAAGTGCTGTCACCCCCACCGACAATTTTTATTAGGTTATTTAGTATGAAATGTCCGATTTCCTTAAGTATTAACTTTGATAGTTGATATTTCTGACATTTCACTTTGATTACTCTTGTTTCATTTTTACTGCACATCCTTAGTCTTTAAAATGCACATTTTGGCTTTTTATTATCTTTTAAATTTTTCTAAAGCAATTTTGGTGAAACCATGGGTAAGTCAAAATTTCCTGTTACAATGGATTATGAGTTCCGTCGTGAAACCAATGAAGCTCAAACAGCTTAAAATAGCAACAAAGTGTTTGGGAAGGATGTTACTAATGAACCCACAGTATGTGGATGTTTTGAGAAGTCTGTTCTGATGATTTTAATCTTGAAAATGAGCCACATGAGCCATCTGAGACTACGGTGGATAATGGTGAGCTGAAAGCTGTAGTGGAAGTGAATCCATCTCAACCAATCCATGGATTAGCAGAAAGGTTTGATGTTACTATTACAACAATATTGGACAATTTGAAACAAATGGGCAAGGTAAAGAAGCTGGAAAGATGGGTACCGCATGACTTAAACAAATATCAGAAGAGAAATCATCTCGAAGCTTGCCTTTCTTTGCTGTCACGACATAAAGGCCAACCATTTCTACACTCTATTATTACATGTGATTAAAAAAGGATTCTTTTTGACAATCACAAGCTTTTGACACAATGGTTGGATAAAGACGAAGTGCTTAACCACAGTCCAAAACCGAATATTCATCCAAAAAAGCTGTCTGTTTGGTGGTCCAGTGATGGTATTATCTACGATAGCTTCGTGAAACTTGGTGAATCTGTTACAGTGGATGTCTTACTGCAACCAAGTGGACAAAATGATGAGGATGCTTGTGATTAAGCAGCTGAAATTGGTCAATAGAGACAGGCCAATCCTCTTGAAGACAATGCTAGGCCATGTGTCACACAAACAAGCTGCTCAAACTACAGAAGCTGGACTTGGAAACTCTCTGTCATCCACCGTATTCACCAGACCTTGCACCAAACTCACCAAACTGACTAGCGCTTCTTTCAGGCTTCGGACCACTTCTTGCCGGGAATATTCAATTCTCATCAAGTGGGGAAAATGCTTTTTGCAATTTTATCGCAACTCGCTCTCCAGGTTTCTTCACTGCTGGCATAAGCAAGCTACTGTTAAGATGGCAAAACCGTGTCTATAGATTAGACACATACTTTGATTAATTGTACTGCTTCTTGTTTGAGATAAAATAAACTACACTTTTGATTCAAAATTGGAAATTTCATAATTTACAGTTTTAAAAATATGTCTATCCTTCAAATATTTAAAGCCCACCCAAAGGCCTCCCAAGGGAAACATATTTATCTAATTTATTTGGCTAATAATACAACTTTTATATATTTTTTAAAACAAGTAAATGATTTTATATGAAATTGTCCCTAATCCTGAAAGGAGACGTGCTTTGAAAATATTTCAAAATCCTTTAAAAATCTCTAAATCAATACCATTTTATTAAAAATATGTTAATACTAGAAAATTGTATTATGCTGCCTTAAAGCTTGGTGAATGAATACCTTTCAAACAAAGAATTCACCATCAAACACTTCACATTCAACATTTCCTAGCACTTCATCTCTTACAGGAGCCAAGGATAAACCTCTTGATGTGGGCAGGATGGTAAGAATAGGTTAGGGGAGCAGTAAGCGTTTTACCAGCAAGAGAATCAAAGAATCTCAGGGCACAAACAGGACGTTGCCCATTGAAGACCTGATGGTTAGTTTTTATAAGGAACAATCAAGCTATTTACCTAGGCAAGAATTTGCAGGAATGGTAACGTCATGCTAAATGTAGAATAAGTTCTGTGGGGAGTAGATAGTTTTAGATTGGGGTGTCCTTGCTGTCTGTAGGGGTAGATTGTTTGAACATTCAGGCTCTTGTTCTTTTTTACTAGAATTTGTTAGCATTCATTTTAAGCCAGTATTTTAAGAACCAAGTGGGTCCAGTGATAGAAAGAGTGGTGTTTGCCTTGTTATTATGAGTGCATGGGAAATGGCAAGTACATTGGTTAAAATAACACAACAGCAGAATCAACACTGTTGAAATGTCTGTGCTACCCAAAATGATCTACAGATTCAAAGCAATCCCTATTAAAATACCAACATCATTTTTCGCAGATCTAGAAAAAAATAATTCTATGCTTCCTGTGGAACTGGAGAAGACCTCATATAGCCAAAAAAAATCTTAAGCACAAAGAACAAATAAGGTGGCATCAATTTACCAGACATCAAGCTATACTACAAGGCTATAGTAACCAAAGCAGCATGGTGCTGCCACAAGAACAGAGACATAGACCAAAGGAACAGGACTGAGAACCCAGATATAAAGCCATCTTCATATTGCCTTCTGATTTTTGACAATGCAGACAGAAACATACACTGGAGAAAAGAATCCCTACTCAATAAATGGTGCCAGGAAAACTGGATAGCCACATGTAGAAGACTGAAATAGAATCCACACCTCCCACTCCTCACAAAAATCAATTCATGATGAATAACAGACTTAAACCTAAGGGATGAAACCATAAGAATTCTAGCAAAAAATGTTGGAAAAGCTCTTATAGACATTGACCCAGGCAAAAAATTTATGAAGAAGACCCCAACAACAAAAATTAATACATGGGACCTGATCAAATTAAGATGCTCTGCACAGCTAAGGAAACCATCACTAGAGTGAATAGACAACCTACAGAGGGGGAGAAAATATTTGTATGCTATACATGGATGAAGGGCTGATACATAGAATCTATATGGAACTCAGGAAAATCAGCAAGAAAATATCCAGCAATCCCTTTAAAAAGTGTGCAAATGGAATGAACAAAAGCTTTTCAAAAGTAGATAGACTTTTGGCCAACCAATGTATGAAAAAACACTCAAGATCTCTAATCATCAGAGAAATGCAAATCAAAACCACAATGAAATAGTACTTAACTCCAGTGAGAATGGCTTTTATCAAAAAGTCCCAAAACAACAAATACCGGCGTGGGTGAGGGGTTCACTGCTGGTGGGACGGCAAACTAGTACAATCTCCTATGGAAAGTAATATGGAGATACTGCAAAGAACTAAAAGTAGAACTACCATTTGATCCAGCAATCCCACTACTGGGTATTTACCCGAAGGAAAAAAAGACATTCTCATAATAAAGACATCTGCACCTGGAATGTTTATAGGAGCATGATTCACAATTGCAAAGATGTGGAAGCAACCGAGGTGCCCATCAATACATGAGTGGATTAATAAAATGTGGTATATGTATACCATGGAGTACTACTCTGCCATTAAAAAAATGATGAACTACTTATTGTATTATCATGATGGAGCTGGGGCCCATTCTTCTAAGTATCACAAGAATGGAAAAACAAGCACCACAGGTACTCACCATCAAATTGGTACTAATCGATCAGCACATATGCACATACTGAAGTAATGTTCATCAGGTGTTGGGCAGGTGGCAGCGGGGAGTGTGCTCTGTCTGGGGGATGGTCATGCTTGTATCTGTGACTAGTGGTGCAAAGGCAATTTATGTAACCAAAGCGTTTGCACCCCTGTGCTATTCTGAAATAAAAAAAAAAAAACTAATGAATAAATAAATAAATAAACAAATAAACCACTTCTGGATATTATCCAGAATTTTTTGAACTTTATTATCTTACAACACTCCTTCATTCCCTGTCATTGTTCCCCATTTCACAGATGAAGAAACTAAGGCAAAAGTAGTTAACTAAATAGTCTAAATACCACTAGCCCCTAAGTGAAACTGTCAGACTGGGAAATCATATCTGGCTGAACCTGGAACTCATATTCTCTCCGCTCCCTCTTGGAACCTAATCATGTAGTTTCCACAGAACTCCTCTATATGATGTGGTTATTGCAATTTAGAGAATCTCAGGACTTAATTCATCATTCTACATGTGATAGGTCCTAAACTAATGTTAGCAATATTCAGAAAAAATAATTAAAAATATTACTAGATCACTTAAACTTTGTCAACAAATCAGTTTTTTTTTTTCCAAAAAAGAGGGACATTATGTCTGATAAAACACAAGGCAGACTCTCATTCCACTTTGACCCCCAGCGCACTTTCAATCCACCCTGGGCATTTTGTATTGCATATCCCATTTGAAATATAGCTCTTCCTCTACCAAATTGTATTTATTGCCTCTTTTGGGCACTTTTTAAATACATTTTGCCCCCCCGAGCCTTGCTTGCATGACACCTTTTGAAGTTAATATAAAAATAATTTAGAAAATGGCTTACCATATATTCATATCTGTGAATAGTAATAATAACAGTTGATTTTTTTTAAAAAAATCCTGTGCATATTCACTGTTTATGACATTTAGAGTAAAAAGTTCCTTAGGGGATTTATAACAAGGCTGTTTATAGTTCTTTCTGGAATAAGGTAGATTATATTATCAATATAATATTAGCATTATAATTATTGATATTGGCTTTTTATAATACTCTATAGTCAATATTACAGTCTTAATTTTTATAAATATGTGTAAAAAATCAATTACTACTGTGTGCTTTTTTTCCAAAGAGTTCCTTGCCTTGGATAAGTGGCTCTTGAATGATATGCTAGACTATACATAAATTTGGAGAAAAATAACATCTTTAGAATATTACTCTTCCACAAAAATGTTATATCACTTTATTTACTGGTCTTATAAGTTTAATACATTTTGTGAACATCTGTGAAAAGTTAATAAAAATTCTCATTAGATTTATTCTTGAGTATTTAAAAATTGTTGATACTAATGTACATGCTCTCATCTTTAAAACTTGTATTTTGGCCGGGCGCGGTGGCTCACGCCTGTAATCCTAGCACTATGGGAGGCCGAGGCAGGCGGACCCTTTGAGCTCAGGAGTTCGAGACCAGCCTGAGCAAGAATGAGATCCCGTCTCTACTAAAAAATAGAAAGAAATTATCTGGCCAACTAAAATATGTATAGAAAAAATTAGCCGGGCATGGTGGCACATGCCTGTAGTCCCAGCTACCCGGGAGGCTGAGGCAGTAGGATCACTTAAGCCCAGGAGTTTGAGGTTGCTGTGAGTTAGGCTGATGCCACGGCACTCACTCTAGCCCGGGCAACAAAGCGAGAGACTCTGTCTCAAAAAAAAAAAAAACAAAAAAACAAACTTGTATATCAACTAGCTAGTATCTACAAATATAATTGCTGTTTTTACAATGATATTTGGTACAGCCACCATGCAAAACTGACTAACTAATTTTCTAAAAATCTGTAGAGTTTGTGGATTTTCTTAATTCACAATCATGTAACAGAGTATTTTAAAAAATATCTTTCTTACAATTTCTTACACATTTCATTTATTTTTCATATCCCATAGCACTGCCTAGGATTTCCCATACAATATTGCATATAATTCATGTGTAAAGCATGCTTGTTTTGTTCCAAAAAGAAAGCCTTTAACATCTTTCCATTACATATTATGTTTTCCCTAGGTTATTTGTAAAGACTCATTGGATTCAGAATGTTGCATTCCATGCTTTGTTTTCTCAAAGGTTTTAATGTAACTAGATAGACATTTTTTTAAAATACTTTGTTCCTTATCCATTAATCATGTAGTTTTTAAACTTTATTTTGTAGTGACTTACATTGATTAATATTAAAATATTATTTAAGCTCTGACTCGAGGGATGGGGGGCAAGGGCAATATACATAACCTAAACTTTTGTAACCCCATAATATGCTGAAATAAAAAAAAAATAAAATAAAATATCAGATAGTATTTACTTTCTTGAATAAATCCTACTTGATCATGATATATTATGCTTTTTATTTACTATACAAATCATTTTGCTTTTATTTTATTTACTAGTTTCATATTTAAGAAAAATATTTGCCAGGAATTTGCTTTTCTTGTAACCAGACTTTAAGGTTTTCAACTTATATGCTTAGATGTATTATCACTTATTAGAGTTTTCTGTAAATATTTTGTGTAGCATGGACATTATATCTTGCTCTCATATTTGTTCGATTTCACCATAGAGTCATCTGCCTATTGTTTTCTAAATGAGAAGGTTTCAATTGTAGATTCATTTTTCTTTTTTCGATTACTGATTAGTTAAATGTTCTATTTTTGGTCAAATTTTCCAAATTGCCTTTTTCTATAAATTTGTTCATTTCACATACATTTTCAGATTTACATCTTTAAGATTTGTCACAAAGTCTCATTAACTTTTCAATTACTATAGAGTTTTGTGATGATATCTTATTTTCTAATATTGTTTAGCTTGACCTCCCTGTTATCACGAACAGCATTTCCAGTACTTTTTTGTCCCTAATTACAGATATTTTATCACATAAGGAAACTCCTTTCATTTTCTAGTTTACTTTGATTTTTAAAAACATAAATGGATGAAATTCACATATTTTTCTATTCTATTTAGTCATTTTTTGTTTTATTTCCTCTATTTTCTTTGAGTTAATCTTATTCTTTAACTTCTTGATATTATCTTATTTATTCTGTATTTTTCCTAATTATTTGCTTTTGAAGCTATAATTTTTCCTTTAAACACTTTAATTGTATGTTCCAATTATAGAAATCTAAATTTTAAACAGTTTTTAATTCTAAATATTTCAATGTCCATCCACTCTTTTTCTTTGCCTCATGAATTCCTGAAAAGTATTGTATATCAATATTTTTCCAAACAGATGGGATTTTTCAATTATCTCTGTGTGTTTTTTTTTTTTTTTTTTTCAGGCTTAATTACATGGTGTTAATAGGGTATATTTTATATGATTTTATTATTTTAGAATTTGATGACAATTTGATTTATGGACTAGAACAGGGATATTCAACCATATCACTATTGACATTTTGGATAAAATAATTCTTTTTTTTCTGAGGTGGCACTGTGCATTGTACTGCTTATTTTATCACTGTCTTCTAATCATGAAATACCAGTAGCACACATCTCTCCACCCAGTCATTAAAATCAAAATCTCTCCAGAAATTGTTAAATGTCTCTTACTGGGGGCAAAATTTCTACTGTTTGACAATCACTGGTGTAGAAAAGAGTCACGTTTTGTAAATCTTCTGTGTGGTCTCGAAACAATTTAAATACATTTCTATCCCCAGATTTATAAGGTATTAACTTGTATTTTGTACTATGTATAATTTTAAAATTATCTTCTTTTTGTTTAAAATATTCAGTATTTTTCTGTAAATCTATGTATGTATTTACGTGGTTTTCACTTTCTTTTTTTTTATCTCTGAGTTTCCATACTGGTAATTTTAAAGAACATTTTTTTTCCATAGATCTTTTAGTATGATTTTTTTTTCTCCTGGTGATGATTTAATCTCAGTTTTTGTACAGATATTTCTACAGTATATTTTAAATGTAAATGGTTGATAGTTTTTTGTTTTTTCTTCTTTTTTTGGAAATATATTTGCATTGTCATGTAGGTTCCATTGTTTTAGTGAGAAATCAAATCTATTTCTTGCTATTTTCCTTTGAAAAGATTATGTCTTAATTTTTCCAAGATTTTTGTCACAGTTTCTGTTTTTTAGCAGTTTTAGTAGGATGTGATATGTTTATTGTAGTACTTTTTAAAACAGTATCCTAATAATTCTCATTAGTTTTGAAAATTTTCTATCATTGTTTTTGAAATAGACTGTTTATTCTATTCTATTATCCTTACATTTGGTAGCCTCAATTACCTGTATAACCAATTTTTATTTTTTTACTTTATTCCATTTCCTTGCAATCTTTTTATTTTACTGTTCTTTAGTCTGTTCCCTTTTGGGGAGCAATATTCTTCATATAATTCAGTTCACTCATTCTCTGTTTAGTTGTATGCACTCTACTGCTAAACATATATATTATATATATATATATATATATACACACACACACATATATAGTGTTTTTAATTGCATTTACTCTTATTACTCAGCTATAAAGTTTTCATTTGATTTATTTTTCTATATTTCTTGGTACTTTGTGGAAATTCTTAATCTGGCATATTATTTTGTTGAAAATATTAAACATAGTTACTTAAATTTTGTATGTGATATGTCCATTATCTCTCTTCACTTTCTCTTTTTTTCTCCTTTATAAATAGTTCTTTGCTTCTTTTACTGGTACAATGCACTGTTAATTTAAAAAAAAAACTGAGAAATAGTTTTAGTTATAAGATAATGTTTTATTTTCCTTCAGAAAGATTTTTTCCTGCCAAGAGCCTCAGTACAATGGCAGTTCTATGTTACCTAACCGCAGGCAACAGCAGTGGAGCTGCCTCTATTTCTTGTTCATCTTACTTTTGTTGTAGAGCTTTTTTAGGATCCCAAACTAAATTTAGGTTGATTTATCCAAGTGCCTCAATTTTGGGGCATCCTGAAGTTATATCTTTGTTTCGTAACACCAGAAGTCTGTCAAAACTCTCCCTGTCTCCTCAATGTCCCTGCGTTATTCTCTGCAATGATCAAGTTTCCCCTGAGGATTTAAAGGTGCCAATTCAGTTATATTGGATCTTGGAAGGTTTTCAAAACATTTCTACAGATTAAAAAAAATATATATCCTGTTTTCCTAATTATTTTTCTCAGCAGGAGAACTCTTCTTAATTATCTAATCTGCCGAAGTTGGCTTTAACTCTCTAGGACCAAATATTAAACTGTAGACTATGAAGAATAGTTTTTTTTTTTTTTTTTACTTTCTTAGGAGAAACAGCTTCAATCTACCCAAACCAAAGAAATGGAAGTTCCCATTTGCCAACAATGAAAACAGCAAGAAATATGAAGGCATCTTCTCACACATATATTCTTCAAAGGTGCCTTTTCTTAGATGGGCAGTCCAGCAGGCACTGCTCTTCTGTCATCAAATACAGAACACTAATTTTAAGTGTACTAGGTAGAGTAGAATGCAGCTGCAACTAAGATTGTAAGTGTTAAATATGTGGAAAAAAGGCATAAACTTCAGTAAAGATAAATTGAAGAGAGGTCTTAATAGGATGTTCTCATTAAAACTCAGTAATATTCAATGCGTTATAAACTCTTGAATATACATTAGTGTCATTTATGGATTGTAAAGTTTTTATCAGAAGAAATAGAAATTCTATTGCAATGTAATGTTAATTTGACAAGGTGGATATTTATTTGCTTTTCCAAGGATGTAATAATGTACAAAACAATGGAAAACATTCCCTTAGTTACTAAGGCAGTAGTTGAACATTAACTAGAAAATGAGCTTTTAAGTATTCCAAAAAGGAAAAATATCTGGATTTTTTAATTTAAAGAAAAGAATATTATTGAGCATCCAAAGAAAATGACAATTATAATATTATTCACAAAACAGGCCACAGAAGTAAAGACTAAAGACAAATCCACTGCTAGGAGTTGAACGTGGGTTCCTCCACAATATTTGCTATGGTCACTTTACCAATTAACACTAAACTATAAGGTGTGTGCAAGTCAGAATAGAGTGGATTATATAATCCCTTTCAAAGTAACTCCCCCCACATTTTAATTGGATAAATAAATTTTATACAGTTATTCAATTATGATATTGTATTACACTTTAGGAAGAAGCCGTTTTTTTCACCCTCACTCTGTCTACAACTATAAAACTAAGAACTTAAGCTATACACAGCACCCGGCGGCCCCTGCAGTGTAGAGTGACTGACCAGCTGCTAAGAAATTTCAACAATTGCCATAATGCAGGAAGTTAACATATTTATCAGATACTTGAGATGAAAAAATGGTATTTCATGGGGACTTTTTACCCTATGCCATCTGGTCCTGAGGTGCCTATTACATCTATTATTGACTCATTAAAGTCAATGAGGTGAATAACACAATTAAACTTGTTTACTTGTCATGTAACAGTCAGTTAACATTGAAATGTAACTTCCAGTTTCAGTACCACTATGCGGCACAGATCCATTTCCACAACACTTAGTGATACCCAGAATTAATCTCAGATTAATATCTCTCAAAATTACAGTGCAATTTAAAAGTACATGAATATTTTAGGCCACATTTTTACATACAAATGCCACAAAACAGTCACAATGAAGATTAGTCTTTATAATTAAAACAATAAAACAGAAATAAATGGCCAATGGGGACCAAACACAGGATACATATACCAAACACAGGATACTCCACTAATCACTCAGCTGCAGATGGCTTGCACATTTGCAAATAGCTTGCAGAAAATATGGATCCATTTGTGTAGGCAGGGCAGCAAAAGGCAAAGACATCAGAATGGAAAAGCTTATTTTCACAAAGCAGTTTAAGAATTCATTATTAGATAAACTCTTAAATATGTACATAAATGGTTACGGTAAACTAAAGACATTATTTTTTTTTAATTTTCCCCCAATATTCTATCATGAAAATAGTGCAAAAATACCTTTTGGTTTAATATGGGACCTAAGAAAACCATTATAATAAAAGATTTAAGACTCTATAAATATTTATATTATATTATAATAACACATTCTTAAAGTACTTCTATGAGAGATAATTCTGGAAAAATATAAAATGGGCATTTTCCATATATAAATGCTTACCTATATAAAGCAAGTAAAGATCATTTGTTCATTATACACATTGGGAATTCAGATGAATTAATGAAATGCCAGCTTAAAATGAAAACTTCCTAAATAAATGCTAAGTGGCTTCAGAAATAAACATGAACTTTATCACTGACAAGGTATTCATGTATGCATTATGACTAGTAAGTATTTAGAGAAAAAAATATATATAGAGAGAAAGAGATTGTCAACCACAATTGGAGCATAATGTCTTGTGAAAAATTCCTGAAGTTAAAATAATTTCAGGTTATTGTCTCACCTTTACCTCCATATGCACCTACCAATTGGCAAACACTTAAAGAGAGATTTGAGTGAGTAATGGCTGCCACCACTCTTTGGGCTAAAAGAAATATTAATTTAGCTCAAAAATGAAGTCCTCTTCCTCAATATCAAATTTCTACCTACCATGTAAAAGTTTTAAATTTTCTTTACAGATGGTATCAGTATTTCTTTCACCAAATCTGGACACATGGAGTCTACCAGAAATATAGTCCATTCAAATAGTTTAGCCTCAATAGCAAACCAATAGCATTGAGTGCTTTTTGTCAATTAGAAGACATACAGGAACATCATTATCCATTAAACTGAAATAAATAGCACATTGAAAGATATATCCCATTCGGGCCAGATGCTTTGTCAGCAGTATTCTGAACCTAAGTATCCCCATTTAGGATTCACACTGTAAACTCTATTAAGGAAGAAAAAGTGAACAATGATCCAGACATTCAAACTTAATTACCTAGATTATTATAACTAAAATTTCATGCTCCTCATGTTATAAAAACAAAATAGAAAACAAGTTAATACAAATGAATATTTATGGCATCATCATTACAAGGAAAGCTACATTTGAGCAACTAGGAGGTGTTTGGAAATGGTCATTTCAATATTTCAATGAAACTTTTCTAACATATGTCAGGGTCTTCATAGTTTAAATATAATGAACTTGCTTCTTTATTCTAATAGAAAAGGAAATATTTGGTGAGCTGTGATAATTAAAAATAATACCACCTTTGAAATTCCATGCTTTTCTGTAATCATAGGTTTTATTACATTTAGAAAAACCTAACTGTTTAAAGTTGAAGAAATCATTTATTTCAGAGTATCATAGAGCAATTATTGTGTTTCAGAGTGTAATGTTTTCATGTATTTTTGAGGAACGATTGTGATGTTTTCTAGTCATACATAGATAAGGCCAAAGGTTAACTGGTGTACATGTTGAGCTTATTGATAATTTTCAGGTAGTGAAAGTCCTTTCCGTTAAAGAGAGCATCTGTAACAGCACTTCAAAGAAAATTACATAAAAATTAAATTGATTTCAATTTGGCTCAACCTCATAACTATCTAATCTATTTGAACATGCAAGGTAGATTTCAATTATCTCAAGAAAAACAAAATTCTATTAGCTTTTTTTCACATTAAATTTAAATTATATAAAAGTAAATATACTTCAGATACTGTATAAATTCTGAATGATATTCAATAGGAAAAGACTTGAGAACACACTTTAGAAAAAATATCCTTGTATCACATGCAACACTTCATGTATGATCTACTTAGGAAAATAATAGTATATAAAACCTGGCTATTAATTGTCAGATCAAGTAACCTTCTTAAAAAGGGAAATTGATCTGCAGATGGACACTTGGGATGAAATGATAGCAATCCATATGGACCAGAGTAAGTAACTACAAGATTAAATATTTCATTTTGGAAAAGTAAGAAAAGGAAGAAGATTTGAGACAGTGAAGTTACTTAATGCATCTTTACTGTAGATGATTAATTTAAAGCAAAGTCCCTTTAACCATGAAAAAATATGGGGTAAAAGAAACCACTAACTTTAAAAAATACAGTATTTTATACCAAAACTATGTCTTCTTCTATAATGTTAGAGTATTATACCTACTATGAGTATAACCAAGTAGAGAAAGCATTTTTAGGGAACCAGTGATGTATAAAATGCATGGTAATTTTTTATAACTGTAAAAAAAAATACACCTCATGTGAAAAATAAATTTAAAAGGATTACAGAGTGCTTTTCAAATAAAGTGCAATAAAGTGCTTAATAAAAGAGTAAGTTGTAATGCATTCAAATATGGAAACATAAAACTAGACAAGTAACAGCACCCACAGTAATGCAAATTAATATTTTTAGAACTTTTCGTTAGGATGAAAAGGTCTAAAAGCCTGTGAGTGTTGTAAAATGTGCTCTGAATTATACATGCTCCATGTCTCATCAAAAGCTTCCACACTTTTACTTATGGTGAACATGTCGCTAGCATTTTGCTTGTCCCTCCACCTATTAGAGATGAGAAAACGTGTTTGGACAAGTTCAGAACACATGGAAAGTGAACTCCCGAGGATTTTATTTTGGGAAAAGCAAAACTTCCTGGTTTCTTTCTTTCTCTTTCTTTTTTTTTTTTTTTTTTCCTTAAGAACTCTAAAGCTGTGGTCCCCAATTCCCGGGCGCAGACTTCATTGCTGTCATCAATACATAAGCTCTACCTTCTGTCAGATTAGCGGTGGCATTAGATTCTCATAGTAGCGTGATCCCTACTGTAAATTGCACATGTGAGGGATCTAGGTTTCGCCCTTGTTATGCAAACCTAACACCTGATGATCTGAGGTGGAGCTGAGGCTCTGATGCCAGCACTGGGGAGCAGCTGCAAATACAGATTATCATTAGCATAAAGGTTTGACTGCACAGTAAATGTAATGCACTCAAATCACCCCCAAACCATCCTCTGCTCCAGGTCTGTGGAAAAAACTGTCTTCTATGAAACCGGTCCCTGGTGCCAAAAAGGTTGGGGACCAATGCTCTAAAGGATTATCAGAAAGTCTCTTTAGCCTTCGTGGCTATCAAATCACCCTAAAAGTCCTGGTCTTTTGACAATTTAAGTGTAAATGAATCAAAAACATATGGATTAAACTTCCATTAAAATACACAAGGTTGTAAAAATCAAGGGCAAAGTAATTCCAAAAGGAGCATTTGATGCTTTAACTTCAAGTGTTTGAAAGCAGTTCAAGATGTCCAATGAAACCAACCTATAGACAGAATGCATCATTCAGATTATATTTTGTTGCAGGACTGGAATGATTTTGCATTCAGGCAAATTTGTGCTGATACATAGCATAGAATCTTAGAGATTCTTATATGCATCGATGAAATCAGATAAACAGTAATTTTAAAATTTCATGAAAATTAATAGAGAAAACATGATCCAAAATAATATATGCATGTGTTGCTATAAAAAAGCTACTTTTAATTCATCATTTTGAAACTAAATTAGGAAGTAGTTAATTATGCTTTAAGTGAAATCTTCCTAAATAACATTTTAGATTATTTTACCTCACCTTGAAAGCTACTCTCCCTGAGAAAACAAAAATATCAAAGAGAAATGGAAAATTGTCTTAGCTTTGGGCAAAGGAACGAAGAAGAAAGTCTACTTTCCCCTTGTAATCCACTTTTTATTATACCTGCATTGAGATATGATTCACATGCATACAATTTACCCATTTAGTGTATAATTCAATGTTTTATAGTATATTCACAGAGTTGCGCAACCATTACCACAATCAGTTTTAGAAAATCTTCATAATCCTCCAAAGAAACTCCTTCTCATTAACAGTCGCTTCTCATTTACCCCAATCCTCCCCCACCCCACCCTCACCCTAGGCAACTACTAAGCTTTTGCCTGGCTCTATGGATTTGCCTATTCTGGATATTTCAAA
>CM052445.1:58641126-58658574 GCA_028533085.1 Varecia variegata | reverse complement strand
GTGTCCATTCCCCAGACAGTGCACACCGCACTCATCATGTAGGTATACACCCATCCCCTCCCCACACCCTCATCCCCCTGAGTCTGAGCTTCAAGCGTGCCCATTCCCCAGACAGTGCACATCGCATTCACCATGTAGGTATACACCCATCCTCTCCCCCACCCCCATCCCCCGGAGTCAGAACTTCAAGTGTGTTCATTCCTCAGACAGTGCACATCGCACTCAACATGTAGGTATACACCCATCCCCTCTCCCCACCTCCCACCTCTGTCCCATACCCAATTGGTGTTGTTCCCAAATGTGTACTTAGGTGATGATCAGGGAAATCAATTTTCTGGTGAGTACATGTAGTGCTTATTTTTCCATTCTTGGGATACTTCACTTAATAGAATGGGTTCCAACTCTCTCCAGGAGAACCAAAGAGATGTCGTATCACCGTTATTTCTTATAGATGAGTAATACTCCATGGTATACAAATACCACATTTTACTAATCCATTCATGAATTGATGGACATTTGGGTTGTTTCCACATCTTAGCAATTGTGAATCGTGCTGCTATAAACATTCGGGTGATGCATCTTACCAGTGAGTCATATTATCAGTAGTATTATCATCACAATACTAATTTAAGTTTTTGTTTCTCTTTCAGTTGAATAGAACTTCTGCCTCATTATGGTCCTTTTAAATCAAAATGAACTCCTGTAGATGGGCAAATATTTGCATTGTCATAATATTGGATTAATACCACTCACAGAAACAGCAATTAAATCTCCCATCGCCAACATTTAATGTTCAATTTTAATCAAATCTATGGGGAATGCAATTGAAAATTTCCTGTATGTTCTTCTTTTTATTTTCTGTGAATAGAATTCTCTTTTTCTTACACCTATAATATTGTTCTAGTATTCTTTATCATCAGAAATGCTAAAAAAGTAAAAACTGATGATGTCTGCATTTTATTTTTCTAAGGCAAAAAGTGAGAGGCATCGAATCTAGTAAATCTTATTACCAAAATGTTGTAATTTTCTTTAGCAATTTAAATTATGTTTATGTTATGCATTATGGGGATAATAATATTGTAAAGTTTAGGAATCCATTGTGAAAAAAGTTGCATACATTACTATAATAATAGAATCACATCTGCATGCCCACAAGTGCACGTGTGTGCACATGCACTAATTTCTTCACCTCATTTCTAGTATTTAATACAGTACTCACTGAGTACAGTGCAGTTCAACTAGATGATAACAAAATAATCCTTCTTTGCAGGCTGTTTACCAGGAGAATCATGTTACAATGCAGTTTCCAATTCAGTAGGTTTAGAATCGGGCATGAGGGTGTTCACATCTGTCCAGTTTCCAGGTGACGCTGCTTCTCCTGGCCTGGGATCACATTTCGATTAGCAAAAACCTAGATGGCACTTTTGGTCATTCACAAAAGTTGAGTTTAAGAATTTGCTCAAGCGAGGACCAAAAGAACATACAGTTTTTGTAGGAATGGTATGAAAGTAAGACTGCTTTAGTGATATCTAACTGATACCTCACAAAGTTGTCTTATTTCCCTTGAGGCTATTGTATTTCATAATGAGGTTTCATTAGTCTAAACTAGAAGTTATTTTGCTGATCTCTGTTTAAGTAGGAGAAAACTCTTGTTAATGCCCTAATAATAATGAAGAGGAAGTACCCACCTTATGTCTTACATAATATTTGACCCTTTTAGGGTACAAGCAACCATCCTGTAATGATTAATTTTTATATGTAGTTTTAATTTTTTAATATCTTTATATCTGAGTATATTCCATCATCTACAATCAGCCGTTCATATGTTCTTAAACAATACCTGGTGATATTCTCTACCTATTAAAAATATTTTATGGATTCAAAAGTACTTTATATGGAATGTGAGGATCATAGGATTAGCATAATTTTATTTTCCATAGATCTCATTTATAGAGCTCATCACTTATATGACTATTTAAAATAAACATTATAACAGGAGTGCATATATATGTAGTAATATTGTGTTGTGTTTCTATCTACAACTTGACATTTCCTATGCTTTTAAAAAATCAAACATAAGGATTTTAGTGTCTTTCCTGTTAAAATCACTCACAGGACACAATCGCAGTTTGCTCTTCCATTAAAAACAAAAACAAAATAGCAAAAAACAAGCAAGCCAACAGACAAAAAAACATCAATAAAAATCAAGTTAACATCTTAGATAGAGCTCAAAGAGGTAATAAAGTAAGAGTCAGGAAGATATAATATCTTAATACAAGTTTGCATTTATCTAAATTTTTGACATTTTATTTATCATGAATACTTTTCATTAATTTGGCATTTTAAAATATTTATTAAAATATTATTTACCTTGATCACTGTGGGGTTTTTGGTGCCATCTCAAATTTTGTACCCAAACCTATTCTAATTGAGTCCCAGTCTTGATCATGGACACAATCTCTCACTAGCTATTTTATTATTACAGATAATGACATTTAACCTCATTTCCTCTCCATTATGAAAAGAAAAAAATATTAATCAATTTTAAGCTACATATATATTAAAATTTTGATTCTTTACTATTGTTTTTATCTCTAGCTAGTTTCTCTCTCAAATAATATTTTATTTAAACATAATTCAGATAATTCCGTTAGTATTTCCACCATTCTAAAACTTTATTTTCAGGTTTGTGCATTGTGTTCCATTCCGCCTCTAGCATCCAGCTCCTCTATATTCCTCTGATTCCTCCTTTTCCCAAGTTGTCATCTTGCACTTTTCTACAGTTCTAAAATCTCACCTAAAATGCCTGATCCTCATACCAGGGAGATTTTTGAAACAAATACATTGAGAGTGATGTTCTTGGGGAGTAAAACTCCCTGTGTGATTATCTTCCAAGTTGTCTCTTTCTTTTAATGCACAGTATTATTTCATCTATCCTATTTAATTTATTAGGAAACATGCCTCACAATTTTGCCCTAATTCTTCCATTTCACCAGCCTTTTAAAATTAAGTTTTAATGTCTTCAATCTGAAGCATCAGTATTTACCATATAACTATAGATCTCCTTTAGAATATTTTCACGTAAATTCTGTCTTCACCCTATGCTGCCATTTTTCTTTCTTTTCACATTTCTTCCTTAACACTTTCATATTTATTTTTCCCTTTCAGTTTTGTTACTAACATAAGAGACCAACTTTGGAACACAGTATCATTGGGAAGGAATGTAGAAAAGAGAAGAATAAAACTAAATAAGTAATAAAATTTTTTCTAGTCTGTTCCTCCCTAATTTTGTTTTAGAAACAAAGCCAAAATGATTCTCCTTGGTGGTTATGTAATGCCTGGCCTCTCCCTTACCTATCCACTGAGGCCCTATTGGGCTTTCTGTTTTCCATTTTATGGAATCAAAACACATAACCCTTCCAATTTATCATTTTCCATTAATTACTTTTCCTTGCATAATTTCCAATTTGTCATATAATCAATTCTCCACTTTCTTTCTGCATTGACTTTTTTTGTATTTTTGTTTGCGATGCAATATTTACATTCTTAAAATTAGAATATCATTTTATGTTCTTTTGTCAGACACATATCTTACTAGAAAGCACTCTTTTCAAAAAAAAAAAAAGAAGAGCAGAAAGTGCAAGAGGAGGAGGAGGAGAAGGAGGGGAATACAAATAGAAGTACTTCTAGGTCATTTGGGAGAAAAATCATCAAAATCCAAAGAAATATAACTGAAACATTCATACAGATGTGCTGTAGCTGACGGTACTTCGTAAATATGTGTTTAAATGTGAATTGTTGTTCAAAGCAGAGCTTATGAGAGTTGAACTCGGCAACTTTTCTCCCAGACAATATAAAAAATAAAATATTCCTTTTGTATTCACTTGACATTTTCCCCTATATTTGAAAGGGATTAAGAGAAGGTATGTGAAAAACCAGTAGTAAAATATCAAAATCTTCATGACTAAACAAGCAGATTAATGATCAGAGGGAACAACACATTTCGGAATCCTTTTATCCCGTCTTTACTATGTGCCTAAGTCTGTGAATCGCCATAACTGCTGGAATTGATCACAGCTGTAGCCCTTTCGTCGCAGGCACATGCCTCATCGGTTAGTGCTGCAGATGGGGTCCGTGGATGTTTTCTCCCTCAGTCAGTCTAATGAGAAAAGCGTCTCATATTCTCAGCACCTAAAGTCTGTTTACATCACTAATTCAGATATTATTGTACATATATATATATATATATGTATAATACATAATCCAGAGTATTCAAATTTCCCTATTTTTATTTCATTAATTGCTAGGACTTTTCTGATTCAGAAAGTAGAGATAAAAGGATCAACTTCAATGAAGGTTCTAGTTCATCTTTAAAAATTGCATTTCTGTGTGTGTATGTGTCTCTGTGTGGGGCGAGTACCTTGCATGGTCAGGATGTAAACAAACTCTTTCAGATATAATAAATCTATTTATTAAACTTTTAAAAAGATAAATGGTAGTAAGCAATAATAACAAAGGAAAGATCTGGTACCCATTCAGCCCAACTAAAATCCTTGGCAGGTTTCTATTTACCGCATGTGTAACTTAATGACCAATGGATATAAAATAAAGACTGCCTATATTTTTTTCACACATGTGCTTTGTTTTTGAAAAAACACAAAAAAATATGCCTAGCACACAGAACATTTTCATTAAGCTTAACAACTTTTGATTTTCTTGATTTTTGAATAGGGTTTTGAATGCATTAAAGATGGTAAAAGATGTCTGTGGAACTATCCAATGAGAATTTATTATGTACATTATCTGTTACTGATATATTTGATTTTGTTATAAATTCCTTTTGTGACCTCTATCAAACTAAACTCTCCCCCACAAAAGGGCAAAGCTTTGTGATTTTATTCTTGTGTTGTTTTTGTTACTACTGTCTTTGTTATGATTTTTTTCCCATTTACTGGCTCTCATCTGGTTCAAATTAAAGAAAAATATCTGTAATTCAAGAGCCACCATTAAGACTTACAATGAGAAAACAGATAAACAAAAGATCAGATTTCATAACACATTGGGAAAATATTTAGGACAATAAGCTTTCCAGTTTATTAATTGATAAAGTATAGAGAAATAATATAATACTACTTATTGATGATTTTATTTTATCAATTGGATATAACCCCTAAAAATATCTACACATGAACAGTCATGCAAATACAACTCGAACAATAAATCAATCACACTTAAAGACATTTCAAGGTTCAGAAATGGTAGCAGCAATATGTTTTTATTTTTATTTTTAACACAGGAAATACTCTTCTCCTGTGAAGTGTAATGGCCAGTTGAGTGCTGTGTGTTGTTATACAAACCCCAGCCATTAGGTTCTTGCTACTGACCTAAGAGGAAGCCCAACCTACCTCACTCACTTCATAAGCAGGGCTGGCTCCTGGGAGGAGGTGAGCAATATGCAACTCTTAAAGTTGTCATTATTATTATTTTATTTATTCTATTTTGAAGCCTGGACTCTGAGAAGATGCTAAGTGTTTCAGATTCTGTGTAAGAAGCCTAGGGAGATTGGCAGTTCTCAAAACTGTTTCTGGCCAAGGCTCAAAATACTTTTTTACTCATTTAGCCTTGAACCTTGCTTTGTGCTGGAGAATAGTGAGTATATGACTGTGAAGTAAGGGAACTGCATGCTAATGCACATGAATGGGATCCATTGCAGCACTGAGTCATGCCTCAGGGAAGCATGCACAGGACCATGGAGGAGTCACCTTCAGAAGAAAACTACATGGTAACGTGAAGTGACGGGAGGAGTCAACATGAATTGAAGTTTCCAGGTAGATCTATGCCTATCATTACAAGCAGTCCCTTTTTGCCTAAATAAATTATTGGGGATTTAAGGATAATTATAGAAAATATAAATCTCAAAAGAGAAACAGTTAATAATGCATATAGATACTCTATCACTTTGCTTCTTAAAAATAGTTCTATGACCCAGCATCTTTAGAATCACTAAGCAGTTTGGTAGAAATGAAGACTCTTGGCCCCACATCAAAACTACTGAAACAGTGTCTGTATTTTAACCATACCTCCAGGTTATTCATGTACATATAAAAATTTGAAAATCATGACTCTAACAATTAATTAGAAAAATAAAAGATAGATTTCCTATTTGCAGAATCAGTCAAATATAATATTAATGCATGCATATTATTTTTTGTAAGTGTGTATTTATGATTAGATAAAATAAATGGGGGTTTGGCCTCTGCCTCTTATTAATTTAATATTTTCTTAAGTAGTGACAGCAGTCATTTATTAGCTTTTTGCAGAAGATGATATTTTTCAAGTCTGCTTAATTAAACATATTCTACACTTATATGCAAATACATTTCTGCCTAAATGATAAAATAACTATTTTTCAAGGGTAGAGGTGAGTGTTATTCCCAGACTTTGAGTTTACTAAGAAAAGAATCAATGATTAAAGTGAATGCCACCAGTTCAGGAATCTTTGTCACAATAGGGTACAGTGGAGATGATGAACTGTAAGGTCCTATGCAATGTGGGTAGCTCTCCAAGGCCCTGAGGCTGCCTATGGGTAAATCATCTTGGCCAAAGAAGCAAAATAATGATAAGAATTAAGATCCCACTTTAAATTGCAACTGATAAAAATAATGCAAAGAATGAGTTGAATTTCTCTGAGGAATTCTTTTGAGCATATACATCTTACTGCTAAAAGAGAGACAGATGGTTAAGAATTAATGAAAGGAAGATACCAAAAAACACTGAAATTATGTCAGAATGAGTTTCCCAAAATATGACATATGGCTGAATACAAATTCTATGATATGCTGTTAAATACATTAGGTGAATTCTTGCTGTAACATGTTAATTCTTTCTCTCTTTTCTTTCTTTCCTTTTCTTCCCTCCTTCCTTCCCTCCCTCTTTTTTTTTTCTCTTTTATTCCCCTTTTCTCCTGTTCTCTCTCCTTCCTTCTCCCCTCTCCCTTCCTCCCTCTTTCCTCCCAATCTAGCACATAAAATGCCTGTAGTCAAGAGGTACTGAGAAGTGGTTATCAACCAATACGCTACCCAAAGAAAGGGTGGTAATGATTAGGAGTTGCCCTTCAACCTCAATAGCAGTTCTTTTTCCTTTACCCTTTCAACTTCTTCTTACTCCATCACAAATGTCATAACTATGATAAGAAACATCTTGTTTCACGGAAATCAAGTAACTGATCTTTGTTATTTTGTTCAACAACAACAGGAAAATATACGTACTGGTGAGTACCAGAAGAGGAATTTGACTTTTAATCCTATTGAAATTTTAAGTTTCAAGAATTTTATATCTTTAAGTTTTATTTCAGAAAGAGATGACCATCCAGAGTGCTATCATAGTTATAAAAAAACTGGCAATTAGTTCTGTATACAATGCTATTTTATAATAAATAAAATATTATTTATATTTATATCATAAATCTCCTAAATAATTGATTTGAGTTTTGGCCATTCTTAAAATCTAGAGTTTAGAAGAAAAAACTCACAAAAATGTATTTTTTTTTCAAATGTTCTGCTAATTTTTCAATAAAGCGTATCTGAATGTTAAGAAGGGCCCAAGCTAGAATTAGACAATATGTTAACTATTACTTTACCTCTGAACTGTCCTGTTTTGTGTTGAACTAATTAGTCTTTGAAGGAAGCTGTGCAAATTACCACAAGACTTGACCTGAAAGAAATTATCTGGGCTCTCAAAGCTATATAATCCACAGCAAAGTTGACTACTTTAGGCTATTAATTTCCAGTGAGTCTTGCATTTCCCTGTCTTTTCTTGTTATACATATGTAGCTGAAAGTATATTTGAGCATTTTTCATAAGCCGTATTTAATTCTCTTCAATTTTCCTTGGAACTGTATAAGTCTTCAGCATGTTTGAAATTACCATCTATGAACTGAGTTATGAGCTTAGGAGAGAGACCATTGGGTCAATCTCTTGTTAAATTAAGATGCCCATTTGCCAGAAGTCTAACCATATTTTCTATTTTCTCAAAAATGATTTTAATTTCCATAATCAATGCCTTCCTATATGCTTTTAAAAATTATAAAAATAGAGACATTTAATATTTGTTAAACATAGTCACCATGCTAAACATTTTAATTTATTGTTAGGAAGAAATAATAAAACTTTTATAATCATCTATTATAGGTACTAATAGATTACCTACCATATAGAAGGGGAAACTTAGGCCTAGAAGTTTTAAGTAAGGCCAAGACCACACAATTCTTAAGGGTGGAACAGGGAAGCAAGACTTGGGCCTGACCTCAGAGCTTTCTCCCTCTTCTTCTCTAAACCACTGGAACCTCACTTTAATGGGAATAGAGAATTTTCTTCCTAAGCAGAGAATAAGTATCACTTGGTACTTCATATCATGTCCCTTTTTTCTATAATCTGCTATTTTTTTTCATAGATGTAGTATTTTAATGACCCATACAATTGTATGACATAGTAGTCTTGTATTTCTAGCTAACCATTTTCCCTATTGGATTGTTGGTGGTGGTATTTTTAAACTATTTTCAAATATGGCACATTTCCATTTTTTCTAATGTTTTGGAATTTTGTCTTCAATTAATTCAGCATGGGAATATTTCTCATTTCTAAAAGTAATTTCAAATATTTTTAAATGCTGACCCTTTTTCACATATAATACAGTAACACTGTCATAAATAAACTACCAACTATTTCTTAGAGGTCATTGGTTACAATATTTACTAGAATATATATGAAGACTGATACATTAATAATCCTGTTTATCAACATAATAAAAGTTATATTGATAGTTTCTTAGATTGCCAATAAGACTTACATGGAATTGAATAAAAAGTTGAATGACAGACGGAAAATTGTTGTATTATATACCTCTTCCATATGAAGCCATCCTAGGTTTGATACAATCTTTCCTTCAGGGTGTTCCTAGTTTTGTAACCTTTTATTTCTTATGCAGCAAAATATTCATTTCCAGGGTTGAATCCACACAAAAGGATTTATTCATGTATTCATTCATTCCTTCATTCTACATAAATTTATTTCCCATCTATTCAATCAGTCCAAAATATATTTAGCAACCTTAATCTTGAGCAGAACACCAAGCCAGGCACAGAGAAAGAGTGAAAAAATCCGATTAGAAAAGGTATGGTCTGATCCTTTCCATATTTCACCTTTACTCCCAAAGTCTCTGTGTTCTGCTGATTTGTTCTGATGTGACTTGATAGTCTCAGTTACTTCAATATGATGTAGCCTCATATGAAAAACAAATATCTCCCTGAGTGTCTAGCTTGCTACCCAGAGGAGATATAACCAGCCAGGAAAATCAGACTCAATGTATGCAGGTTGCATGTGATGTTTGCAGAGGGTGTTGAAACATAAACTATATGATACAAAAGGTGCATGACAAGAACATGTGCATTCACTTCAGGAATCTGGGTTGTTTTGGGCCTTATTTAAATTAAGGCTGCCTGTACCTCCTGAGGTACATCCTGCTCTCTCAGGCTGCATTCTCCCACAGTCTAACAGCAGATAATACCCTTCCAAAAGCCACGAATATACCTACTCCCTTGGATATCAATTACATTAACATGGCAATCTTCATGGTCTCCAGTTGCCCATGAAACAGAGCCTTAAAATTCCTCCAGAACCTAGGTCACCTTCATGCTAGCAATCTGCTCAATCACCATGATGCTTAGTCATTGAAAGCCAGGGAGTGCTAAGTTAGGGAGTCCCCTGATGATAAAATGATGTAACTATCAGGATCCTTTTCTTTTTCCATTGCACTAACATAATAAAAAATATACATGTTGCCCTAGAATGTATATATGTAAATACCTATCTCCTGCAGAGACAGAAGAAAAACCTTGCATTGTACTTCCTTAGACATAGGTTTTATCCTTCTTTTGTCCTTCAAAACATGTATATTTCATGTATATTTTCTTTTTGTTAATAATAAAAGTTTGTGGCAATTTTAAAAAATCATAGGACAAAGGCATATATATATTCATACATATGTACATACATATATATGTGTATATATATTCTCTCCTTCCTCACTAAAGGTACTTACCAGACATCTGTTCTCATTTACACATTAAATGCACACTCACAACTTGACTGAAATTTTTAAAAAGGCTTGCCTTCTCTCTCTTTACATCTAAGAGCATGTTTTCTATATGTGAGGTGTCTTCAAACCATTAAGAACCAATAACTACTGATCATTGCAGACAAGATTCTGAAAATATCAGGTCCTGGACACACATTTTCTACACATGGAACAGACTAATTATGAGATCTCAGTGAAGAATCGGAATACTTCTATCAATTCATTAGGCTTTATATCTATAGCAAACAACCACAGCCTAGTAAAATGGCTCAATGAAAAAGTCTGTGGCTCCTCTCGTTATCTGACAGGAATGAATACAGGCATGAATATCAAAATAACAACCACTAGGGCCTGAAAATGAACTTCATAAAGTAACTCTGTAGGAAACCATGAGAAAAATACTTAAAATATGAACAAAAACTTGAAGGATTAAAAGAATAAAAACAGTACATTTTTTTTTTTTTCTTCTTAGGTTTGGTGAAATCAGTATGATTGACCCGCATAAACCACTGAAAATGAAGGAGGATATGGGATTCTATGTCTCTTTAGACAAAAAGTGTCACTTCAGTATTTGCAGGGCTTCAGTCTTGTTCCCACTGTTGTCACTCAAGTACTGGGGCATGTGTGTATGCAATTGTATGTGTTTGTGCCATTTTCGTGTCCTCATTTATAAAATAAATATATGAAAGTACTACTGTTCACATGTAACCTTGAGAAAATCATAAATTCAAACAGGATATGTTGATTAACAACACACCACATGGCAAAGTGGGGTGACATTAAATGCCTTCTAGTTTTAAGAAATATTAGGAAATAGTACATACTAACTCCAACCTATTGTGTATAAGATGACTTAGAATTTCTGCCCCCACCCATGTGGTTAGAACTTCCTTTCAGTAAACAAGGCTGTATGAATTTTGGTCTGTTAAATGAAAAGTGTCAATCAATGATAAAGTTACTTCATGAGGGATTATTATAGTACCTATCCAAAATTTGAAAATACAATACAAAAAATTGATTGGAAAATTCTCATGGTCAAATACTGATTGGGCTAATGTTATAATGACATTGTTCTAATTAATCTCAAGGCAAGAAAGTTAATTGTGTGAGGTTTCATGAACAAAGACAAAGATGTTTCTATTCAGCTTGTTCTAAAATAGGAAGAAATTAAAAGGATCTAAAGTCAAATTTGTAGTTCACATTACTCACTTAAAATCTAAATAATTAAACCTAACTTTTCCTAATTTTCAAACTAGTACATAATAATTAATGGATCACAAGTATCTATTACTTTTATGAACTTTGAAATCAAAATATAATCATTTTTAAGCTAATTTACCTCTTTTTAAAAACTTTATAGAGAAATAAAATAAATCAGGATGTCTCCATGAATTCAAGGGCTTACACATTACTTGAAATCTAAATCTGTAGTGATTCTAGTTAAGGCTATGCCCATAGACATAGATTAAACCCATTTTTGAAAATGTGACTTATTTCTTCTTTTTTATACATTTTTAAGATTTTAAAATCTTTCACTTTATTTAATACAAAATATTAAATATTTTTGTAATATTTATTGATGCTGCATTCAGAAAACATTAGATATATAAACAATAATTAGTTAAGCATATCAACTTTATTTGTCAGATTTATAACTTTGTCTAGTGATATACCACTAATACAGAACAGTTAATGTGGTAGGAATTGAATATATTTAAAGACTAATAAAAACTAAGTATAATAAACAAAACTACTCTTTGCTTACTAATTAAATTTCTACTAAATTTGTTAGTCTGGAGGCAATAGCCAAGATGGATTAAGTAGTGGAATGTACTCCATGGAACCATTTAGCTGGTATCCTATACTGGAACAAAGGTCACCATGGCTGATTCTTTACTGAAAAGCCCAAGTGATATGTTAACCAGTACCTTGTTGGAAAACAAAAGGTCCATAGAATTATGCTTTCCAGTATGATACCATTTTTTAAATAAAGTACATAGTTTGCATTTAAGCCCTTTCAAAAAATATGTATGCTTCCTCTTTATCTATGTTCAAATTTGGTTGCTATATTTACATGGACAAATTTTAAATACCACAAATTTTGACTGTTAGAATGACAAGCCTACTACTTCCTCAAGATTATTTTTCCAAATGAGAAAACAGAAGATGACAACTACAACACAAAAGGAATTTAACCGGCAACATCACAGTGCATTGAAAACAAAGAAACTCTGCCTTTATCCTCTTTTCTTTCAAAAGCAAATTGAATGTGGAAGAGAAAAACAACTTGTGGAAATAAAATAAAAGATTATGAAAGGAGAGAGGTTTTTTTTTTTTTTTTTTTTTTTTTTTCCGCTTTATGTAGTCTGAAAACTAGGTCTCTTATATAAAAATTTCAAATGCCAGCCCATGCAGGATTTTTAAAGGACAATGTAGTTCTCACAGTAGATTTATTTGTTGTCTATTTATTATTACTTATCATTACAAATGCCCTCATGAATAAAAATTATGAAAAAATTGAATGATCATAATGTATATTTTATCAAAACCCTGAAGTATTATTATGTACCTAATAAAAAACTCAGAGGAAGTGATTGCAAATCATCACGTATTTAGTCTATGTATTTATTTAATTGTGACAAGTGAAATAACATTAAATAAATTATATTCTATCTTCAGGCTAAACTCATTCCAATTATGGGTAAGCATTTTGTAAGTGTTTAACATTTGTTATTATATTAAAAACAGCTCATGTAATACCACGACGTTTCACCACAATGGCCCTAGTGGAACTATAACCGTGGTTGGAAACATGTTGTATTTTGCCTTAGGCAAAATCTTTTGCATTGGTTTCAACTGTAGTAATCCATTTTCTAGAGCTGTGCTACTTTGGTTGCTAATATAACTAGTTCCTCACAATTTATGAAGGGCTTAAATTCTTGTATAAATAAAGATTATGGGGAATTTTTTTTCAATGTATTAGCCATTTATTTTCTTCTGCTAAACAAAGGGAAGAAATACTTAGATTGAAAGATAACATTTAGCACTTTGAACATGACAATCCTTTTTTTTTTTTTTTTTATTTTTGGGACAAAATCTTTCTCTTGCCCTGGCTAGGGTGCAGTGGCATTGTCATAGCTCACTGCAGCCTCAAACTCCTGGGTTCAACCAATCCTCCTGCCTCAACCTCCCAAGTAGCTGGGACTACAGGCCAGTCCTACCATGCCCTGCTATTCTCTCTGTTTGTAGAGACAGGGTCTCACTCCTGCTTAGGTTGGTCTCGAACTCCTGACCTCAAGCAATCCTCCTGCCTCGACCTCCCAGAGACAAAACTATTTTTAACTTGCTATGTTTTAATATAAATAAATTGCATATTTGATAATTATTAAATAAAATATTATATTCATTATCAGCATATGCAGAATATCTATTATTACTGTTATTGATCATTTAATTAGGAATCTGATTGTATTATATAATTGTTCCTAATTCAGATAATCATTTTATTAAAGAATCATAATTTTAAGAAGAAAAAATGTCACATGAAAGTATATATGTATTTATATATTTTTCCTTTTTAGTTTAACAAAAAATATGATCCTATCTTTACAATTAACTTTTTTTTCATTTATCACTACATTAGGAATTATTTTTCAGGCTTCTCTCCCTCTCTCTCAGTACATAACTTTCTACCTCATTTGTTTAAATCTTTTAAACATTTGACGTTTAATTATAGAGGTTTCTGAGTCTCAGAAATCTTCTATCTTGAAATTTTATTTCAGAAGGAGGTAAACAACTTGAAGCCAGAGAGATTACTACTTTAGTCACAAGAAAACTGAAAATTAATTCTCTACCACAGTAACTTCAAAATGTAGTACTAACATTTGTTAATAAGGAGAACCGGAATATTAACTAATTACAACAATGTGATGTGTTTTTTTTTTTTTTTTTCCCTAATTTCTAGTAGAAGTATAAAGAACTCTTAAAGAAGTTCAAAGGCTGTTGTTGCCCTGCATGGGAACTATAATTTTTTTAAAAAATCCATGGTGTCCAAGTTAATATAAGCATATTGACAATTTAGATTCTCCATTTGTTTTGAAATGACACACAATTATTTTAGTGTCCATACTAAGAACAGTGTGCAAGAATTGTGGAGGGAGACAAGTTTCTATTGGCATCTCGCATTTATGAACATCTTAAAAAGAGGCAATGATCATCTTTGTTCAGATTGTCTCCAGTATATTTTTATGCAAACAGCATTGGAAGAGAGACACAGTGTCTCAGCCACTGAGGGAAAGGGGAGATTTTATATTGGCTAGTACAATAAAAATGTCTCCTCTGGGACATTAAAAAATATGTTCAGTGTAGGTAGATGTCTTTTTTTTTTTTGTTTGTTTGTTTTTTTTTGTTTTACAAATTCTTTGAGGGAAATAGGTTTCCATGGTTTGTCCAGCCACCAGCATTTCCTGACAGCAGAAAAGGAAACAGTGGAAATCCAGGTCAGATGCCAATTGTAACAAAGTCACCCTCCTAATTGCAGCATTGGATGGCATTTAGTCACATGGTCCCACATAACCACAAAGGATTCTGGGGCAGGTGGCCTTAACCTGAGACATATGTGTCCAGAAGAGAAGAAGAGTAGGGGTCTAGATATGGACAGATTGGACAATCACTACTATGTGGTCTTTAAAAGCCTAGATAAAAAAGAATAATAAAGAAAATTAAAAATGAATTAATATTTGTAATAATCCAGAAGTAAAATCTAAATATGGTAGACTCAGAGTTGAGTGGCCATGAAGACAGGAGCATGCTAAAGTACTTAATTATGATAAGAAGAAGATAGAAACATTGGAAAATGTAAGACATCAACCAGGATAAATAAACATGAATAGTGGTCAACAATATGTTAGGCACCAAGACTGGGTGTTAAAAGTAAAAGAATGGAAAGTATATATTATGAAAATATATAACAAGAGCAAACAGAGAGAGAGAGAGGGAGGAAGAAAGAGAAAAAGAAAGAAAAATTAAGGAACTTAATAACAACTCCCCTACAAAAAAATAACCCAATTAAAAAGTAAGCAAAGGACCTAACTAGACATTTCTCAAAAGGAGACATACGAATGGCCAACAGCTATATGAAAAAGTGATCAACATTACTAAACAGCAGGATAATGCAAATTAAAACCACAATAAGATATCACCTCACACCTGTTAGAATGGCTCTCAGCAGAAAGTCCAAAAATAGCAAATATTAGCAAGGATTTGGCAAAAAGAGAACTCTTGTACACTGTTGGTGTGAAGTGAATTACATAAGCAGTATGGGAGTTCTTCAAAAAATTGAAAATAGAACTACCATATGATCAAGTGATCCCACTTCTGGGTATATTTCCAAAAGAATTGAAATCAGTATGTTGAAGAGGTATCTGCACTTCTATGTTCACTGCAGCCTTATTCACAATAGCCATGATACGGAATCAACCAAAGAGTCCTTCGATCAATGTATGGAAAAGAAAGTGCCATACACACATGCACACACACACAAATACGCACAATGGAATACTATTCACCATTACAAAAATTCTGACATTTTCAACATGGGTAAACCTGGAGGACAGTATGCTAAATAAATAAGCCAGACAAGAAAGACAAATACTACATGATTTTGCTTATATACACGATCCACCAAAGTTGAAATCACAGTAACAGAGAATAGAACGGTGTTCACTGGAGGAAGGGGCAGGGGAGAGGGATGGGAAGCTCTTGGTCAAAGGGTAGAAAGGTTCAGCTAGACAGAAGGAATAAGTTTTTGAGATCTATTGCACAGTATGGCGATTATAGTGAATAAGAAGGTAATTTATATTTCAAAATTGCTAAAAGAGCAGATTCTAAGTGTTCATACTAGAAAAAATGATAACTATGTGAGGTGACAGTTATGTTAATTAGCTTGATTTAATCATTCCATAAAGTGTGCATGTATCAGAACATCACATTTTACCCATGGTATCTATAATTATTTCTTGTCAATTAAAAATTTAAAAAGGAAGAGGAGAAAGAAAGAAATTATAACCCTGACATTATCAATTAAAAAAGGTAAAGATGGGGACAATTTCATCTTCTGAGTGTTTTGGGGGTGAGAGAAAGTGAGCTGTGAATGAGGTTGACATATAGGGACACATAAAACTATTGAAGCCTTTGCATAGATCAGTGGATCAGGATGCAAGTTTCACAGTTAAGTTAAACTTTTCCACTTGAAGTCCAAATAAAAGGAGGCAGGTCGGGTGGGGTGGCTCACAACTGTAATCCTAGCACTCTGGGAGGCCAAGGCGGGAGGACTGCTTGAGCTAAGTAGTTTGAGACCAACCTAAGCAAGAGTGAGACCCTGTCTCTACTAAAAGTAGAAAAAAAAAATTAGCCGGGCAACTAAAAATTGAAAATATTAGCCGGGCATGGTGGTGTGCGCCTGTAGTCCCAGCTACTTGGGAGGCTGAGGCAGGAGGATTGCTTTAGCCCAGGACTTTGAGGTTGCTGTGAGCTAGGCTGGCACCACAGCACTCTAGCCTAGGCAACTGAGTGAGACAGTCTCAAAAAAAAATAGATAAATTAAAAAAATCAAATAAAAGTAGGCAATTTATATTATGTAATATGTTGTTATATAATACAGTCATGCACTACACAAGGATGTTTCAGTCAATTACAGACTGTATGTAGGAGCTAAAAAATTTCTATTGCCTAGTGATATTATAGACCTTCCAGTGGGACAAGATGTGGGGTAGGAAGACAGTGATATTGGTGACCCTGACCCTGTGTAGGCCTAGGCTCATGAGTGCATTTATGTCTTTGTATTTAACAAAAGAATTTTAAAAAGTAAAAATAAAAAAATTTAAAAATATAAAAAGACTTATAGAATAAGAATATAAAGAAGGAAAATATTTTTGTACAGATGTTAATGTCCTAAGCTAAGTGCTATTACAAAGAGTCAAAAAGTTAAAAAAAATTAAATGTTCCTAAAATAAAAAAGTTACAGTAAGCTAAGGTGGATTTATTATTGAACAATGAAAAATATTTTTCTCGTGATTGTTTCTTTGGCTGTGCAGAAGCTTTTTAATTTAATCAAGTCCCATTTATTTATTTTTGTTGTTGCTGTGATTGCCTTAGGGGTCTTCTTCATAAATTCTTTGCCTAGGCCAATCACGAGAATTAACAGACAACCCACAGAATGGGAAAAAATTTTCGCATTCTACACATCAGATAAAGGACTGATAACAAGAATCTATTTAGAACTCAGCAAAATCAGTAAGAAAAAATCAAACAACC
>CM052445.1:58587449-58640626 GCA_028533085.1 Varecia variegata | reverse complement strand
TCGGGGGATTGGGAGGGACATGGGCAATATATCTATGCAGAACTTTTGTACCCCCATAATAAGCTGAAATAAAAAAAAAAAAAAAAAGAAAAATATTTTTAATAAATTTGGTATATTCTAAAGGTAGCATATCTATAAAATCTATTTATAAAAGCATATTTATAAAATATTACTAAAATACTTTTAGTAACATTTTAGGCCTTTGCCCTAATTCACCACCACTCACTGACTCACCCAGGGCAACTTCCAGTCCTGCAAGCTCCATTCATGATAAATGCCCTATAGAGCTGTACCGTTTTTTAAAATTTTTATACCATATTTTTACTGTACCTATTCTATGATTAGATATGTTTAGATACACAAATACTTGCTATTGTGTGACAGTTGCCTACAGTGTTTAGCACAGGAACATGTTACACAGGTTTGTAGACTAGGAGCAGGAGGCTGCACCAGTGAGCCCAGGTGTGTACTTGGCCATGCCTCTAAGTTTGTGTCAGTGCACTCTGCAGTGTTTGCACTATGACAAAATCACCCGATGATGCATTTCTCAGAATGTATTCTTATTGAGCTAAGCGTGACTGTATAATATTACAATTCTCTGCTAAAAAACCTTTTATGATTCCCTACTGCCTACAGAATTAAGCCCAATTTTCTTATTCCAACACTGAAAAATGTCATCCATTATTTCTACTTTTGAGTCTATGAAGTGAAGTCATTTCTGAGTTTTCACCTTTTTCATCTGATCCATGAGCAAACCCTGCATGCTTCACTTTGGCTATAAATCCTGCAATCGCAGTCCCGTGCTTTGCTGTCCCCCACCCAGGCCAAGACCTTCTTTTTGGACACATGGCAGTAGCTTCCTCAGATGACAACTTTCTCACTGGTTTTCAGCTCCCACTTTTGCCACTGGACAAACTCCAGACTGTGGGCTCTAAGCATCCCTTTTAAACTGAATCACAAATCCTGTCACTTTTCTGCTCACAACACTCCAAGACCTTTGCAGCTCCTTCAGAGACAAGCACCAAGCCCTTGCTGAGGACCTAGGACCTAGGTGATGTAGTTTGTTTAATCTCCAACTGCTGCTGTGGCCTACAGCTACCCACCCCCCCCACCGACTCCCCGCCAGGCATCACTCTCCAGCCACACTGGCCGCTGGCTTCTGCTCCCAAGCTCTTGCCCTTGCTTTTCTCTCTGCCTGGAACATTCTCATTTTCCTAAAGACATGTCCAACTTGCTTCTTTACTTCCGTTTCCTTCAAATGTCTACTCAGACGTTAACCTACCTGGGATCATTTTATATAAAATTGTACCTCTCTTCCTTCATTATGAATCGTCCTTAATTTTCTTTATGTTTTGTGTAACACTTTACATTGTATGCATTTATCAATTATTATTTTTTGTCCCTTGCTTCTATTTGAATTTAAACTCCAGAAAGATAGGGCTTCTTTTTTTGTTTTCCCAAAAGCAGTTTTTCCAGTTGCAAGAATAAAGAATTGCACCTACTATGGAATCATTAAACATTTGCTGAGTGAATTTATATAATTTTCCCACATTGTTGACATGTCCTGAAATAACTATCTCTTAATTTTCAGACCTTGTACTTTCCTTTAGAAACCCAGTACAAATACCATCTCTTCCATTAAGATCTCTTCAATTCCCTCAGTTCTAATTAAATGTTCTATCAGAAAGGCTTCAAAGTATTTTAAATTGTTATCTTAGAATATTTCACATTGTATCATGCTTCAAAGTTATTAAGTACATAGCTGTTTCCCCCAGTAGAATGCAAACTATGTTTAGTTGTGGCTGTGTATGGAGAGAGGCAGTCTACCACGGCCCTGAGGGTCCCCTCTGTGTATCTGGGTTTGCCAGATAAAATAAATTATACCCAGTTATATTTAAATTTTAGATAAACAACATATACAGTATTTGCAACATGCTTATACTGAAATACGTATGCTCTTGAAATTCAATATAAATTCTAGGTTATCGTGGGGTTTTATTCCTAAACTTGCTCATAGCACAAAGGTATATATAATATCGTCCAGAAATGCATGCAGGCAAATTCTCCAAGTCTGCAGCTTTCCACTTTAACTGACTTTAAACACCCGCTGAAGACTCCTACAATCGTTTATTTAGGTGCCTTGGCAAGAGTCTAACAAGATTTATCATAAACTCATTAATAACCTTACTCCACACTCCCTTCCTCCTCCTCCATCACACATTCTCAATGCAATAAACCTATATTTTTTTCCTCTTTAAGGTTAATTGGAGAAAAAGGCTATGATATTTTATAGCATACCTGTGGCACTAATGATTTATTTTTTAAAAAAGCTTTTATTATGGTATTAGATTTACAGAAAAGTTGCAAAGATAATTCAGAGATTTCTCAGATACATTTTATCCATTTCTCCCAATGTTAAAGTCTTATATTACTATATTTGTCAAAATTAGGAAATTAACATTGATATGAAATTATTAAGTGGATGCTTGGATTGACTCTGATTTCTCCAGTTTTCCCAATAACATCTATTTTCTGCTTCAATTTCCCACATTATGTTCAGTTTTCAGGTCTCCTTAGGCTGCTCTGGTCTAGGACAGCATCTTAGCCTTTGTTTGTTTTTGATGACTTCAAAGTTTTGAAGAGTATTAGTTGGGTTGTTTGTACAATGTATTTACATCTTTTTCTGATGTTTTTCTCTGAGAAAATTGAGATTGAGAATTTTAATTATTATGATTGGACAGGAGTTGTTACTCTGAAGAATACCACAGAGATAAAATGCCCTTTCTATCATATTTTCTCATAAACACATCATAAACAAAACTTATCACCTTGTTAGCCTTGAGCACATGCTTTGGTAGTGGCTCCTAGTTTTCTCCATTATAAAAGTACAGTTTTTCCTTTTTCATGTAGTGATTCACTTACATTGCATGAAATACTAGTTCATGATCTACTTTTTGATAATGTGCTTGGATAGACTGAGCTGTCCTCCAAATTGTAACACATTGACAGTCATAAATCTGTTTTACCAAAGATTACTCAGCTCAGAAGCTCCTCTAGACTAAAGAAACAAGGCTAGTATTAACAATTAGATTTCTTAAAAATATATAAGCAAAAACAAAGTACAGATGCAGAGGTTTTATTTACTTCTCTAAGAATGATTGCAGAAAGATCAAAATTAAGGCATTTGCAAGATGTCTACATGACAATATAATATTACTAGAAGATTTAAATGATAATTTGGAGCTAATGAACTGAATAGTAAGAATTAGTATGAATACTATTACATGACTTATTTCAATTCAAGGTATAATTCACATGTGGTAATAGAATCCAATCTATTGTTAATAACCCTTTTAAATTGTGTTTCCCAGAAACACACTCTGATTTTCACGAAAGATTTAATCAGAAGAGTTTCAATAAAAACTGGGAAGGGAAAGGGGAAGTGGACTGGAAAAGGAAGAAAGCCAATCAAGTTTATCAGGTGTCATGGAGGGTATTTCTCTCTCAATCCTGCAGAGGAGCTTTGCAGAGCAGTATCTGCATCTGAACACATGGCAGCTGGGGAAGTTATACACCTACTGTTCTGGGCCACAGACAGAGGGGTGCCCCTGGGGCCTGGGGTGAACATAACATCTTCAGCAACCCCAGCCTTTCCATGGGCAAAGGCAGAGTGGGCTGCAGGAGTCTGCAGGCTGTCCTCTGACGGTGATGTACAGGAGCGAGATGTGAAAGATGTACACTTCCATGGTAAAGAATGTGAGGAAGGTAATAGGGCAGTACTAGTGTGGGCTACACAACAAGGCAGCTGGTAAGACTTATTGGAAACCATGGTGCTGGAAAATAGTTGCCGAGCCTAGTTAAATGGAAAGTTAAAATTTTTAGTTGAGATAATGTCTAATAGTCCAAAACAAAGTAGAACATAAAGTAACCTTTTTTTTTTTTTTTGGTAAAATATGTTTACAGTTTTTTTGCATCAGTTTGTAATATATGGGGAAGTAAAGAAAAGAAAACAGCTCCTGTTCTGAAGACCCTAAATTAAACAGGGTGCCTTTTCTAGGTATGTATGTGCAATACAAAACAAAACAAAAAAGAATGTCGATATCACATTGAACTGAATTATTTAAGAATGCAATGTTATTTATTTCATTTTAATTACAAAAATAAGTTTAAAATGAGGTAAATTCTCTTTTGTAGTTGGAATTTGTAGCCAACTGGTAAGTTTAGAATAATTACTTGCTTCATGTGAGGTGAATGCATCACAGAGAACAGCAAAAATATAATAATTTACTATTCAGAAATGTAATCTTCTATATTTCCAGGTTTTTCATGTATAAAATTATTGCCTCTAAAAATCTGTCCCCATTCATACCTCTATACTTATGAATGAATTAAAAAAATAAATTAATACATAACTAAGTTCTCAAACTTAGAGAAAATTCCATTTAAAAAAGAAAAAGTTAGTAGGATTATTTCTTTCTAAAGTTTTTGATAATTGTTGATTATCACATATCTTATTTTTTATTTTTGCTTTTGCATTTGGATACTAGCTACTTATCTCTGATCCAGCATTTTTCAGTGAGGGTTTTCAGCCAAACCATAGAAATGACATGAGTGCCAATGTTCGGAAGCCTTCAGTGATGGCACAGAGCTGGCACTATACTGCAGATGCACAGAGAATTTAAACCACTGCATGGAAAAGGGCTTGATTCCCCCATGTCAGAGTTTCTCAAGGTCATCAAGATGCTGGACGGTCCTCTACTGTTAAGGGAAGTCCCGAGAATTATAGGATGTTTAGCAGACTCCCTGGTATCCACTTACTGGGTATCAGGTGCTGTCCACAGGTGTGAAAAATAAAATAAAATAAAAATGTTGCCAGACATTGCCACATGTTCACTAGGGCCCCCCTCCCATTGAAGACTACTTCTTAAGGCGAAACTGGTAAATTATTAATCTGTAAAAATTTCAGATTAAGAGATTTCAGAAATGGCTGCCACAGTTGCTCATTCTCGTAATCCTAGCACTCTGGAAGGCCAAGGCGGGAGGATTCCTTGAGCTCGGGAGTTCAAGACTAGCCTGAGCAAGAGCGAGACCCCTGTCTCTACCAAAAAGAAAAAGGGAAGAAAAAATAACATAAAATAAAATAATAAAATCAACAGAAAAAAAAAAGATTTCAAGGGTTTGATAATTCATAGTTAATAACTGCTTCAGCTCTCAGGATGAATTTTAGGATATTATTTTGCTATTTGTAATTTTTTGTTTCATAAAGAATAAAAGGGGAGTGAACTTTTTAAAACATAAACCAATCATATGAGTTTCTAATTAATTCGCTGTTAGTGGGTCCCCATTCAGTTAAGAATAGAATCTGAGCTCTTTCATACAGATTGTAAGGTCCCTTGTGACTTGCCTACCGCCTTACCTTTTGAGTCTCTTTGAAATCTGTTACTGCTGGGCATTTATGCCTGCTACTCCTCATGTCTCCATCACCTGTTCCCTTTACTACTCACCTGGCTAATGCTTCCTCCTTTTCAATTTTCCACTTACATTTATCAACTGTTGGAAATCTTTTCATAATTCATGCCTCCTCTCCCACCTAGGTTATATGCATCTGCTGTCGGGTTCCACAGAACTATTATCCCCTTCTATAGTGTTTATCACTTTCTATGTTATGATTATTTGACTCTGTAAGGACAGGAGTCTTAGGTACTCTGTCCAGTGCCTGTCTCCGAGACTGGTTACCGTCACCAGTCACATGTGACAGTTCCTGACTCTCACCCTTGGCCATGCTCAGGAAACTCAGTAAATCAGCCCAAGCTCAGAGGTTTCTGGTTAATCCTGCCACTTCCAGATGTGATTAGAATGCCACACCACGGGGTGTGGGAATCTGGCATCCAGACTCAAGGGGCTGATGGATTCCATCCAGAATTGCTGAACTCCCCTTAAGGTAAACTTTAACCAATGGAGAAAAGAAGACAAAAGTCATTTAGAAATATATCCCCTTCTTTCCTCCCTCTCATGGTGTATTCCAAAAAGTCATTTTTGTCACCATTCTTCTAACTACATGCATCTGCACTAGATGAGCAACCTGTGTGTCCTTTGTGGCTCAGGGTGAAGTAGCAGCCAGTGCGATGTCACGCATCTTCACTTGCCTCACTTTTTTTTTCCTCACCCTTGTTGACCTGGAGTTGTACCCTGAAAATAACGTGTCTGTCTTTTTGAGATCTCAAGATAAAAATAATGGTAATTGTTAACTGTGTTTGGTTAGGAGGCAGGGGGCTGAAAGAATTTTGAAAGTGACTTTGTGATTTTTAAAAAATCAATGTTCAAATGGTTGCAAATGGACATTCTATATCCCTATAGTCTGAGTTCTGGGCTCAAGGCTTTTAGTAGTAGAAATGGAATTGTCTGTTAATCTCATACTGTTCCACACTGTCATGCACATGGTAAGCATTCAGAAAAGATTGTTGAATGAAATGTGCACCGTTTGACTTCAAAATAGCGTCAGTTACCACTACGCACCTGTTAGAATGGTGAAAACCCCAAAACACTGACGACACCAAACGCTGGCAAGTTGGTGGAACAACAGGAACTCTCATTCATTGCTGGTAGAAATGCAAAATGGCACAACCGCTTTGGAAGACAGTTTGGCTGTTTTGAACAAAGTTAAATATACTCTTAACATATGATCCAGTAATTGCAACCCTTGGTTATTTACCAAAATATGTTTAAATATCCACACAAAAATCTGCACATGGATATTTTGACCGTGGGTGTGGCTATGCAGGTGTGGGGTCTGCTCTGAAAACAAAGTCTATAAAAACAGTTTCAGTTAAGTATCCTAAAAATCAATTCTTCCCAAGAGGTATAAGAACACTTTAACTTCCTAAATCTATTGTTAAAGAGCTAAATGTTCATTACATTGATGGTGCACAAGTGCATTAGCAATTTTAAGGAGACACACTCAATCAGCTCAAAAGACCCACACAAAGCTCTCTCTTCATTGTCTTGTACAATTGTGAATTATTTTATAAAATACACCTTCAGAATTTTCATCTTGTGTTTTCAGCATTGCCATATTACATTCTCACATGCTACCTACGAAGTATTTGATTGCATGAGTGAAGGTAAAAAATATGGAAATATTTTGCACAGCTATCTTTTACCATATCTTTATAAGATTCAATGTCATATTATCTGAATTTGGTGATCAGAGAAGAAGAAATGAAGGTAGACAGGCTAAACAAGCAGGAACTTCTGACCAACTTAAAGGTCCTTTAGTTTGGGTTTACTGTCTGTTGACTGACGTGTGTGCGCGTGTGTGTGTTTAATTAAAAGTATAAATATAACTAGTTTCTGCAATGATTTGGTAATTTGGCAGTTTGTACGGCAGACAAGTCTGGGTAAGGTAAGTAGGTGAGGAAGGAGGTGGCCTTAAGTGGCAGGCAGACAAGAGGAAAGTTGTGAGGCAGGGACTCCGGTAACAGAGAAAAGGGAGAGGGGCACATTTTGTCTATTTGGCAATTTTGATAAGGAAATAACAGAGCAGGAGGATGAGAGGTAGGAGGAGTAAGAAAGAAATATGGAAGTCAGTAAAATATTTTGAAAGTTTTCTTTCCCATCTCCATCAATCTACTAATTGCAAAATCTAATTTCATTTTGTTTTTTGTCTTAGGTATCTCCATAAATTTACAGCATCCTGCATGATTGCACCCATTCTTTTCTTCTGAGAAAATATGGGCTCTTTTGTTTTTAAGTGAATATTGGAGGGACAACCAGTGTAGGTCTGATTTAATTATCACCAGCCATCCACTTTATTGAAAATGTCCTTGCCACAAGAGGGCTAAATTTTCTTTGTGGGAGTATTGCATTTAATTAGATGTTTGGTTAGTCTGTGCTGGTGTGGCCACTGGTTATAGCTGGCATCTGATCCGATTGGTCATTGCCTAGCTTTTACATGTTTTAAATACCACAACAAAACAATGCTCTCGTCAGGAAATTCTTGGCTTCTTCCTTATATAATTTGAATTTAGGTCATAGAGACAAACCATATACAAGATTCAAGGCAACCAACTAAGCAGGTGGATTGAACAAATATGTCTCAGGCAGATGTGGGTCAAATTAAGATAGAATAGTGGGGAATATTGGCTCATTAAATTCAAAGAATGTTCAACAACTAAAATCTAGAAAGGAAAGGCATTCAGTTGTATGTCAAGCAAAAAAATAATAATAAAATAAATATCAGAAAGCTGCCAAATCTCTTTCTCTGCATCTCTCATTTTAGCTTTATTATTCCTTCTCACAGTAGACTGATTTCCTCCACTTGGTTGCAAAACTAAAACTTCACTAATGACAATTCCCCAAATAATTAGTGTGATGCTCCAGCCACAAAGAGACATAAAGGCAATTTCTAAAATTGACCTAAAAAAAAGTACAAGAGAAGGACCTTCACTGGCCTACCTTGTGTTGGGTGCATATCGCTGGATAAATCAGTCGGGGCCAGAGGACTAAGTTCAAGTTACGTCACAAGCACATTTAATTAGTGCAAGAGGAGAAGTGGTTCCTACAAAGGGAAGTGTACACAGAGTGGTTGTGAATCTCAGAAGTTCAGCAAGTGGATTCTGAGTGTTCACAGACCGAGGGATCAGAAGAAGAAAACATAGCATACTGCTGCTGTGGTCACATACTGAGTTATTCAGAATTACAGCTCTCTTTCTCTTTGTGTTTATTTGCTTTAAGTGCACAAAAGTTACTCTATGGAGTTTAATGGTGACACTTTTAAAATGTAATAATTAGTATCATGTTAGATAAAGTTACATAGAGGAGAGATAGGTCGATAGATAGATATAGATTCTATTTTATCTTAGTTTTATGAAAAACAGTGCAGTTTCTAACAACCCCTTGCTTCTTCAAGAGTGTTTTTAAGCTCTATATTCAGAGGCATTAATATTGGTTTTGGATACTATATAATAGAAGCAATCTGGAGTACTACTGAAGTCACTTGAGATTCAAAATATTACACAACTTAGTAAAAGGTTTCTAGATTTTTGTCATCTGGAAGCACAGATGTTTGACTACTTCAGTTGTTTGTTTTTTTGTGCACTTAGAGTATGAAACACTTAATCGTACTGACTAGTAATTTTTTTTTGAATAGTTTCAGTCCAACATCACTAAGAACTGTTTGCAAAATCAGTCTGGTTAAAACATTTAAACAAACTGGCTATTACAAATGATGTCAAATTAAATTACTCCAGGTAGTATGAGCCATTTGTAGATAGTTTATGCCTAATAGTTTTTTTTTTTAATTACTTAAATTATATAGAAATATACAATTAACTCTTTTGTAGCTTTGTAGCTTTTGGTGTTTTGTCATTATTGTTTTAGTTATTATTTTCTTGTATTATTACTAGCCCGCCACTTTACTGAAAATTCCCTTGCCACAAGAGATCTAAACTTTCTTTGTGGGAGTATTGTGTTTAATTAATGTTACCAACTCCAGAATAAAAATGTGGGACATAGAGTCATTCACATTTTGGGTTAAATGCCATCCCTACTGCTCTTCTTTAGTGATCTCATTGGTAAAACTGGTTTTTAAGAAACCTATTTCCAGGATCTGCAGAAGCTGAGTAGTTTTCTGGAAGATTTTAGGAAAAGTAGGAACAAAGTCCTATTTGTGTTTTAAGACAATATTTTGATAGCAGTAAGGATGTGTGATTTGACAAATGTGAGCTTCCAGGAACTGTATGAAAATGTATAAGGGTTGTCTGGATCCAGGGAATAAATGTGACTCAGCATAGGATCATCAGGGATCAAATATGTGAGATAGGATCTGTGGGGAGTGGTTCTTAGCCTTCCATGGTAAACAGGTGGAATTCAGATAGCAGCATATTTCTAGGTTCCCCAGGTAATTACAGTTCACAGCCAAGGTGTGAATCAGTGATTTATACAGTCAGTGACATGTTATAGGTTGGAAAAGATGACACAGTGGTTCTTAACCCTGACTGCAATTAGAATTACCCATTCATATTTTAAGAAAAATGAATGTCCTAACCTCACCCAACCACATTAAATCAGAATTGCTGCTGAGGAGTTCAGGTATAGTATTATATAAAAGCTCTCTAGGTGATTCTAAAGAGCAGTCCACGGCGAGAATTCCTGAAAGAGTAGAAGGAAGCTAGGCAAACCATGAAAGGCTTGGACACCCAGGTAGATAGAGATGACTTTTACTGTGAATGAGAACATATGAAAATGAATAGCTTTGGAGTGATATGTCAGAGAGGATGGGTTTTTTTGTGATGTGAACACGTTGAACAGAAAGTAGCAAAAAGACCACTTGGCAATGGTACCTAAGAAGTTTGGTCTATTAATCTGGATCTCAGAAAGGAAGTGTGGGTTAAGAAAATGTGTCAATATATAAGCAATAGTTGAATCCATGGGCAAAGGGAGGGTCTCCCAAAAATTGTGCAGGTGATGATCATTAAAAAATAAAGGCACAAGCCTGGGTAACACCAAAATATGGGGGGAGAGGGGAGAGGAAATATACTCCATTATTTAGATGCACAGAAAGAGAGACTGTGAAACACTTTGGTATACACACTTGAAGAAGTCTATATCAGCATTCAGTAAGTTGATTCAGCCATTTGGACATAGAAGTTCATACCAAGGAAAATTCAAAATGAAAATGATAAAGTGGACCCAAACCCAAAGCAGATGAACTCGTTGCAACAGCACTGCAAAGACACCTCTGCTCCCTAAATGAGGACCAATGTACTGTAAAACAAAATTAAACTTAGGAAACAGAGACCCAATCAATGTATTAGCTTGAACAAAGCTATAGGTCTGTGTATTATTCCAGAATTTATAATATTTTAAATTCCACAAATTAATTAACTTGCTTTGAATAGTTGAAGAACAATAATTAAAACCCGATGTGTTCTCTATTGGGAAGCACATAATCATAGAGTACAGAGGATCGCTTTGGATTTTCCTTACCTGCACCCAGGGAAATAAAACACAACTGCATTTCAAAGCCAAAATGTATTTTGACAAAGCCTTTCAGGATGGTAAAATGCAGAAGTTATTCTAGCCTCTGGAAATTAAATATGTAGTTTCACTAATTAGGAAACTATGACCTGGATCATACAAAAATTCTCAGTATTTCAGGATTAAATCACTCTGAATGGTAACAATATATGTACTTTTATCAATTAAACATGTTTAGGGACAATTATGATATTGTTATATATAATTAATATATTTTAATTATGATTTACTCTTTTAAAATGGCAATTTATTTATTCTGTATTAATTACATTGTATTCTCAAATTAGACCTGGTAGAATCAACCTTTTCATTCTCACCTCATTGCTAGGATGCTCCTATGGTAAACGGAAGCAGCTGCCAGGGAAACGCATGGTCCCCGTTTTTCCCCTTAGGATGTGTCTGGTGGTCTTTTCAAGTGACTTCAGAAGAATTTGGGCCTGAATTCCAACTCTGACTTCAGACCTAAGTGTGAGCTTGGGCAAGTCATAAAACCCATCACCTGGAGAGTGAGGATGATCATAAGGAAATTGTGGTGAGACTTGAATAAAAGTATTCATATAAAATGCTGACCATAGAACTTCTCACAGGGTAAATAAACAATAAAGGCCAATTTCCATTATTATTATAATCAAAAGTAACAGTATGTGTTCTCTAAAAATCTTACGTCCCTCATTTCTAATAATAATGAATCTTAAAAGCAATACATAGAATATAAACTATCTAGTACCTGGATTTTATATGAAAAGGATTCTTTTATTGTTTATTTTAAAGAAAGCAGTCATTCATTCTGTGTGTATCCCTGGGTGAATATCAACACCATGCACAAAGTGAACTCTGACCTTGTGCTCTAGTTGTGTGTCCACCCTTCTAGGGCACATTAAAATCTCACCAAATTCAGTAAGTCAGAAAAGGTCTTTGTTTTGATTATCTCTCTTTTCTGATTGGCTACTATGGTAGACTGAATATTACTCCCTCGCCCACAGGAAAAATGTTGACATCTGAATCCCCACAAACTCTGAATATATGATAACTTACACGGTAAAGGGGGCTTTGGAGATGTGATTAAATTATAAATTTTAAAATTAGGGAGATTATCTTGGATCATCCAGGTGGTTCCAATGTCATCTGATATTATCACAAGTTTCCTTTTAAGATGTTAGCAGACGAGATTTGACTACAGAAGACGAGAAGGCAACATGACTACAAAAGCAGAGATTGGAGCGACAAACCAAAGAATGCTTGCAGACACCAGAGACTGGAAAAGGCTGAATTGGATTCTTCCCTGGAATCTCCAAAAGAATCCAACCTGCTGACACTGTAGCTTTAGCCCTGTAAGACTCATTTCAGACTTCTGTTCTCCAGATACATGATAGAATGTATTTGTGTTATGTTAACTTACAAGTTTGGGGCAATGAGTTATAGTAGCCATAGGAAACTCATGCAGCTACCACTCACATAATCTCAAGAACTAGCCCGACACTTCATATCATCCAGGCCCCTGCTGAAATAGCATTTCCTCTGGGAGAAAATCCACCAAAAAAAAAAAAAGAGAGAGTTTACATAAAAGATTCAGGCATCAGAATAACTTCAGATTTTTCAATAGCAGCTCTGGAAACTAGAAGACAGTGAAACCATGTCTGAAAGTTCTGAAAGAAAATAATTTCCAGTTAAATAATCAATCAAGTGTGTTGATAGAATAAAGATATTTCCAGACTTGCAAAAATTTAAAATATTTACTCCAGATACGCATTTTGTCATAAATCTACTGGAAGATGATCTTCATTCTAATGATGGCAGTAAGTGGTGCATTCCTGAAAATGGCAGTGAAGGGCTATGCTAGGATAAGCTGAGCATGTGGTGTGAACAGAGCACTCAGTCCAGATGGGAATAGGTCAAAAGACTCCAGGAGACATTCCTTCAAGTAGATAAAAGTGATTTAATATTAGTGTGAAGGATGGTCCTGAGAGGAGAGTTAGGTTCAATTACTAATAAGTACATGGGAAAAGTAACTACATGAAAAAAAATGACTGCATGGAAAACAAACAATAACATAGCAGAAAGAAACATTAATCCTATTTACTATATAGTTTAGCTCTGAATAGCAACATAATAGTACAAATAGTTAATAATGATGTGAACATAATTTTACATGTTTTTATATGTAAGAGTATTTGGGGCTAAAAGAGGAAAAAGAACTAAACCACCATCTTAAGGAATATATTTTGCCTAAGTAAGGAAGTGAAAAACAGAAATGTAATTTTGTTACTTAGAAATTTGGAGGTAAAGATGAATGACTTGACCAAAGTCATTGCAAGTGAGTTGAAGAAAGAGGTTAGGCATTGCTGTTTGTCTATTAAGAAACCTTGTAAACAAGTTAACATTTTAAACTATGTGCATACAAAACTTTGATAAAAATAAAAACATGAAAGTATAATTTGTAACAACCAGAAAGAAACCAATTACATAGGATTATATCTAACTACATATAAGTGGAACATTTATGAACAGAAATGATAAGGTCTATTTTAGAAAATAAATAAATGATAATAATAAAGAGAAATGCTGTTTTTATGCATGAGACAAGTCATCATCATACAAATGTCAGATTTCCACAAGTTTATCTGAAATTATTGCAGTTCCGTTGGATTCAACTGGGATGAATTATAACAAACAAAATCCACATTTAATATGACAGGATAAATATGCATGATTCACAAAGGAGTTTATTTATTAAAGATAATTTTGAAAAGGAAGCCAAAGAGAGGATACATTCTTCGAGAAACGAAGACATTTTAAAAAGACTTGGTGGAAAAGTAGGACAAGTTTGAATAAGATCTGTAGTGTAGTTAATGATATTGTACCAGTATCAATTTTCTGCTATTCATAATTATATTATGGTTTTGTGAGATGTTAACATTAGGAGAAGTTGAGAGAGAGAGATTAAGGGCTCTTTTTTTATATACTGTTTGCAATTTTTCTTTATTTATAAAAGTAGTTCAAAATAAAACATTTTAAAAAGACAATGTAGTGAAAATAATGCAGAACTGATAAAAGTACAAAGAGATGAATCAAAAAGAATAGAGACCAAAACTTCCATCTATATATTAAAATTTGGTGTATGATAAAATTGGCCTCAGTAATAATGGGTAAAGGAAACGTTTTCAAAGTAAATGATATGGGAAAAATGTAACACTGTTTAGTAAAAAAAAAAAAAAAAAAAAAAATAGATACAGCCTCATACCATACAAAAACCAATCTCAAAAAGATTAATTATCTAAATATAAAAACAAAAGCTAAGTTGCTAAGAGAAGAAATTGTCAAATAGTTTTGGGCCCTTTGTAGGGAGGAATATTGCTTATTAGTTTTTTTTTTTTTTTTATTTTCCTTGGTCATATATTCATACACTATACATATACATAAAAATACATGAGATCTTTTTTATCATTTTTTAAAAAATGGAACATAAAGCTTTTTTACTTTGCTGTCATTAAGTATTCACATTTGAAAAAATATTAGCTATTTCACAGCTAATAGCATTTCTTGTCCCATCTTCAATAAGATCTCATCTTCCATAACACAGCATCTCCTTCTATAGCTGACTGTCCCCATTAAGTAACTGAAGACACTTAAGTATGACTCATCCGCTGACTTTGGCCTTCCCATAAACACCCAAAACAATTGGTGGAAATTGCTCTGCTATGGTGATAAAACTGAAGATACTGTTTTTCTATCACGTTTAGAATTTTAACTTTTCCAAATTATTTTCTCTCTCTCTCATTCACAATAATGTGAATGCTTTAACTCTTCAGTCAGTATATTTTACTGCTTCAAAAAAAAAATCAGTGCAGGTAGGTAATAACAAAATTACCTCATTTATAAAACTACTATGAAGAAGTGCATGGGATAAACTTAGGCTGGGATGATAAATATCTTTTTCCCCCTGTCCAACTGCAACATTTATTGAGCCACTATGCCTAAAACATGGACATGTTTACACATTATTTCATTTAATTCAATGGCCTGAAGTAGGCACATCATATGACCTCTGTTTTATAGAAGACATTAAAGCTGGGAGGATGTTAATTTGTCTAGCAGACACAAACACAACATAGTAGAGGCAGGATTTAAAGCAAGGTTTGCCTGACCCAAAACTACTGCTATAGTTCTGCCTCTCCAATATGGACAACAAAAAAATATTTGAGCCCTTTGAGAAATAAACGTTTCATGATGGGACAGTGTCATTTTGGTGGTAGAGTTAATGAAATTATATGCAGAAGTTGAAATCCAAAGTGACTCATGTTTACCTGGAAACTATCTCACCCATGATATCCGGGAGCCATCAAGAGCAGTGGGCTCTAACCAAGGTAACGTGTTGTACAGGCTGTGGTTTGGCACTGACCCTTCTCAACACTGCCTAGGCTTTAGAGCAGCTGCCTCAAATCAAATTAATTAACAGTATCATCAAGAAAATATCAATTGTTATAAATTTAAAATCTATGCTTTTTAAAATTATTTTTAATTTAATGAATGTAGAGTTTACCATATAATTAATCTAGAGAGTCAGTCCATTAATGGTTGTCTATAAAATGCAACTTGTTTTGGAATGTTGATACTAAAATTTTCCCCCTTAAACAATAATTTATATATTATATGATAGTACAACCAAATAGAATTAATTGGGTATTAAAATGGGCCTTTATACTGAAAGGGAAGTGTTAACAATTTCTGCTGATCCTATCCTGGCTTTTGTGAAACTAATTACCAGTTCTACTCCTTTTCTTACAGTTTTAAGTGTTTCATATATTTCCCTTAATCTGAATATGAATTTTAAATATACTTTATTGTTAACTTGTAAAATGGTCTGTTTTCAAAGATGTGTTTGGCATAACAATGAACTTATGTTCCTGTAAATATGTGCTATATAATAATACCACATTGATTTTATCTTGCTTTTGGAATAAATTGGCAGCATTTGGTGATAATTTGGGTTATTTTACTATTTACAGTTTGGAAAAATGATTTTTACTCTGTTTCATGACTATTAAAAATATGTCTTCTATGACCTTAGAGTCTATAAGCCTTCATGTTTTCCTTGATGCTAAAATAATTTGGTTTGAATTTTAAAATATTCTTGTCTATTGCCTTACATTTATTTTTAAATGAATGTAGATTTTTCCAGGTAATGAAAATGATAATTTGTTCAAAGATTTATCTCCACATTATTGAGAAACAGAAGTGGTAGAAAACTGATGACCAGAACAAATTCTGTAACAAGACATGTACATTTCAGCTTAAGAATTATAATTTTCTAAAAGAAATAAAATTTAATTGAAACATAAATGGTAAGCAAGAGCCCCGTCACTGTTGAAATCCAAATAAAGTAATCTAACTCTACAGCTGAGGTGTTTCTAAAATTCTATTTGAAGATCTTATATGTTTAAAATGCCTATTCATGTGTTCTAGTTCCAATACTCCTAAAATGCAGAAGAAAAAACAATATATAGGAAGAGTATATAAATAATAACTATTAAACTTGTTCCATGACAGTGAAAGTTTTCTTTTCAATACCCAAAGTGAGTTTCAACGGAAGAGTCTCTCTCTATATGTATCAGAATTGTGGTGATAGTTATTAGAAAAGTTCAGTGAAGAATGAGTCATTTGAGGGTTAGAGGAGGTTACTAAAAATGGTGACTCCAATAGCCGGGGTGGAAGCGGGAACTGTGGATAATTTTGACATATGGTTCCTTGCTAGGAGTGGGCAGTGCTAATTACCTAAGCTTAATTCTGTATCAACAGCATCTTTGAACCACTTTAGAGATCCTCCGTGACCCCATGGCTAGAGTGCCTGACCCTCAGTATGAGAAACATTGAATTCAAACAAGCAGAAATTGCTCAAAGACGTGTTATTTTTGAAGCACAAAATGGCTTACAAAGTTAAAAATAGAAATCTGAATACATGTGTCAACACTTACATGAATGAAAACACTGGACCTCTTCTTTCAGACCCAGCATCTCTACTTAAAGTAGATAGCGTAGAGTAAAACAATACGTTGCAAGGTCAAGTAATGGCCAACAGGGTCCTAGATGTCTCTTTCTACACAAGTTATTTTTATTTAAAAAAAAAAGTACTTCTTACCACTGCCTTACAATTCCTACATTTAGAATTATATGGAATCTATATAATCATATTTTTTCAAATGTACATCTAAATCTTCATTTTCAATTGATTTTAAATGCATACCTCAAGAGATAGAAAGCCTATCCACTTTTGTATTGAAGGTGACTAAAACCTAATAAGTGATAATGAGGGCTTATGAAGAAGGTAGTTATTCAGTTCTAATCTTCCATTAAAAATAATTTTTCCTGTAATTCTAAAGAATTGCCTAACAGAAAAAAAAAAGATTTTCAGTAAAGTTGTGATTAAAAATACAGTATAGGTACCAAAAAGGATTTTGGAGGGACGGACATGATTTTAAATGTTAGAGTAGTTCACATCAGAGAGATGATAATAATTTTGGGCATTTTAAATATGTAGATATATTTATTCAAATTAAATCTAAAACAGAAGATGAACTAGAAGCACTATTATGAAATTTTGAAGTTTTTCTTTGATAATTATCACTATATTAGGGGTTACCTTTTTCTTATTTTAAAACCTTGCATCATTTATTTAATTATAATACAACCAAATTACCGAAAAGAACTCTTCTGATTAAAACATGTTTGGAGAGCCCTCTGGTGTGCTAGTTCATAAAATGAGCTGGAAAGCCTGAATTATTTTATTTTAGTAATTCTTTCACTGATTCATTGAATAAGCATTTATTGTATGCTTATATGTGGCCATGTGAGGTATAGTATACAGAGGGATAAAATTTTAGTAAAGGTAATTACACAAAAGACTTAAAATTAATACTTCCTATGTATAAAGTCTTCACTTCACCACCTGCTTCTGAATCCTTCATAGAGAATGTGCTCACTCAGTGTTTATAATCACTTTGTAAAAATAATAATGACATCAAATAATCACACTGGAACCTTTGCATATAATTAATTTTGTTCTTTAAAATAATCACCTTACAGGTTATATGATTATTCTGTCATTAATATTGTTTTTAGCAATATTCTAGAGTAGAATATAGAGGGGGGCCTGAATGGAGTGGCTGCCTCAAAGGGTGACTCTAATCCTCAGATTATTTGTGTCACTTATATCCTTTGACTTTACTTAACAAGATCATATTTTACCTTCAAGTTCTATTGAAGTCTTTCTGTCAGGAAACTTTTCTTTTCTTTCCTTTTTTATTTCTTTTAAATTGGCAGGTAATGCTGTATGATTTTACTGTACACAAATGATGTTTTGAAGTACATATACATTGTGGAATGGTTAAATATAGTTAATTAATAAATTCATTACCTCTCTGAGTTATCATTTCTGTGGTAAAAGCACATAACATCCACTTTTTACATTTTTCAAGACTACAATATATCATCATTGAATATAGTCAATTTTTTAGTTAAAATTGTCATTTGTTTATTCTTTTTTTTGTTTAATTTCATCATATCACAGGGGTACAAATGTTTAGGTTACATATATTGCCTTTGCCCCACCCAAGTCAGAAGTTCAAGCATGTCCATCCCCAAGACTGTGCACACCACACCCATTAGGTGTGAATATACCAATCCTCTCCTCCCCCTTCCTACCTGTCGGACACCTGATAAATGCTACTACTGTGCGTGCACATAAGTTTTGATCAGTTAATACCAATTTGATGGTGAGTACATGTGGTGCTTGTTTTTTTCCATTCTTGTGATACTTCACTTGGTAGAATGGGTTCCAGCTCTATCCAGGAGAACGCAAGAGGTGCTAGATCACCATTGTTTTTTGGTGACTGAGTAGAACTCTATGGTATACGTATACCACATTTTATTAATCCACTCATGTATTGATGGGCACTTGGGTTGTTTCCACATCATTGCAATTGTGAATTGTGCTGCTATAAACATTCTAGTGCGGATGTCTTTTTGATAGAATGTCTTTTTTTTTTTCCCCCTTTGGGTAGATGCCCAGTAATGGGATTGCTGGATCAAATAGTAATTTTACTTTTAGCTCTTTGAGGTATTTCCATATTACTGTCCATAGAGGCTGTACTAGTTTGCAGTCCCATCAGCAGTGTCTGAGTGTTCCTATCTCTCTGCATCCATGTCAACATTTACTGTTTTGGGACTTTTTGATAAAAGCCATTCTCACTGAGATAAGTGATATTTCACTGTGGTTTTGATTTGCATTTCCCTGATGAGAGATGTTGAGCATTTTTTCATATGTTTATTTGTCATTAGTCTGTCTTCTTTTCAAAAGTTTCTGTTCATATCCTTTTCCCACTTTTTGATAGGGTTGTTTGATTTTTTTCTTGCTGATTTTCCTGAGTTCTATATATATTCTAGTTATCAGTCCTTTATCAGATGTGTGGCATGTGAATATTTTCTCCCATTCTGTAGGTTGTCTGTTTGCTCTTATGATAGTTTCTTTGGCTGTGCAGAAGCTTTTTAATTTAATCAGGTCCCATTTATTTATTTATGTTGTTGCTTTGATTGCCTTTGGGATCTTCTTCACAATATCTGTAAGAGTTTTTCCAGCATTTTCTTCTAGAATTCTTGTAGTTTCATGCATTAGGTTTAAATCTGTTATCCACTCTGAGTTGATTTTTGTGAGTGGTGAGAAGTACGGATCCTGTTTCAGTCTTCTACATGTGGCTATCCAATTTTCCCAGCGCCATTTATTGAATAAGGATTCTTTTCCCCCATGTATGTTTTTGTCTGCTTTGTGAAAGATTAGATGGCTATATGAGGATGGTTTTATGTCTGGGTTCACAGTTCTGTTTCATTGGTCTATATCCCTCTTCTTGTGCCTGAACAATGCTGTTATAGTTACTATAGCCTTGTAGTATAGCTTGAAGTCTGGTAAATTGATGCCTCCCAATTTGCTCTTTTTGCTTAAGATTGCTTTTGCTATATGGGGTCTTCTCTGGTTCCATATGAAGCGTAGAATTATTTTTTCTCAATTTGTGAAAAATGATGTTAGTATTTTAATAGGGATTGCATTGAATCTGCAGATCACTTTGGGTAGCAGAGACATTTTAACAATGTTGATTCTGCCAACCCATGAGCATGATGTGATTTTCCACCTGCTTACACCCTCTGCTATTTCCTTCCTCAGTGTTTCATAGTTCTCCCTGTAGAGGTCTTTTACCTCCTTAGTGAAATATATTCCTAGGTTTTTTTATGTTCTTTGTTGTTATTGTGAAGGGTATTGAGTCTTTCACTTGGTTCTCAGTTTGACTGTTGTTGGTGTATAGAAATGCTACTAATTTTGGTACATTGATTTTGTAGCCTGAGACTTTGCTGAATTTGTTTTTCAGTTCCAGTAGCATCATGGCAGAACCTTTGGAGTTTTCTAGATATAAGATCATATCGTCATCAAAAAATGATAGTTTGACATTTTCTGTCCCCATTTGGATGCCCTTGACTTCCTTCTCTTGTCTGCTTGCTCTGGCTAGGACTTCCAGCACTATGTTGAATAGAAGTATATTCACCTTGATGTACAATAGATCTTTTAAATTTTTTTTTTCCTAATTATAATTATTTATCCTTTGGCCAACATCTCCCCCACCCCGCCTCCCCTCTAATCACCCTAACCTGTGGTATCCACCATTCTAGTCTCTACTTCTACAGGATCAACTTTTTTATCTTCCACATGAGTGATGTCATACTGCATTTGTCATTCTGTGTCTGGCGTATTTCACTGAACACAATGCTCATCCATGTTGTCTCACATGGCAGGATTTCATCCTTTTTTACAGCTGGATTACTCACATTATAGCAAATTTTCTTCATTCATTCACTTGTTGATGGACACTTAAGGCTGATGCCCTGTTTTTTCTATTGTGAAATGGTGCTGCCATGAACATTGGAGGATAAATATCTCTTGACCATACTTATTTCAATTCTTCAGATATAAACCCAGTAGTGGGATTGCTAGATCATGCTGTGGTTCTATTTTTAATTTTTTAAGGTCTTTTTCTTTTTTAGACTCTCAGCTGAGTTATCTTTCTTCTCTGAAATTATATCATATTGTATTCACTGTACCACTCATGCAACACATGAACATTTCCTGGCTCTCAAGTGTCAATCTCTTTATGAAGTGTCTTATCTTTTACATTGAGTTATAAACTCTTACAAGTCAAAAACTCTATTATATATATGTCTAAATAGCCCAAGGGATATAACATTACAAATTAAAATGGTAGGTTGATCAAAAATACTTGCCTGAATATATATGACAAATAAAAATATAGATCAGACTTGATGTTGTATAATGATTCCAGGATCCATTTAACATAATTACTTATCTCAAATCCTAGTAGACACTGGGTATATGTGTAATTTAGAAAAGGAAGGTGGAATTTGGAGGCATAAAGGAGAGGTAGTGCTGTTTTTATTTTCTTTCCTTTCAAATCCATTCATTTATTTATTTTTGTTTAATTTTTAAACCACATGTATTTATTATATCCTAACTAAATGTCAAAAATTGCATTCGGTTCTAGGGATAGAAGAAGAAGGCTAAAGCCTTGCTTATTTCCCCATGCCCCTACCCCTATGGGAAGCCCGGGGTCTAGTAGAGACTTGGTTCATTTTGTCAGTTTCCTCAGACTGCAGGCTGAGCATAAATTTAGCTATTTACTATTACTCAACACCCAATTCAAACCTCATGTTCTCTATAAGATCTTGTCTGACTCTTGAGACAGTTATAGTTAATAATTTCTCCCACTACAATACCAAGGGCACACTATTTAGTACTCTTATTTTACTTATCTTCTTGCATTATATGTTCTAATCATAGAGTTTCTTACTGGATAATTATTTATTTCTTAAGAGTATGGGCTCTTTCTTGACAGATATGACACTTAACAAGTATTGAATCAACTGATTATTTGTGAAAATATATAAGTGAATGATAGAAAAGTGCAATCTTTTATAGGATGTTAATATATAATATCTGGACAAAAATTGTAAAATTACCTGAAATAAATTACAGGAGATATGAAGAGAAGACAGAGTGGAAAACAATTGAAAAAAAGCTGCGTTAATTGGGTCGAGTAACCATCTAATTTGTCTTCTAAGGAACAAAAAGAATTTCAAAATTGGGAAAGGGAGCCATAAATAATTATGCTGGTACACAGGCAGAAACAGGAACTCTCCATATGGTCACCCTATATCTGGAGGACTAGATACACATTGATCAGGAATAGGAAGGGCAATGCGAAGCACAGCTTTAGGGCAGACTATGCAGCAGGATAGTATTATTAGTCTTAATTCATTGCACTCAAAATGTTATTGAGAAAATTCCATTCAGGTCTTTTCCACCTAAAATAGCATTTTGCTCTTGTGAACAAATCAGCCAACAGTTCGACCTAAATATCACAAGTTAAATGTAAACAAACCAACTAAGAAAAATCAGGATAAATACACATGCAGCTTTTGGAGCCAAGTAAATATGTTAATTTAAATAGGCACTCATGGATAGTGAATTGTATTTTCATCTACAGCATGATTTTTTTTTCAGCTTTTTTGCTTCGTACACTCCAGCATAATGTGCTTGAATGGAAAGAACAACATTATTGCTCTTTTTATTTCCAAGAAATTCAAAACACGAATACAGAAATATAGCTCTCTTCCATGTGAACACAGTACCGATCCATGTGCCCCTTGTTCAGTGTCCAACTCTTCACTCTGGGTGTGATACAGAGTCTCATAAAAAGCCCTTTTTGTAATGTGGCTCCACTCTTTGCTTAAGTGATTACCCACTTCTATTCCAAACTACCACCTACATATACTGATGATGCTGGACTTTATTTTCAACCCATATGACTCTTAGAAATGTTTTCTTAGTGGCCATCTTAACCTGGTTATTGATCAGAAATTGATGTTACCATCATGCCCCCAAATCTGTTTAATGTGTTTTTTTCTTCTATTTCCTTTCTTAGTTAATGGCATAAAAAAAAAAAAAAAAACATGCAAATTATTTTTAAGAACTGCAGCACTAATTTTCTGACTGGTTTACGAATTCTAGGTTTTCCACACCTTGCTCATGGCTAAAATACTTTCCTGTCTCCATATTGACTGTAGAGTTCTGCTAACATTATTTAACATAACACACAAAGTCTTTCATAATTAGGCCCTTGTATTTATCCAGTTTATTTCTTGTAACTTCACTATAAACAAGTTTATGAATATAATGGTATCAAATTCTCAGTCCATTATTCATTTATATGAGCACAAATAATTTATAGAATGTTTTTATATGCTTGGTGAAACATTGGGTTTTCTATGAATTATTTTTTCATGGTCTCTTTCAATTTTATAATTTTATTATTTTTCCTTCTTTTTCTTTAATTTCAGCTTATTATGGGGGTATAAATGTTTAGGTCATGTATATTGCATGCCTCCCCCCACCCCCCGAGTCAGAGATTCAAGCGTCTCCATTCCCCAGACAGCGTGCATCGCACTCATTATGTAGGTATGCCCCCATCCCCTCCCCCCATCCCCCACATCTGCCAGACACCCAATTGGTGTATTTCCCAAATGTGCACTTAGGTGATGATCAGGGAAACCAATCTGATGGTGAGTACATGTGGTGCTTATTTTTCCATTCTTGGGATACTTCACTTAGTAGAATGGGTTCCAACTCTTTCCAGGAGAATATAAGAGATTCTATATCACCGTTGTTTCTTATAGCTGAGTAATACTCCATGGTATACATATACCACATTTTACTAATCCACTCATGTATCGATGGGCATTTGAGTTGTTTCCACATTTTGCAATTGTGAATTGTGCTGCTGTAAATAGCCGGGTGCAGATGTCTTTGTTATAGAATGTCTTTTGTTCTTTTGGGTAGATGCCCAGTAATGGGATTGCTGGATCAAATGGTAGGTCTACTTGTATCTGTTTAAGGTATCTCCATATTGCTTTCCACAGGGGTTGCACTAGTTTGGAGTCCCACCAGCAGTGTATGAGTGTTCCTGTCTCTCCGCATCCACACCAACATTTATTGTTTTGGGAGTTTTTGATAAAGGCCATTCTCACTGGAGTCAAGTTATATCTCATTATGGTTTTGATTTGCAATTCCCTGATGATTAGAGATGTTGAGCATTTTTTCATATGTTTGTTGGCCATTCTTCTGTCTTCTTTTGAAACATTTATGTTCATGTCCTTTGCCCACTTTTTGATGGGGTTGTTTGATTTTTTTCTTGCTGATTTTCTTGAGTTCTAAATAGATTCTTGTTATCAGTCCTTTATCGGATGTGTAACATGGGAAGATTTTTTCCTTCTTTTAAAACCTCTGTTAATCATGAAATTTTACCTTCTTGCTAAACTTTATATTAAATTTATTTTTTTCAAATCTGTTGAGTATCTATTGACTTTGTTTATAGGGTTTTACCCATGAAAATTTTATTTTTATAAAGGCAAGCATGTCACTTTTTTATTTTATAGCATCTTCGTACTGTCTGGGGATGGGCACACTTGTAGCTCTGACTTGGACAGTGCAAAGGCAATATATGTAATCAGTGTTTGTACCCCTGTAATATTCTGAAATTAAAAAAAAATAAAGTCTACCCTTTTAGCTATTTTGAAATATATGGTAAATTACTATTAACTTAGAAAAAAAAAAAGACTTAGTTAAGAAACTCCTCCCTTTTTTAGCTTTTCATTTCTCTAAGATTTCCTTACAAGATATCTATGGTTTTATTTCCTAGCCCTTACCTATTTAATCCAAATGAATCCTCCCTATTTTTGGTAAAATATGTTTCTAATTTTATTATTTTTTCCAGATAATAGTAAGTAGTAAGTTGTGCTATCTCCATGCATTTAATCATCATTTTTGCCCCACTAAACTGACATATCAACATCATCATATATTACGTCTTTATATAACCTGAGATCTATTTTCTGGATTTTCTGTTCAGTTCTTTTTTTTTTTTTTTTCAGCATATTACAGGGGTACAAATGTACATATATTGCCTTTGTCCCACCCAAGTCAGAGTGTCAAACATGTCCATCCCCCAGACAGTGCACACTGCACCCATTAGGTTTGTATATACCCATCCCCTCCTCCCCACTCCTACCTGCCCCTCCCACCTGCCGGACACCTGATTAATGTTACTACTATATGTGCACATAAGTGTTGATCAGTTAATACCAATTTGATGGTGACTACATGTGGCACTTGTTTTTCCATTCTTGCGATACTTCACTTAGTATTGGGCTACAGTTCTATCCAGGATAATACAAGAGGTTCTAGATCACCATTGTTTTTTTGTGGCAGAGTAGAACTCCATGGTATACATATACTGCATTTTATGAATCCACTCATGTATTCATGGGCACTTGGGTTGTTTCCACATCTTTGCAATTGTGAATTCTGTTCAGTTCTATTGATCTATTTGCCTTTTTCTATAACTGCACAATATAGATTTAATTTTCACTAGTTTTATATTACAAATTGTATCTCCCAATTCAAGTTCCTGTTGCTATTCTTAATTTAAACTTTTTCTCATGTTTTCTCTGGCTGGAATCCCTTCCCACAGCTGGGATAAGGCTTTGGCAAAGTCCGTTCCCCTTGAGAGAAGCTCTGCGTTACTGAGAAGGTTCTCAGTATATTTCACACAGATTCATATCCCGCTCCCCTTCCCAGGGCCTTAATGAGATCTTTCTAGAATCTTTACCCTGAAAATCTACTAGAGTTTGGTTTAGTGAAGGCCAAGAAAGTGTCCTAATCACCATCACTCCTACCCCCACCTCAGTGCAAAGACTTCAGCCACCAGGACGTTCTCACTTTCATGTTAGTCTACATTTAGCTTCCAGTAATTTTTATAAAATCACCATTAAATATTCCTGTGTAATGCTTCAGCAGACTATGCAGCAGGTAAGCAGATGTCAGCTGTGTCTCTCTGGTCATGCCATGTCTTCAGATTTCTGGGTGACAGTTTGCCCTCTGACTTCAGTTCTCTGATGAGTCCAAGAAAACTCACAGAAAGAAGTAAGTAAAAAACAAATGAACAGAAACCCCCTCACATTGATGGGAACATATCGGTGGGACCCAGGAACCTAGCGAGGGAGCACCTAAAGGCAAAAGCTACAACAATTTGAGCAGCAAAACAAGTAATGTAGTACTAGGTTAGAATCCAAAATACAATATCCATAAGTCCATACCCCTGTAAATAAATGATAAAATAACTAGATAAATGGGAAGAATACATACATGTTTTATGGGGAAGAATTCCAAATATTTTGTATAGATAGTTCACCCTGTAGGAGGCAAGACATGACTTTCCATTTTTTAAATATGCTGCAGGTATTGATTTCCTTCCAAAGAACAGAGTATGGAAAGAGGGGGACTAAGAGTAACATTATAAGGGGAAAAATCTGATAAACATTACTGTGGTCAAATAAAATTTAAAATCTACAGTGATGAGTCTTTTTGATAGTGAATATCTTTGATATAATGTGTTGAAAACACATGAGATGATGTGAGATTTTATCTCTATGATCTTCCTCCCAAGAACATATGATTCCAATCTAATCATTAGAAAAACATCATATGCATCCCAGTTGAGGGACATTCTACAAAATGCCTGACAAAAGTATTCCTCAAACTCTCATGGTCACCAAAAACAAAGACATTCTAAGAAACTATTGCAGCCAAGAGTTACCTAAGAAAGCACTACAATTATAGTGCCTCGAATGAACTCCTTCCTGGAACAGAAAAAATAACATTAGGTGAAAACTAAGAAAATCAGAATAAAGTATGCTTTTCACTCAATAATATATCATTTTTGATTTATTAGGTACAACAAACAAACCATGCTACTTTAAGAAACTAATAATAGAAAAAAACAGAATGTGAGGTATATGGAAACTGTCGGTACTATATTCATGATTCTTCCATACATCTAAGATTTTTCTAAAATATAAGGTCTTTAAAAATTGTATGTGAAACTCAAATACATGAAAACAGGCACAAATATGTCTGTAGCAAAGAATAACATTTATAAAAACGTAGAGATTTGTCAAAATAAATTGTAGTCATTTCTTTAGCTCACCATCAACTACAGGGGAAGTTGCTTTTCATTCACAAATGTTTCCATGAAATTCTCAACTTTCCTAAGAGAATCCCACTTCTCTGCCATGCTCAGCTCTGAATTGAAGAATGATTTCCTGCACTATCATGGTGACTCAGGAAAAGCCATGTCCTGAGAACTTTCCAGGGAATAAAAGTTTACTACCACTCAATATCTATCAAAAGCCTACCAGAGTAAAGCAATACTTTCATAATATTACCCCAATGATATGAAATTCATCTATTCTGGTAAATAATGTAAAGTGTTGACCTAGTAATTTTTCTGATTATGATCTCTTGCTTAGTCTCTGGAACACTGTTACCTACAATATTCCATTCTCCTTTCTTGAAAACATTACATTCGCTTATTTTTTTTTTTTTTTTTCACTTTCTGGACCATAAGGATTTTTTCCCAAATATATCACTAAGATGAAATCCAGGGACCCTATACTCAACTATCCCTGGCTATTCACCAGTTATAATGACTTTCTGGAGCCTCCATACCAATTGCCTGTTTGTGAGTTATATTATTTTGCATTTCCCTTTGGCTTGACTTATTTTCAGGGGTAATAGAAGAAACAGCAACCCTAAGCATATATCAGTTTCCTCTGTAATGGTGTTTCCTTGAGGATATTGTACGTTATATTATAGAGTGTCCTCATCCTCAGAACTCCTGGGGGAATGATCTTTATATTCTTAATGTCAGGAAGTGGGAGAATGAGGAATAGGAATACATGCTAAATTCCTGGCCTTATTTTAGGAAGGAGTCAAAAGTTATTATGTATAACATAAATTTGATTCTGTTTGGAAATTTAGGTTAAGGTAATATTTTGAGAAACATAAAGGCAATTTTTTTACAATATAATAAAAATAGGTAGGATTTCTTTCACTGGAGAAAATAAAAGTAAATGTAATACATGCAGAAATGGAAAAATTTTGATTAAAAATGGGAAAAGCACCAATGCATAATTGAAAAATAAGATGAATGAGATAAAACCTGTATGTCAATTACAACAAAATGGAGTAAGTTATTTTTTTAACAAGAAGTAGGGATTTCATGAGGGGCTGTGCTTCTTGTATATTAGAAATATCTTATTTTTCCTTCTGATATGGGTACATTTCACTTGAGCTCTTGAGCTGTACAATCATGATTTTGGCTTTTTACCTATTTTTATCTATATCTACTCAAATAAGGATATTTTTTTTCAAGACAAGTACATTCAAAATGCAACAGACACACCAAACACAAATGAAACATTTTTTTAAAAATAAAGGGTTGAACAAATACATGCCTGTCAAAAGAAAGAGGAAAATAAGTTTAATTATATTCATATTAGAAAATAAAAAATAAAAAAAAAACATTAAACGATATACAGGGAAATTTCATAAAAGATACAATCTGCAAAGCATAAATATTGAACATGAGTGTTTGTAGCATTAAATATATATTAAATAAAATTTATCAGACATATAAGGAGAAATCAAGGGAAATATTTACTTTGAGGGCCTTTTATATTCTGCTCTGTCTTTGACAAATTAAGTAAAAAAAAACAAAATAAGAACATTTTAGTAATACAATTGATCATATTGAAATAATATGCATATAAACTATATACCCTAAAAATAATAAACATATTTTTCTTCAACCATCCTGAAGCATTTGTCCAATTTTCCATAGTGTATGCAACTTGAAATTCCTCAAACCAAAAATTATACAGACTCATCTTTGCCTACAGTGCAAATAGGAAAATTATGAATTAATAACGTAAGAGTAAATATTTAAAAAGCAGCTGTTCAGAAATGTGAAAACTCTCTAAAATATATATTGGGATAAAAAAAAAGAAACTATGACTACTGATAATTTATGCACTCACTTTATGGAATAAAAACAGAAAATGTTATAGGTAAAATATAGTGTATAAATTTGGAATCAAAGGCAAATTCATGGTCTTAGAAACTTAGCATAACTCCAATAATGGAAACTGGCCAAATGTACAGTGGAAGTGGCCCCACTTAAGATCACTTCAAGTCAGGTGTTTGTTCCTGATGAAGTTGGTCATGAATATTTAGGATCCCCTAGTCTGGAGGTTCTAGTTCTTTGGGGGAGGACCCTGAGTAAGTGTCCTACCTCATTCCCACTAAAGCCATGGTTGCCATTAGCTCTTCTTGGGCTCTACATGCCCAGACCTGTCAGTAAAGAAAGAAAATAACTCTGTGGCAGGTGTAATTGATCCCAATTATGATGCTGCTATATGATGGGGAGAAGAATGAAGATGGTTAACACCAAGCGGCCCATCTACTCTCTGTATTCTCACATCCAGTGCTACCAGTAACTGGGCAACTATAACAGCGACAGCCTAGGAAGGGACTCAGGTCTGTCAGGATTGATGATATATAGGTCAATGAATGTGAGGAGAGTCTAGAGGGGGCACGAAAGGAGGGAAATGGTAAGTTTCAGTTACCATTTCAGGATGCACTACAGCTTGTTTCACCAACCCTCTTCTTGGAAGATTCCCCAGAAATGGTAAGCAACCAGAACCCCAAAGAAATTGTGAAAAACAAGCCATTCTGAGATGGGAAACAGTGGATTGTAAGGAATGCTGTCAGTATCCAAAGCAGATGCCTTTCCTGGGGCAGGTGCACACAAACCCCACCTGCTTCACAGATGGGATGCTAACGACTTACCTCTGCATCCTTCTCTGGGCATTTCCCTGGCCTGAAAGAAGCTGCCTTTCCCTGAGATGTTTGGAAGTTTATGTCCCCTCTCCCGTTTCCCAGGGACTACTCATATTCTATGACTTACGGATGCTGGTCACAGCATATCGACTTGGTTCCCTTTCCTCTGGGCAGAGCAAGCCCTGTGTTGCCATTTGCACTCCAAAGCTTCCTGTGAGATCTGATTCAGGTTAGACGTTGCCTTTTTCTGCACGATTTTGTTTTTCTAACTCTCTTTCAGAATTTTTCCCCTTGAAGTACTCCCTCAGTAAGTCCCTTGCATGCCATACCCATCTCAGTCTCTTCTTCCAGGACACTCAACCTAAAATGAGTATAAAGCAGAATTTCACAACCTGAGCACACCTATGATGGCACTGCTCTAAGAAAGTAATTATCCTGTTATAAGAGAAAATATTAGGAAATTTATTAACACGTTAATTTTCTAAGAATAATATCATGACTTAAGAAAAGTTATTGAATAACACATAATGAGAATCAAGTGTATGGTCCATTTTAATCCAATGTTCCCTTCATATGTTCAATAAAATAATAGAGATGTTTCCACGAAAATACCTGCTATCACTGGTATTATTTAATATGCCCCCTGGAGTGCAGGTGAAAACATTAAATGAAATAACAGAAATATGGAATAAAACTAGTAAAAATGATGAGACAGAAGTCTTTTGTGTTTATAATCAAGTAGACTCTATTTAAGAAAATAAGCCATAAAATTAGTGAGTACAATAGAATTTCCAGACACATAAAAAATTAGAGATTAATAGATATCAAAAATGTGAAAATTAATAATTTGAATGATAATAGAGGGATATATTTCATTTACAACAATGTTTAATATAGAAGGTCAAAAAAGTGTTCATTTTTTAGAATATAAAAACACGTGAGCAAAACTGCAAAACGTTATTGAAAGATATGATATGCACTACTTATGAAATACAGTACAAAGATAAAATATATCCTATAAAAGGAGACTAAGCATTATGAGAACAAAGTTAAGTTTTTTCTAAATTAATGAACATTCCATAAAAATGCAAACAATTATCTCATTATTAGTTTATTTCATCTTGGGGCAATATGGTCCAATTTTTCCAATGTTCATCCATAAAAATCAATAGAAAAGTTTGTTATAAATAAGAGCAATGCTTGAGAATTTGCTTATCATGTATTTGCTTAATCATGCATTAAAAAATAACTTGAAGTAACAAAGTAATATGGTAGTTTTATGAACACCAATAAACAGATGAAAACAAAGAAAGAATGGAAGAAACTGAAAAGCAGGGAGAAAGGAAAGAAGGAAGGAGGGTTGGATAAGGTCAAATCTGGACCTTTGTCAAGATGATAACAATAGATTATGTTTGGAACAATTTTCTGCCTGATTTTTATACATCAAAAAAAAAAATCCATGTTAAATCAAAGGCTCATTATATCTAAATAAACTTACCTTCTTAGAATAAAAATAAATAAAATGTTCAAAGAAAATATTAAGGATAGTATGATCATTTCTTAATTATATCATTCAGAATTATTAACTTTTCTTTGAGTGTTATAGAATGAAAGTTGTAATTTTTCCAATAAATTACCTAATAATCTTGAAATAGAAATTGATAATGAGACAGCATTTAAAGTGAATCTAACAAATCTGACATATGTCATCCACAATAGACCTAACACACATATTCTATAGTAGTGTTGGAAGAAATTGTAGAAGTCCTTTATTCAAATTGATAAGGGTGAAAGCAGACATCATAATCATAGTTTTTTAGTGTGAATAGAGTTTCAGCTATAGGTAAAAAAAAAGATTAGACATTTTCAATCATTAAAATATATTTAACTTTTGGAACATATTCATATCATGATTTATAATTGATATTGATAAAGGCTAAAATAATCTCAAAATATTCCTCCCTAAAGTGAAGCTAAATTACAATCCACTTTTATTAGTAGATCACAAATGAAAAACAGAACTACCGCTTAGACAAAGATTTGCAATTTACAAATGTGCTCTTCATTTATACATTTGATTTCCTTAACAATCCTGTGAGGTAGTTTATTATGCTCATTATGGTCATATTTATTAGTGCATATATATTCAGTTCCTACTTTGTTGTACACACATTAAAATAATACACACATCACCCACACTTATACTCAGGCAATTGTATTTTATTATTGCATTGAACAAAACTAGCTAAAACTGTGCCACACTTAAATAGAAATTCATATTCTTAATTCACCAAATGCTTGCACAGTAAGTGAAACAATTTGAGAAAATAGCAAAATTCCATAGACATATCTGCATTCTGATCAGCATGCAAACATCTATGACATTGAGTTGACTTCCACCAAACTGACATTTTGCAGGCAGAAAAAGAGTGCACAGAAAGATCAGTGCACAGTAGTTTTATGAGTGTTTGAGAAGAAATCAAATGGGAAGAAAAATTCAAGGGTTAAATTACAAATTTAACCCTAATATGCAGCTTATGGGAAAAATTAAAACTCCTAAATCATTTCTCTTTAATCTTCTAGAGAAGGTGCTTCTTTCCTCATTTATCTACTGAAAAATACTATTTTCTGAACATTTGGAGAAAACAATGAATGCAATTTGATTTAATAACTAATATTTCTGCTTCTGACACTCATTTGAGTTTATTTTAATTGGTTTGATAAAGCCTCCCAATATTGTCTAGGATTCTTAGGGCTCACTGGTATAATAGTTGAAATAATAACATTTTACCATCTGTATGTCTCTATAGTCTATCAAAGGGTAATGCAAGGGTGAGTTATATGGTTTGCAGTTTTAGGATTTAAGAATTGATCATGGATCATCACATCATAATTTCCTTTGCTCTAGCAATGATCAAAATCAACCACTTAAATTGAAATGACCAACTCTTTGGATGTAAGGATATCATTTCACTGTATTAACCTGATATTGACAGTTAACTTTATCTTCGTGATAGTCTCTACAGATTATATATTTTTTGAGGAAGAGAGGGTTTCTTCTGGAGGAATCAGAAAAGAAACTCTGTAGTGGTTTTCCTTATAACTTTGAGGACACTTTAAAAGGCCTTGTGCATTACATTTCTAAATCACTTTAAGATTTTGTAGCTTGCAATATTATCCCATAGCATTTTAAGTAATTTTTTTTGGAGAAAGCAAGTATTTCAAGATGAACTTTTTGAAAGTAAAAATGAAAAGTCTTCATAAAAATTACAATATTTTTTATGGTTTAATCTTAAACAAGTATGACTTATTTACTTGTAGGAAAAAATCCACTGGGTGATTACATAACTACATTAAGGACACTATAAAATTCAACTTAGTTGTACTTAGAAGAAATCAACAATCTTTGCATCTGCTGAGAACATGAAAGTAAAATATTACTGCTGAAGGCATCTAATATCCAGGGAACAGTCATTAAGTTACAAAGGAAATTAAAATGAATGAAAAAAGTTAAAACAATTCTGAAAGGAGAAAAATATTAATTCTTAAACTGAATAATAATAAATCCATGTTTCAAATTCACCTCATCAATGTTGAAAATAAATAACTAATAAATATTCGTAGTAATGTGAAACATATGAATATATTATTTCACATTAATATATTCAAATACTGATGGCTGACACATATTTCACTACTGTCATTTCAGTATTACTCAATTGATGCTATATCATTTTTAGTTAATATGCTATTTTAACATATTAATAATCTAGCTAGATTATTCTGTTAAATCAGTTCAATGATTTTGTTATGTCTTTAAGCACATGTGCTTCCTTTATCTAATGCTGTCTAATTATAAATTCCAGTCATACTCAGAAGTCAATGTTCCCAATATTATATTTTGAGCTAGGTAGTAAATTTTAGTTGCAAGTAACTAATAGGGGACAGATCCTTTTACGTAAAATGCAAAACCTCCATGGCAAAAAAACCAACATAGTTTGACTTATATTAATTAAGAAGAGCAGTAAATTATTTTAATAAAAGGAAACAATATTTGAAGCCTCCTACAAATTTTAAAAGATGAGAAATATTTTACATCATTAGAAATTTAGAGCAGAGTAATTAGTCATATAGTTACATGTCACATAATGACATTTCCGTCAGTGATGGTCAGCATATATGACAGTGGTCTCATAAAACTATAATGAAGCTGAAATATTCCTATCACCTAGTGAAATCGTAGCTGTCCTAACATTGTAGCACAGTGTATTACTCACATATTTGTGGTGAGACTGGTATAAATAAACACACTATGTTGCCAGTTGTATAAAAGTAGAACACATATAATTATTTATGGTGCTGTATATAATACTTGATAATAAATGCCTATGATGCTGGTTTATATATATATATATATATATATTTACTATATGTTTTATCTTTATTTTAGAGTATACTCCTTGTACTTATTTTTTAAAACTATAAAACAGCCCCAGGCAGGTCCCTCAGAAAAGATTCAGATTCTTTGTTATTATAGGAGATGGCAGCTCCACATGTGGTGTTATGGCCCCTGAAGACCTAGTGGGACAAGATGTGGAGCTGTAAAACAGTGACATTGATGACCCTGACCTTGCGTAGGCCCACGCTAATGTGTGTGTTTCTGTCTTAGCTTTTAACAAAACAAGTTAAATAAAAAATAAAAGTAAAATAAAATTTTTATAAAAATATAGAAAACATAAAATAAGGATATAAAGAAAGAAAATATTTTTGTACGGTTGTACCATGTGTTTGTGTTTTAAGCTAAGTGCTATTACAAAAGAGTCAAAAAGTTAAAGAAAATTAAAAGGTCTACTATGTAAAAACATTACAGTAAGCTAACGTGGATTTATTATTGAAGAAAGAAAAATAAGTTTTTATGAATTTAGTGTAGCCTAAGTGTGCAGTGTTTATAAAGTCTACAGTAGTATATGCAATGCCCTAGGCCTTCACATTCACTCACCACTCACTCCCTGACTCACGCAGAGTAACCTCCAGTCCTGCAAGCTCCATTCATGGTAAATGCCCTATATGAGTGCACCATTTTTTATCTTTTATACTATATTTTTACTGTACATTTTCCATATTTAGATATATAAAGATGTTCAAATACTTACCATTGTGTTACAGTTGCCTACAGTATTTGGTGTAGTAGTATGCTGTACATGTCTGTAGCCCAGGAGTAATACCTGCGGTGTGTAGTAGGCTATACCATCTAGGTTTTCGTAAGCACACTCTGTGGTGTTCATGGGAAAAAATTGCCTACTGATACATTTCTCAAAATGTAACCCTGTTGTTAAGGAATGCATGCTGTATGCACTTAGAAACTGATAAAATGGAATATACAATTGTCCTTACTGTACTCTTACATTATAAAATGTTTGAATATCACAATACAAAATAATAATCTTGCCTAAGATGTTAGAAAGAAGAAATCCCCCTCAAGTCTTTCCTAATACAAGAATGAGGTGTCCTTGGTTCAGATAAGGTAGATCTCACATCAGCTCATCAGACTGTTTTCCTTTTTTTCCCTTCTGAGCCATTAAAAGTATTGTGCAGACTTGATACATGACTGTACAATTTTTCCATGGATATCCTAAAAATAGGATGTTGTTTTTTAATCATAATACCATTATCATGTTGAAGAAAATTAACATATGTCAGTAGCATTATCTAATATATGTAGGATAATTCTAGTCTCCCCTATTCTCCTATGATAGTTTTTTGTTGGTTTGTTTTTTATCCAGGATTCAATCAAATTTTACACACTTGTTAGGGGTTGCTAATCTTTAGTTTTATTATTGTTATTATCTTTATTATTATTATCTCAGCAGTCTTCTATAGTTTCTGTCTTCATGGTAGTAAAGATTTGAAGATTCCAGTTCCAGATTTTGGTAGAATACACTGAATTCAGATTTTGATGTCTTTTTTGGAGACTACATCATGTTGCATAATTTAGCAATAATATAGCAGAGGTTCACGGCACCTCCCACTATATATCATCTGGGGGCATTTAGTGTGTTCCCATTCTGGAAGGTAATAAATTCCATGAAGTTGATGACCACCAGATTGTTCTGCAGTAAAGGACCATGTTTTACTTTGAAATTGATACTGACATTTTGGCAGAATACTTTGAGACCATGTAAATAATCTGTTCCCCAGCCACCTATCACCCAATTGAAGATCCTTGCCTGAAGTGGTTTTACATTGGAAGTTAGTTTTAAATGAAGTTATTCCAACTGTATCTTTTCTTCACTATTTATTACCTTGCATTTTCTACAAAATTTTCTTTCTTTCTTTTCCTCTTATATTTCTAAATTTTTTTAGTTCACCATATATTAATAGTTGTTATCTCTCATGTTAAATATGTTTAATACATTACCATATTATTCATTTCCATGATAAAATAAGTGGCGCTTGCATTTCCACATGAAAGATTGTGAGACCATGCTTGGAAACATAATTCTCCAAGCAGCAGTCTATGTTTCCATTTGTTGGTAATTGGTATTGGGAAACCAAGATTTGGGCACTACACATGCTCATTACTGCCGGGATCCTTGTCCTAGGTCCTCACAGTGGACATATATGTCATGAGCTCATAGTGATGTCTCCAGTGAAAACCTACCTTCCAGGATACTTGTGATTAAGTTGTTTGCTACTTCCTTCTCACTAGGTCCAATAGGCTTAATATCCATGAAATGTTACAATGTTTAGTAGAGTATGGAAATAAAAAGTCCTTCAAGTCTGTATTATGATAGAGAGCAAACAAGTTTAAATATCCCTGCAATAAAATACTGAAAGTGTGCTGTTGCCCTGTGAGATGAAGACAAATTGCTTCTGATTATCTCTGTGAATTTTAGTGAAGACAGATTTGTTAGGTGAATAGATGCATACAGAGTCCCAGCAGGCAGTGGAAAGATATCACATCAAAATAACAACTGTGATTTATCAGCACCTGATTAAGTTTACAAAATCCAAAGTCATTTTACAAGACCTATTTATCTTTTACACTGGCCAAATAGGAGAGGTAAATGGAATGCAATCCAAATCTCCACTCTTCCATCTTACAAGTCATTGTTAGTGGCACTGAAATCTACAATTCCCACCCAGATGCAATATTGCTTTTGGTTAATATTTTAATAAGGAGTTAGAAAGTAATTATTTCTATCATTACAGCCCTCATTTCATGGTCAAGGAACCATATGAGTAACATGTCCATAACTGGGCATATTTACCTCACTTACATATTCTGATAGACCACTCTTAGCCTCCAGTAATGAAGATTTTACCTTTATATATTAATGTTAGTTCAGATTTAACATCTAATAGTATCTAGACAGTATTTCTCCTACTAAATAAAGTATTGACACCTTCATAAATGGCCACAAGGTCCTGTTAAAATACTTGCTGGAAGATTCAGAGCAGACAGATGTGGTTTTGTTTCAGAGTCTCTTTGCAAAAGGACTTAGCATCCCTTTCCATCAAGGAGCTCCAGGTCCATAAACAGACTTTTCTGAGACCTGGGTAAGAGGCTATGGATCCCCAGTGCTGTTCCTCCACTTGCGTTTCTCCCCACCAGACATGGAAATTTTCTGCTTGAGTAGGCAGGTATTACCATAGCAAATTGTCTACAGGTTTCATTCCTGTGGATGGAATGATCAGCCACAGAAGATCACTGAATTTCACAACACTCTCATTTTTCCCATGTCTCCATTACTGTTCACAGCCATGTGCTCCCTTTATCTTTCACTGTGAACAATCACCATTTGATCTTTATTTCTCTTCTACCACTGAAGTCAAGGATCTAAATTTCATTGTGCTTCTCCCACCATTATCTCCAGCCATCCCAGAGGATAACGGGGTCACAAAGTAGCTGTGCTGGCTCTACATAATCTGTCCGCTCCAATATACCATCTCCTGAGTATTTAAATACCATCCCCCCCTTCTTTGGTGAGGCAGGAAAGTTCTAGTATTTCAAAGTCATTGTTTTTAGGGAACAGCATAGTTAAGGCTTCATTTAACCAATCTCTCAGACTCTCAGGTACTAGGCACAATACATTAATTCACAAATCCAAGAGAAGTGCATAAATGGCTAATATATTTGGCCTGATCTAGTTTTAAAGTTGTTCTTCTCCACCTAATAACTTTATGGCTAGTTACTATGTCTGTTAATCAAACTTTTGATACTCCAACTTAGCAAAAGTTTGATAAAATTATAGTCCAACCTGTAATCATAATTTTTCACTTCACTCCTATATGTTCATCCCTATCACAGCAATAGCCCAAATCTCATCCAATCACAAAAGCAGCCTCCACTGCGATCTCTGTCATTTTGGGTATGTCTCATTAGACGTGGATCTTAATCCAGAGACATATACAGTAAAAAGTATTATTTGTTATCATCTCACTCAATATTCAACTGTGAAATGGTCAAAACAGGCAAACCAAGTTATGTGCCCAGGCCTGAGTTCAAGCAAGGGGGAAAGTGTAAAGCTACTGTGTACAGTCCTAAGGACTAGCACACGTTATCTTCTCTTCCATTTTTATTCTGCACACATTGTACAGACATTTTTTTTTCTTTTCTTATTTTAAATTTTGAAAAGTTGAATACAAATTTACACAGCTGTTTAATTATTTTCTTCACTCACATTTCCACCTTCCTTTGCATTAGAGAAAATTTACCATAATTGATGTTAAGATTGGGGAAGGAAAAGACTGGGTGAACCTTCTAAACAATTTTCTGGGATTGTTAAAGGCTACAATGTAGAAGGAGACCATTAATCCTCTATGACCATGGAATATATAGTCCCAATAAAAACAGAGTCTTGACCTCAATATAATATTGAGTCAGTTTACAAACAGGAAAATAAAAACCAAAGTAGTAAATTATTACTACTTAAAAATAAACACATTATGGGAATAAATACAAAATAAAATAAAAATTATTATGGGAAAATGTCTCTACCTTTATACATGAAAATGATTGAAATATTTATTTACAAAGGAACTAAGTATTTTTAGAGTGTTTGTATTCTTTAAAATACTTAGAAGAATTTGGAGGCTCTTATCTTCAATATTTGACTTAAAATCTATCATGTTAAAGTTTATATTGATTAACTTATTACTTTCAAAGCAAACAATTACTTAGGAGCTTATATGAATATGAAAACTTACATAACTTTGGCAAATAGCCAATGTAAAAGAACTTTATTATTTGTGATTCCATTTTAATTACATGCTAATACTCTATGAAAAAAGACTGTTACACTTCCTTAAATTAGCTGAATCATAAAACCAATACACTATAAATGTAAATCGTTATTCAAAAATGTGAGTTAATGGTTCAAATCCCTTGTTCATCTCTTGTTATTGAGAACGGATAATGTGTAGCTGATTATCTCATGAGAAGAACTGAACATTAGTGTCAAGTGATGATTTTTATTTTTGTATCTGAGCATTTAATAAATTAGGTTAGGTCGCATTATCCTGGAATTTTACAACTGAATGCAACTGCAAGACTCTCTACTTTAAATAACTGATGTCTTTAAAACCAAAGCTCTTTGGATTAAACAATCACACAGAAGGTGGGCAGAGATGAAACAAAACCCAAGGTAAACACACAGTCCCACAAACCCATCCAGCTTATATCTTCAACTGAATCAGAAATAATAAACAGAAAGACCATCTTTTTAATATCTTTCTGTAAAATTGAGTCTTCTCTGAGAAACAAACTTTATTACAGGGCAATAATTAGGCCTGGTCTATAAAAATAAAATCAGAAATTGTGCTATTTCTAGAATAAAAGACATTAGGAAAGAAACTAATATGAATCATTAAAAATAAAATGAAAGATAAATTGCTGAATTGGTACTCAATATCTTACGGCTGCTCTAGTTCATTGCAGTGTCATTATGGCATTGATGAGTGTGGGAAAAGCCTGAGAAATGCTGCTAGCGTGACATTGATAAATGTGGGAAGGACACGTGAATTTTTTCAGTCTGATAGATTTTTTTTGAGCCCATCTGCAAGGCTGCTTTACAGGAAATGACAATCTTCTCTGCTACTTAAAGAAAATGATTGTATCTGGCCCAAAGATAGACTTTTTCATAATGAAACCAGTTGTTTGTATCTACTTTCCATTGATTTTTTTCCATGAGAAAATATAATTATACTAGCTGAGAAATTCTTGGCCACCCTGTGTCATTAGTTTCTCACAGCCTAAACCACTTTGGTGTGACAGATTCCGCCCTCTGATTACAGCATAAAGGAAATCACTCACCTCAGCCAAGCATGCTGGCTGTGCTGTTCCGTCCTTTCTTGCCCCCAGCTCTTATTCTCCTGATCTCCAACGGGAACATGCCCAGCCTGGCTCCAGTCAGCTCCACTGGCAACAGGAAGCTGCAAATCAAGGCCAAGACAGTATGTTCTGGTGTGGCCCTCCCAGCCCACTCGGGTCAGATGCAGATAGACTCCAGGAATGTCCCTTGACTCGGAACTTTATGATCCCCTAAAGACTTGAGAAAGACATCTATAATTAGGCCAAATTTTTGCTTACATTTATTATGGGGATCTATATTAATCTGTTTGTATGTACACTAAGAAATAAATGATTGTTTTCCCCACTGTAAATGTGTCAGTGTGCTTTTTCATTAATATTTTGTCACTTCTTTCATAATTCACCTGCTCTTCAGAGATGGTGTGATTAAGAAAAACGGCAACGACCAAAACATTTCTGCATGCAACACTCTACACCTGTTTGCAGTTGATTTTATCCAAACCAATTTCCCTGTTGTTTGTGCTATTATTTAGGAGAACTTACTGAACATAACTGGGCATCTCTTGGGAAGAACTAGCAAACCATTTTAAATCATGTGTAACATGGTGAAACAAACAATAATCTAAATCACCTTAATATCTCTTAGTATAAAATATGTTACTTACTATGTAATCAAAGCTTTCCAACGTTATCTGGATTAAAACTCTAAATATCTATGACAAATATAATAAATTATAGGGGATCATATTAAGTTATGATAATCAATTATTTATTGAATAATTTGTGGTAAATGCAATTGAGATGCTTGTGGATTTTTAATAAAAAATTTTAAAAACAGAATTAATATTTAAATATTCTAACTCTAGAGATGATTTTAACTTGAGATTTATTTCATGGGTAGTATCATCTCGTATAGGTAAATCTAATTTTAAATGTTTGCAAAAGCATATGAAAGGTTCATAGGTATAGACAAAGGAAATTTATAATCACATTAGGGGTATGAAACGAGCACAATAGTACTGGGAATAAAAAAGTGTCAGAAATCTGAAACTACAAGCCACTGTGGTTAGTTACAAACTATTAATTATAGTATTTTTAAGCCCTAGTACCACTTTAATTTTGTCTTTAACTTTGCATGTTGAGTATCTGGGGGAAGTCTGAATATACTCTTCTAAACATGTTGGCCTTATTTCATGGACCAGTTAATCTGATTCAGATTAACAATCTTTTTTCTTCCCTATAACATAAAAATTGGTCACAAGTGACAAGGTATTTGTTTTTGAAACAGTCTACCAACATTCCAAATAGAGAGATGTGGAAAAATAAAAGTGGAAATATAGATACATTGATATGGACATCAATATCTGTGTCTATATAGGTGATTTGATGTCTCTGACACATCTTCTAATTGGATAGTTGAGGGTAAAATTGATTTATTTCTTATAAGACTGCAAAAATGTCTAAGAACATGACTTATTAAGATAACAGAGATACACTGACAGTTCAATAACACTGATCAATGATACTAACCAATGGATAAATGGCATATTCTTTGCTTTGGAATGGCATATAGGTATTGACCACTACAAATTCATTCTCGGCAGTCTCCAAGTGTGAAATAGTATATGGGCATAAATGTCAATATCATTGTCCATTATTCACTTTAGAATGCAACCTTACTCTTCTAGAAATGATTCTTGTGTCAAATTCTGTATTAAAATCCATACAGCCAAGCATGTTTTCCTTAGGGTTCTGGGCACTTTTTTTTTTCTTTGAAATCCCTCTTCTAGCTAGGAAGTTATCTTCCATAAAACCACATCTTATCACATATTATTCTTCTTCATCTTTCCAATATTTAATTGGTCAGTGAATGCTAATTACTTTAACAATACCTTGGAAATTTCAGTGGCTAACCAAACATGTTTTTACTCATTTACTTTTCATTCCAATAAGCGTTCATGGTGTTGTGGGGCAGAGCTTTGCAGGGGCTTCAAACTGTTTCAATCTAGCACGTCCACAATTCTCTACACTCTAGAATTCCCCACTGGAATCTCTACATGCATCAAGCAGACAGGAAGAAAGAATATGCAGGATTGGATGGAGATACATAGAACCAGCCCAGACAGTGACTTCCTGCCCTTTTTCATGGTCAGAATACAGTCATTTAGCCTCATAGTTCCACAAGGAGACCTGGAGAATATCTTTCTACAAAGCCAAGGAAAAAATGGAAACAAACAAACAAAAAATATGGTAAATAAATAGCATTCTCTCTTTCACACACCCACATGCACACACGCACACACACAAAGTATTATTTCAAAGTTCCATTTTCACTTTTATTAATAAATCCTCACTAAAATGATATTAACATTATCACAAACTGTACAGGTATTAATTGCTTTTAAATTTTTACTTTCTGGCTTTTTCTACCTTTCACAGATTCTGAAAGTAATAATTAAAAAAAAAAAAAAAAAACTTTTTTTTTCACTAGCCAAAGGTAACTTAAATTAAATTCTCTTTTTCGGTAAATCTTGATGGATTTGTAGCCCTGATCCTCAGTAAATCTTCCTTAGAAAACTTGTGGATTAAAAAAAAATAATTATGACTTCATGATGAAGAGCAACCAGATGCATGTTTTACATTCATCTTTTTAATATAAACATATAAAATTATTTAATTTCATGCAGAATTTTATCTAGTAACTAAGGGTCAAATTTTACATAACAAGTATTGAGAAAACTGATATGAGATGCAGTGTGAAATTCAAATTTATTTTATTTTTTTTTGTCAAATATAAGCTAGCCTTTGCACCTAACTTCCTGTTTGTAGTAAATAAAAGAGATAAGAAATAAGTTAAAGGGCACAATGAAAAAATAACCTGTCTTAATTTGAAGACTTTCCCAAAGCAAAACCTTCAACAGGGCCTGGATGCATACAGTTTACATGGCTGATGATTCCAGAAAGCACAAATTACAGAAAAAACAAGAGAGGAAATAGAGAAAGGCCAATAAAAATTATATTAACTATCAACTTACTGCTGCAGGTAACCAAGACACAGTCCTACAGCGGAAGTTTTGAGAAAGCAAGTTGAATCTCCCATGAAGAGGTAGAAAAGCTGGAATATTTATCCACCTATTCACATTGCATCCTTTATATCCTAATAAGTGCCAATTGCCCCACCTAGTGCAATCTCCAAAGGCACTTCAAAAAGTAGAGAGACACAGCCATTATAAAAAAAAAAAAAAAAAAAAAAAAAAAAAGAACTAATACCCTTTGTAACAACCTGGAGGAAACCAGTGACAATTCTTCTAAGCAAAATATCACAAGAATTGAAAAACAAACACCACATGTACTCACCATTGAACTGAAACTAATCCATCAAGACTCATGTGCACATATGGTAGTAAAACTCAGTGGAAACCAAGTAGGAAGAGGAAGGAGAGGATGGGTAAATTCACACCTAACAGGTACAATGCATGCTATCTTGGTGATGGGCACACTTATAACTTTGACTCTAATGGCACAAAATCAATTCATATAACCAAAACATTTGTACCCCTGTAATACTCTGAAAAAAACCTATTAAAAAAACAAGTTTAAATACTTAAAAAAAAAAAAAAAGCAGGGAGACGAAAGGAAAGAGACAGACAGAGGGAGGAGTGATGTAAAATATTAGCAAATATTGAATCTGGATAGAGGCTTTATGAATGCCTATTATACCATTCCTTTATCTTTCCTGCATCTTAAAAAAAATTCAAAAATGTATTATAAAATGTTGGGAGGAGGGAAAGAAAATATGACATGCAAAACAGAATGTCAATGATAGGTTCATATGTTTAATAACATTAACAGAAGGTATAATCTTAAAAAATATTGTACATAGATATGGCAATATTTTAATATTTTTAAAAGTTCTAGATATGTAGGGAATCATGCTAAATAAAAACATACACACTCCAGATCAGTTTTTAAATACTTGCTGTTTTCGTTAAAGCATTATATTTATGATATTTAAACTTTTATTATAAAATCTACTCAAGGCATAAAGAAAAATACACATGCTGGGGACATTGAAAAGCTGTATGAAATGTGTCAGGTGCTTTGACCTTGGGAAAATTTGTCTTAACTTAACGAAGACAATAAGTTAAAATAAAAGCATGTGTCAGCTACATCTGATAAAGCTCTATTGATAGCCACAGAGGATGAAAAAAATCCCCTTTCCTGTGAAACAAAACTGATCACAAACGGGATTTTCCAAATGACAATCGGGAAGAGTCAAAAATATCTCCAAACTTAAGTTCTATTTTAATTGAGAAGTTACCTTATCTAAGAACCTACTGTAAGTATAGACTTTAATCAAGTGAGAAGATTGTATACATGTATGTATAAAATATGTGTCTGTACATATATAAGTGTGTGTGTGTATCGAGTATGTGTGTATACGTATATGTGTGTATACGTGTGTGTGTGTGTGTGTGTGTGTGTGTATTCAGCTCAGGTTATCTGGAATTAAACTCCTTTTTTAAATACGTGGATGGTTAAACAATGGTTGTGAAGCAGAAGTGTTGAAATATTTCACATAATGTAAATAAATGAGAAAAATGTATAGATATTTCATACATTAGATCAAACAGTTAGTTGTCATGTGTTTTTTTGGTTTTTATCCTCCAAATATTCAGACCTTGATCATAATCGCAAGACTAACAGAAGACTGCTCTTCTATTTTATTAACAACAACAAAAAACTCTAAACATTGATGAATCAACAGAATCCATGGGAATTTGGGCCCTATGGAAAGGTCCAAATTTGCAAATGAATGACCACTGGAACAGAAGAAGCCTTTACTCTTCTCCAACTATGTTATCAGATGATCAAGTTAGATCTGGATGAAAGGTCAAGTCTTTATACCAGATCATTTTTTAACTTACCTTGGATCGTTACCTTTGCTCATGTATGACATCATAATCTTATGAGAAGGAGAACTAATTGGCAAATGAAAAATTAATATATTCTTGATCTCCTGGAATCATAAGTCATTTATTAAGTCCAGCCAAAATGTACACCACTATGCAAACCATGGTTAAATTTTTTCATCCTATTGCTCATAAACAGCTCAACTTACATTTTTCAAAACCAGTAATAAAATAGGTGCATGATTAGTTTGAAAGAAGAAAAATTGATATATATGGATTTTCCAAGGATAAGACCATCATTGATTGTCTCTGTCATTTTTAACATTTCTGAATATAAAATGGATTTTTAAATCAGTGAATTTTACACTGAAAATGGCCTGCATTTTTTTTTTCTTTTCAGGAGTATATAAAATAATCATGTTCCTTACAATCAATAATGTTTGAATCCATTGAGACTTCCATGGCATAAATCGTCACCTAATCAATCCTAATCAATCCCTTGAATAACTTGCTAAAATGAAGCTTATTTTGAATCACTGACAAAAAAACGCACCCTCATACATTTTAGTAGCCTCCAGAATAGATAGGCTCTTTTTAAGAAAAGCAATTGGATACATATGAGTATTTGAATCAGATTTGATGATATTAACAAACAGATCATTAACGTCTTTTGCTTAAATGCTGCCAAAGGTGTGGTAGTTTTTATCATTAAGGCATGTTTTGGATGCAAATGTCAGAAAACACAACTCAAACAGGTTTACTTTATTGACTTATATAACACACAAAAAAAGAGTTTGGCTTCTGGCTGAATGGGCATCATCAGAATCTGGCTTCTCTCATTCTCTCTGCCTTCATCCCTGTTAATTGCATCCTCAGGCTCCATCTGGAAGAAAAATGGCTGCCTCTTACCTCTGCAAACTGCCTGGCTGAGTATCAAAGGTATGCCTCAACACATAGATTTTCTAGGCAAACACTGAAAGATTTTTGGTGTCAGTTATTTAAGGAAATCTCTGTCCAATGTGTAGCTCACCAATCAGCTAATGATATGGGATTTTCAGATGCTACACATGACAAATGATAGAATTTACAGAATTTTCTCAGGAAAGTCACTGGATAATCCTCAGGAGCAATAAATCTTGGAGAGGAGAAGAATATGATTTTCAGAGTTGTCACGTTTTAATATTCAGAATGTCCATTTTTAGAAAACATTTTCAAGGCATTAAAAGAAACAAGAAAATATAGCTCATTCACAAGAAAAAGAAATCAATAGGAACTGTGCTGGAGGAAGCTCAGATAGTGGATTTTCTAGACAAAAACTTCAAATCAGCTATTTTAAAGGAAACTGTCTAAAGAACTGAGAGAAAGTATGAGACTGGTGTTTCATCAAATTGGGAATATAAATAAAAGATAGATATTATAAAAAAGAAACAAAATAGAAACTTTAGAGTTGAAAAATACAATAACTGACATGAAAAATCCGCTAAAAAATCTCAAAAGCAGATTTGAGCAAAGAAAAATAACAAATAGGTGAATATAATGTGGTATAGCCACACAATGGAATAACATTCAGCCATAGAAAGATGAAAACACTCTTACATGCTACAACATGGATGAACCTCTCAAACACTATGCTATGTGAAAAAAATCAGACACAAAAGGCTACTTATCATATGATTCCATTTATAGAAAACATCTAGAGTAAGTATAACCACAGAAACAGAAAGTGCATTGTGGTTGTCAGGCTATGAGTAAGAGGAGAAACTTATGACTACCTGATAATAGCTATAGGATACCTTCTGCAGATGATGAAAATATTCTAGGATTAGATAGTGGTTATATCTGCACAACTCAATAAACATACTAAAAACCTCTGATATTTTCAAAGGGTGAATATTATGTGAAGCATACATCAATAAAAAGTTATTTTTTAAAAATTTCTAAAGTCAAAGGTCTGAAGTCTTATTGACATGAAAGGGTAAATTAGAAAGTTAACAGAACAGGAAACAAGATAGCTAAAAGAGTTATTTCAGAGCAAACCAATGGTCAGTTGCTACTGACAGTGCAGTTGGTAATATTTGCTAATTCTGTACAATCACAGAATAGCTACCTTGGAGAATATCTAAATTATTTAAATTAAGAAAAACATCAGAACTAATGAGCAATTTCAGTTATATCTCCTTGAAATCACATCTGTGTTGTTTGATTTATTGTAGCCCAGAGCTTATGTGGGATTCTAGAATGTTTTGCCTTTTGAGTCACTTTCTTTAAAATAGAAGGGACCTTAAAATCACCCACTCTAATATCTGGACTGAGCTCTATAAGAACCCAAGTTCTCCAGGCATATGGCTGAGAGAGAATTTTGGCTGAAGATATAGCCAGCCTGAACAATGGTAGATTTTTCAGAAAGACAAAGAGGAATGAGTCATTAAAGTTGGACAAGCTCTCCAAATTCGTGGAAGCTGGCCATTCTGCTACAGAATGTTCCCCAAACTTCTCAACACTGGTTCATATGCAGAGAAAAGTACATAAAATTATCTGAAACATAGTAAATTGTAGGGCGTTCAGTAATAGTTTTAGAAATTATTACTGAATTTTTATTTTTTAAAGTAATTTATTTTGCTCCATTTTCAGATATGATACAGACTAAAAAGGCTATCCCAAAGGGGCTTTGAAGCTCAGATATAATTTTGCTACATTTATTATCAGTGACTCTACCTGAATTTTTAAATGACTTTAATCCTTACATTAAATATTTGAATTGTCTATTTTTCGCCCCATTTTATGGATGAGAAAACTGAATCAGAAAGATTAGGCAAATCCCTCAGGATTATAAATGTGCAGCTATGGTTAACTCCAGTATTGTCAGGCTCTAGATACAGTTTGCGATTTGCTCCTGAGACACATCCTCACAATGATGAGAGAGTCCCTTCATTCACACACTATGTGCATCCCATTTTTAATTTATATAAGTTAATATAAGAAATTATTACATTATGTGTCACATACTACATGGCAGTGATTAAAGACCCAATGGCTATTAAATAAGCATGATAAAAATAATCATTAGATCAGATAATTTCTCAAGCTATAAACCTTATTCAGAAAATATTTAGAAAACATTAGTAAAAGATAATTTAGCACAAGTGTGTCCGCTAAAACAATTTTTACTTTAGCAGAGAAACTGATTCTGCATAATTCAGAGAATTCATAAGAATTCATGAGGAATTCTGCTTGTTTTTAGCTATTCCTCTGGCTTTTGTCATGAAAGCATAATTAACTATAAAAAGAAAATTGCTGTATAGTATGTTCTATGAGAACCTGAAAAGAGAGCATTAGAAGATTGTCACACTGGAGATCTATTTTAAGACCATTTATATAAGACATCCCAGATAATTATACTGTAGAAGGTATCTTTTCCTATATTTAGGCAGCATTTTAAGTAATACATGCAGAACAAAGCTATCAAAGTCAGCTGAAATAAAATATGATCACTTTTCACAATGATCCTGGAGAAGACCATAATGGCCAAAGAAGCCTCAAAATTACTAGGGGTAGATTAGATAAAATAAACACGGCTTATTATATTGCTTCAGAGTTAATAGTCTAAATAGTCTAATGTTTTATAGAAAAAAAAAGCTGTCATTATGTTTTACCGACCAGCTCTTATCTCATCACATCCAATCAAAATTTACTGAATTTACTAAACATCACTAAGCGGTCAATAATCTAGTCTATGAGCTAGGTGAGTGGGTTATAAGTGTTACAAATTCAGAAATATGTTCAATTTCCATAAAAATATTTTGCTTCATTCTTGTCTCTAATTCTGTTCTGCCTCCTTGAAAACCGAGTTAAATGGAAAGACATTGGAAATATTTATATCTTGGAGTAAAAACAAAAATGTCACATGTGCAGATAAGAGTATCTGTTTCTAATAAGGACAACTCTTCTAAAATTGTATAATTTTGAATGTTACATGTGATGAAAACCCTTCTAATGCTGATACTGCTATGGTTCTTTTAAAAGAATTTCTATGAGAGGAACTCAGGAAATTTCAGTATTCTGGAGACTCTGGGCATGCATAGTTTGAGAACAACTGGAGAAGAAAAGGCTATAATGTCTTCACTCTCAAGAACATCTGTTATGGACTGAAAAAAAAAATTCCTTAAGTAGGCTAGATTTATCTAATAGGATACACACTCTTTAATTAAATTTGAATTTCAGATAAATAACTGTTTTGGTGTGCATTTGTCTAGAATCTTGCAAATGACATATATATGGTGAAACATTTGTTGTTTATCTAAAATTCAAATATTTCTGGGGTTCTTTCTTTTTCTCTGTCAGACTTAGGTGCAGAGTGAGTTGGTCGAATAATGGACATGAGCTTCATAGAATTCACATCTTCAGGTCCACATGTTGACACACACAGTTGCCATAAACTTTCTTCATCATTCTTTAAATACATACTTGTGATTATTCTTGGCAGATAACCATATAAAAACCCAATTCTTTATTTAAAAGACTTTTCACTGGCTGGGCACAGTGGCTCATGCCTGTAATCCTAGCACTTTGGGAGGCCGAGGTGGGAGGATCGTTGGAGCTCAGGAGTTCAAGACCAGCCTGAGCAAGAGCGAGACCCCGTCTCTACTAAAAATAGAAAAATTAGCTGGGCATGGTGGCGGGTGACTGTAATCCCAGTTACTCCAGAGGCTGAGGCAGGAGGATGGCTTGAACCAAGAGCTTGAGGCTGCTATGAGCTAGGCTCATGCCATGGCACTCTAGCCCAGGTGACAGAGGAAGAGTCTGTCTCCAAAAAAAAAAAAAAAAAGACTTTTCATATTTTTTAGAAAGAAATTATGCTTAAAAATATAATAGGATGAGGAGTGATTTTTTTGGTAGATTTAACTGGAGAGAAACTCGAGGAGAAAATTAGACTGAATTAATTTTACTTGTTACCAAACTCACTCTCTGAAAGAAATTCTTAAGGAATCAGGTCTATTCTTTTAGTGAAACATTTGTAAACACTTACACGGACAGTGTGTGATTTTATGCTAATTCTACTTTTGATATTGAGTACTCTGTAGCTGAATATTCAGCTAACAGACTGTTTAATATTTTAACCTTTTTAGCTTTTTCTCAGCCAACTATCATTTTACTATTTCAGAATTTATTATTATTTCCATTTAAAAAGCAAATTAAAATGGGAAAATGGGAAAATGGTAAAGAACGTTTTTTCCTGTTTGATGAAAGAAAAGTTTAAATACTATAGATTATCTATTGCTTTAATTTTCCTAATAAAATAAATAAATAATATTTGGCTGCCTATAATTTAGAAAAATGATCTAAAAATTATCTGCAAAAAACTGAATTGCAATTATGCTTTAAAAATATTCATAAAACTTATACTTGAAGTATTTAGATATCCTTCAAAATACATATTTCAAATAACATCATATATATAATTTTGTATTACCAATGGAAAATGCTTGATTTAAAATGTTGAGATTAAAAATGCATATGTACATATATACACACACAAATATGTAATACCAATTATATTTGCATATATTTATATAATGATATATAAACTTTTACATGATTATAATATGCTAATGACATTAGTCTTATATGTTTATATAAAGGAAAATTAGAAAAGTATAAACATACATCTTTAATTAATAATTTTATATAGCTTGCCCAGCCTTTGTAAAAGACATAATCAAGGATAAGTAAATATGATTTTAATCCTTGGTTAAATTAATATAGGCAAAAGATCATATACTTATATCTATTTACCTATCTATGAAACTTAGACCTCTATATGTATATTAAAATATACCTACTTGATCCTAAATATAACATACACACAGAACTTTTACCAATCGTTGATAATAGCTTGAGTATGAAGCCTTAAAGTCACACTACATTAGAAAATAAAATGAGAAAATAAAACTCTTAACTGATATTATGGTAAACTTTTCTGAAGAGTATCACCTACATCATAAGACTCTTATTTTTGATATTCTCTTTTTCTACAGATCTGAGTGAACAGACCAGTAAAAGACTGATATTGGCTGACTCTCACCCTCTGGAAACAATGGTCAGGTTAATAACTTGACCTCCTTCTTAGAAAGAAAATTGAAGCCATTCTTCCACTTGGTTTAGACAGTGGCCATGAAAAGAAGCTATTATAAGCAATGTAATGAAGACCACAACATTTTTGTCATGAACAGATCTATCACTGGTAGACCTAAATTTCAACTTGAAATTTCAGAGTATCCTTAAATGAAGCAAATTTAATAAAACGGGAGAGAAACCCGTAGTGAGGAGTGTGGAAGGAAATGTTGTTCAAGGAGGATCCAGGAAATAGGTCTGAAAACTCTCTTTTATTAATGGAAAATTACAGAGTCAAATATTTTGACAACAGTTGACACATCAAGTCATAAATTTAGGTGTGAATGGCAGTGCTCCATTATTAAATCATATTGTTGTGTAAGGAATATAATTTGAGTAGGCCCAGAAGGCACATGCATGTTAGTTGTATGAGCAACATATTAGTGTTATGGTCCTAATGAAGAGTTGTTTGAGAAAAAAGAATTCAGGCCAATGGTTCTGCATAATATAATGACACTTCCCAGAGGGGACCATTTTGGCATCATAGTCCTACTCATGGCAGGCCCCAGAGAACAATGTTGAGAGGAAATCCTCCCAGTTGACATAACTTTGAGCAGCATACCTCATTGTTTTGCCTGGAAAGAGAAATAGCCAAAATACAGATCTACATCAATTCACGGGCAGTGGCTAATAATCTGGATGGATAGTGAAGGACTTAAAGGAAGCACAATTGGAAAATTGGTGACAAAAACTTCTGGGGAATAGCACATGATATAGCATCATTCCCTGAGATGGTAGCCAGGTTGACTGCTTTGATCTGGTGGTGGATTGCATTGGATCATTTAGATCATGGAAGTGGAAGGACTTTGTTCTCACTGCAATAAATACTTAGTGTGGATACTGATTTGCCTTCCCTGTTTATAAGGCAACTGCCGAAATCACCATGCACAGACTTACAGTGACATTATTGATTGTTATGTTATTCAGTGTTGCATTTCTTCTGACCAGAGAATTCGTTTTACTTCAAATAAAGTCTGCCAATGGATTTGAGCATATTAAATTCACTGAACTTACAATGTTTCATGTTACCTTGAAGCTGCTGGCTTGAAGACATGGAGGAATGGCCTTTTGGTAACATGTTAATAGTGCCAGCTGGGTGGCAACACTTTGTGGACAGAGGGTAATGTCCTCCATATTCCTCCCATAGACAGGACTTAAGGGTCTGGGACTCAAGGGATGGAAATGGGAGTAGCTGCTCTCTATATTACACTTGCTTTTTTATTAGAAAAAAGAAGTTCTTTCTCATGAAAATTTTGGGTCTGACAGTATAGAAATCTCAGCTTCCAAGAGAGGAATCCTCCCCCACACCTAGGGGACTCAGTAATGCTTCTTCTAAACTAGAAGCTTAGACTGCCACTTAGTAACTTTGGGGTCTTTGAACTGCCGTGCTAACAAGCAGAGAAAGAGGTTATTGCACTGGACAAAGTGATTGACTACTATGATTATCATGAGGAAATAAGGTTGCTACCAAAAAAAAAGGAAAGAAAGCATAACAGTATGTATGGAACACAGGCTCCCTGTGGAGTCTCTTAATTCTCCAATGTTCTGTGTTAAAGTTAATGGAGAACCCAATAAAGGCAGGACAATTCTTGGCACAGACTCTTCAGAAATGAAGGTTTGTTCATGTCTGAAAGGTAGAAGTAAATCATCCATCATTACACTCCGAAGGTGTCTTTGATGAGACACAGAGGTGCAGGCTGAGCGCAGCTTTTCACTGCTCTGACTTCCCCCATGTCCTTCTCTTTCTTCTGACTGCTGCTGTGCTGATCAACACAACATGAAGGCCACCAGCAGATGCAGCGCCTCACACATGCATATGCATCAGTTCCCCTTCGCAGTGACATTGAAGCCGCTGCACATGCCTGGCTTCCCAGATTTTCCTGCAAGCTTCCAC